>CM038702.1:33297693-33772693 GCA_021613375.1 Megaleporinus macrocephalus | reverse complement strand
CAACGAGGCACTGGCTCCAGAACTAGGGCTGTAACAATCTATCAACCTGTATCGAGGCATCAGTCAAACAGCAAATGACCTGATGTCATCAACGTGACGCATAAACACCCGTGCGTGCTGATGTTCACTCCTGCTCCAACACTATCAGCATAACTCCTCTCCGTGTGCTCCTGCAGACGGCAGCATGTGGTGCAGTCCACTTGTGCTCACATTAAAGCACCTGACCCCAGAAGTCCAAGCAGTTCATGCTCTCTCCTGTAAGCAACAAACGACGCGTCTGAAAACATGACGTCACAGAGTGTAGGTGTGAATTAAGATGCTTGAGTATCACTAACTTGTCAGCTCACCTGAAAAGATAGACACAGCGGGAGTTTGATAGTGTAAAATCTCTTAACATAAATTATTTTGGGGGTGGTGGGGTTTGGGGTTCTCCAATAAATGACTTGTAGGCAAATCATAGATCTGGTCCATAACTCTGCCTGACTGATTACATTACTGAGGTAAACAGAGGAGCCTGGACACTGCTAGCTGGATAGGTGACTCTGTTTACTGCTGGGCTCACAGTGTGTACCGAGGGGAGTGGCCTCACAGTAAAAGACTAAATAAGTGCTACTGAACAGATGATCAGGCGCGCTGTGACAACACAAAGAAAAAAAAATAACGACTACAGAGCGTTAAAGTAAACCACATCACCGGCTCACTGGCTGACAGAACTGACACAAGACTGCACCGTAGTTTATACCTCTGTCCAGAACACACTGAAAACCAGATAGTAGTCCAGAACACACTGAAAACCAGATAGTAGTCCAGAACACACTGAAAACCAGATAGTTTATACCTCTGTCCAGAACACACTGAAAACCAGATAGTTTATACCTCTGTCCAGAACACACTGAAAACCAGATAGTTTATACCTCTGTCCAGAACACACTGAAAACCAGATAGTAGTCCAGAACACACTGAAAACCAGATAGTAGTCCAGAACACACTGAAAACCAGATAGTAGTCCAGAACACACTGAAAACCAGATAGTAGTCCAGAACACACTGAAAACCAGATAGTAGTCCAGAACACACTGAAAACCAGATAGTTTATACCTCTGTCCAGAACACACTGAAAACCAGATAGTTTATACCTCTGTCCAGAACACACTGAAAACCAGATAGTTTATACCTCTGTCCAGAACACACTGAAAACCAGATAGTTTATACCTCTGTCCAGAACACACTGAAAACCAGATAGTTTATACCTCTGTCCAGAACACACTGAAAACCAGATAGTAGTCCAGAACACACTGAAAACCAGATAGTAGTCCAGAACACACTGAAAACCAGATAGTAGTCCAGAACACACTGAAAACCAGATAGTAGTCCAGAACACACTGAAAACCAGATAGTAGTCCAGAACACACTGAAAACCAGATAGTTTATACCTCTGTCCAGAACACACTGAAAACCAGATAGTTTATACCTCTGTCCAGAACACACTGAAAACCAGATAGTTTATACCTCTGTCCAGAACACACTGAAAACACACACAGGCAGATGCACAAACTGGGTGGTCCTAGTTACGGTCACCATATTAGAAGACATATATTTGTGAGCTCCTGCTGGTGTGGGTGATACACGGCTCCCCCGTCAGGGAGAATCGGTGAAACTCAGCTTTATAATGACTGGTGAAAAACGTGTTTCCTGTTTGAATATACACGCTCTTCTTCTCGACTCAAACACACGACTGTTCACACAAACACCCCTCAACACTTGCAGCTCATGTGGCTTTTAGACTTGTGATTGGCCCGTGTGTGTGGCGGCCTCCAGCTTTACTATTAGTCTTTAGTCTGCTGAGCAATTACCAGCTGAACTGAGCAGATACAGCCGAGTCAGTGAAGACTGGAGCAATTACCTTCTGCTTTCCTCTGTACAGAAACAGCTGCCGAGAAAAAACTGATACAGAGAGAGAGAGAGAGAGAGAGAGAGAGAGAGAGAGAGAGAGAGAGAGAGAGAGAGAGAGAGAGAGAGAGAGAGAGAGAGAGACATTCAGTCAGTAGCACACCAATTAAACATTAAGGAGCCACTAGTAAAGGTCTACACTGCACTTGAACTGGAATGATTTTTTAATACAGTGCTAGATGTTAACAAATTCACTTGTACAATCTGTCAGACCACCAGTTTAAGCTATCAATCACAACACAGTTTGCACTGAGGTGACCAGAGATATTTGGCACCTTCGTAGCATACAAGCTCCGACACGACTTCTGTCAGCATCTGTTAGATTTAAAGAATCTAATAAAACCTCATAAACACAAATAAAGACTATTAATACATTACAGGTCTGAACATCGAGTTCTGCAATACACAATTCACAAAATACAACACCTTATCAGTGCAGTATGAGCTTCCGCAAAATGAAACAGCAAAATGCCTCAATACTGTCCTCTCCTACCTGGAGAAGCTTCTGCTGTGAGGAGCTGAACCGCATGTGGACACAAACTAATCACAACATATATAACATCTGCTCTGCGTGTCTGCTCGTCAACCAGAACCCTCTCAAAGACTCTGACCAAAAGACATTCATGTATCTGTTCAAATCAAGCAGCTCTGTGTAATGAGGTCTACAACCTGTGAGTGTCATTCAGCTCTAGGTATGACTGCTGCTTGATGAGCAGTTAACACTACACATGAAATTATCAGCTAAAAACAACTATGAGCTCAAGGCTGGGGAGCAAATTATATGTTCCTAACATGCAACCTAATGACACCCGCTGCTTCTACACCGTGTGACAAATAAAGGTCTATTCATCATTACATCACTTCAAATTACTGTTTTTAAAGATGTCTTTTGCAAAAAATAAATAAATTAAATAAAATAAAATAAATAAATACAATTACCACATGACCCAAAACAATTAGTCTATATACAGAGTCGATCTCCTACTGGCAGGCTTGAGTGCACGTAACAAAACAGAAATACACCAGAAATGTAGGTTTCAACTGCAGGATTTAGTGTTCGAGCATGTTAATGTTCAAAACAAGCTCAGTACCATCAGAGACCAGCAGGTACGAAAACTGAGGTTCAAAACTAACCCTAACCCTAGAGTCAAAAGTTAGAATATCAGCCTATATAATCTAACAAGGCCAAAAATGAAACACGCTCCTTTAAAAACAGTGATTTACTGACTGAGGGGCCTGTCAACTGTAAAACTCCCCACTGTCAATTTATAAACATGATAAAAGAGATAAACACTGTAGCACTGGGGGCAAAGCTTCCCAGAATTCTGAGCAATGCTGCTGATGTCTGATAATTAGCTCTTATTTTTCAGTTCACAACCAAATACAAATGCAGTAAAATCCCAGCAACCTAGCAATACCCTAAACACCTCTGACTACCACATCCAATATCAGCTTAAACTGAACATTGGTCCAATGACAAGCTTTTTTTTGCAATCATCTGTTGATAAAGATATGACTCCATTACTAACGTGCATCCCTAAAGACTACCAACTGTCTCTGTGGTGAGACCATTTTTCTATTTTAAAACATTAGGCTATGAAAAGATACAGATAGGCCTCCTCCTCCAAAGAAAGTCAACACTGCAGGCCTCTAGGGTACACAACTGACCCTTAAGATCATTAACGTACCATTGAGGGTATATCTACATAATCCTAAAAAAAAAACAACAATAATTACAACAATAATAACAATACATCATTTGATGAACAGAAATGTACCTGTATTATATATATCTTCTCCCTGACAATGTCATCCACAGGTTATAGGTTCCATTGGGATGTACTGGTTGTGTTCTATTATGATGGTGCTTTGGATTCAGCGTGTACTGCGCTAGTGAAGCTAAACAGGTGCTGGTCAGTGTAGCAGGCTCTACGCAGACTCTCAGAGGAGCACAAAACCATGAAGTACGTAGATTTGTCAAATTCAGCACAACTTCAGTGACGACTCATACCACCGGCCCACCGACTTCTAATGGATGTGTATCTAACTGCAGTAAAGTCAGCGGCAGGAAATGACCTGTCGGCCCCACCCAGAGGTTGATCAGTGAACATTCTCTCTGACACGCACATACACCCACCCACATACAGTCATGTTTCCTCTTCTGATGGGGGCAGTGTAAGTTGGGGGTTCCTACTGATCATCTACTGATAAGAATCAGTGAGGCAGCACTGATGACAATCCAAACTCTCACACGCGCACACACACACACACACACACACATACGCACACACACACTTTTGCTACTGGCACCGTATTGATCAACAGCCACAGCACAGTTCACATCAAACCCACCTTTGTGCTTTCATGTTCTCTTTATTATTCCAAAATAAAAGTAAAGTTAAAGAAGTAGATGAGTCCAGCTACACACTGCTCACACACATGCTCAGCAGCCTGAAACACACAAGACTTTTAAAGGGCCCATATCGTGGGAAGACTGAGGTTAAAGATGGAGCATGTAAACACTACTGAACGTTTCAAGCCCATACCCAAAAACCTAGCTGCAAATAAAAACCTGTTTTATAGTCACTGCTTTTCTGAGGTCACAAAAAGCCACATATTCATAATTTTTACAATATTCACAACACAACTTATTCAATCAGACCAGAGCTCAGATACTTACAAAGACATATTAACATATACAGCCTGATTAATACTACTGGAGGACATTTGTCATTAACAACACATATTTAAGGATATAAACTGATAGAAATATTTTAAGTAGAAAAAGAAAAAGAAAATAAGTAATATGAAGGATATGGGACTCTTAATGTGAGGGACTGTATTTCTTTACTACTGAGGCACATCAGACAGGAGTGGGAAAAGTATTAGATTATCAAATGTCTCTTCAACAGACTATAAATCTGTTTACCAAACGTCAACTAAGTCTTTATATATGCGCCGTTTCCCTGATTGTAAAAAGGAGGTCATGCACAACCAGAGACTTTATAAAATTGAATACTTCAGCACAGCTTGGGTCTGAGGTGGAAAGTGCAGGATTTCACTAACGCACACAACCTGCTCACACATATTTGTGTAAATGACATTAAAAAAAACTCAAAGCAGAGTAAACACAGGACACAGGCGTACCCATAAATATTCGGAGCTAGGCTTCACATACTGTACAGTAAAAATACAACATGGAAGGTCAAAACAGTCTATATTATTTATTTTTTCAGATATTAGATGTGAACCCAGCATACAGTCTTAAAACAGGCGCCCAGATTTCAAAATTCAAAGCAGCCATTTCCCTTTTCTTGTATTTCTTTTTTTCCCCCCATTACTGCAGGTTTATGTGCAAACACAGTCACCGCTGCTGTATCTTTAATACTGCTATATGTAATTGATCTGCTCTGATTTGCTGCCCTGTACTGCACCTCATTCAACAATACAGCTTGTAGCTTCAGGCGGCCAAACAACTGCTTGAATAGATGAACCTACATAAATCAACAGAGTGAATACTACATAGGCAGTTTTAGCAGCTTACTGTACCTCTATAGACTCCATGTACTGGAGATTTAGTAGTAAGTTCTGAACTTTTAGCCATTTTTATTTATTATAATCAAACTGTTATCATCATTTTCTCATGATTATGAATGAAGTAGCTTTAGCTTTTAGCACCAGCAGCATCAACACTGCGGAGTTGTGTACATGTGTACTACTGCCTGATCTGGTGGGCACAGACTCCACACAGCAGTTGTGTGAATGTAATCACTATGTCACAGCTTCAAAGAGTAAGAATTGCACACTCTCACCGCCGGCTGCTGCTCTTCCAGAGTCTCAAAGCTCTCTAGGAGGAGAAACTGTTCACATTTCTATTTCTATTCAAATTCAGCAGAGCAGAGCGAGCCTTTCTCGTTAAACGCAACACGCTGCTTTTCATTCCTAGAAGCCCCGCCGCCCCCGTGAGATCTGAAGAAAGTTTCCCCAGGAGCACCGCGGAGGCAGAGATGACCAGAACGTACTAACAAAGGTGTGTGCGTGTGTGAAGACTTCTTGCTTGAACACAGGAAACACCTGGATAAACGTGGGAGGCCAGAGAGCACGTGAGCAGTGCTGAAAAGTTCAGCCTGTTGGTCATACGTTCACACACACACCTCTGAGTATGTACCTATTGAACAGAGAGAGGCACGTATTCCTCTGATTGGGTTCTTCCACTGTGTATTTCTCAGCAGGTTCTCAAAGCAGCACAAAGCTAGCATGAGATCTACCTTTCGGGAAACGTGTGTCATGTTATTCAAACGATATAACGGCGGCGAGCGTCGCCATGCAAAACACACAGGAAGCTATCAGATTCCAGTTTATTACACCACACGTTTCCACATAAGACTCAAAGAAGCACTCTTCACAGTCTGAAGACTCTTGAACATACAAGGTGTTAACAGAAAGGTTCTTTGGAGCGATGGCTCCAGGATGGCTCTTCAAAAAAGTGTGTAAATGGGATGGACAATAGAGAAGAACGTTCTAAAGCTTAAAGAACCTTCAAACAATATAATATAAACGTCCTAGAGTGGGCAATATATATAAACATCCTGGGGTGTGCAGCATGATGATACCTTATTATTATTATGATAAACTACACCATAATACACAGTAATAGATATCGTCATTACTTAAAGAACACTGACTAACTATAAGCTCCAGTTCAAAGCAAGCAGTACTATGTCTGTTTAAAAGGATCTAATACAGCACAGCTTGTAAAACACTGAATTATCTTATTATAATAATTAGTAGTATTTTGTATGTGGTACTCGAAGTTCTATTCTGTCTATTCCACATGTTTTTAAATATTAAATATCTTGATGCATAGCATGCATCATCAAAAGCACCTATAGCAGTTGAAGTTCTCTCCTAGAACTGGATGTCCAAGCCGAGAACCGCACAACTGTACAGTTTATGTTCACAGAAGGCATTTACTCAGTCTAGTTAACCCCTTAAATTCCAAGCTTAGAAATCTGCTACTAACTGCCAATAAAGCCAACGTCACTGGACAGCTTTAGCAGCACTGTGCAGTGGATTCCTACATGCCTGTAACAGCACAAAGTGTTTATTTTTAACTGCAAATTAAAATAACACATTGCAATACTAAGCATATCTCAATAATATCATGCTGTGACTTAAATATCACAACAATATTGTATCATGGGGTCTTCGGGGATTTCCTCTCCTGGTTCTTAAAGTTTAAGTGAGTAAAAGTGGGAGACAGAAGAAATGAGGACAAAATTAGATCCAAAGTAAATAAAGAGTAAACAAAACGAGACACTTACAAAGATTCAAAAATCTAAAATAAGGAAACGCTTCAGCCCCCTGTACTCAATCTCACACACACACACACACACACACACACACACACACACACACACACACAGCTGCCAAGTCATGGTCGGAAAGGAAGCAGAGTGACTGACTCTGATTGGAAGCTCTGAGCGCAGGACAGAAGGAAGGAGGGATGAATGTGTGCACTCATTTTCTCAGCGGGGGATTTTTTTTAGAGCAAACACAGGATGTGAGAGTCATAGGGCCTTTAACCCCTCTCCAGAAAGAGAACCAACCGAAGCTCACTTCACAACTCATAGCAGGCCCTCCACGCAGCGCATCACTGTTAGATCCACGGCTGAGAGCGCTGACCGCTCATTAACAGGTCCCCTTCAAAATCCACCAATCACATTCATCACAAATCCACATCATCATCTTTTCAGAGACACATCCATTTGTACATCTCCTCTTTCTTCATCTTTCTACTACTACCCCTTAGCCTTCGTTTCTTTTCACACTGATTTCTCCACGCACTGTGCTACCGTTCACGGCCCATTGTTCCAGTGTTATTTAACCCTGCGTGCTCTTCAACCTACAACCTGATTTATACTGATCACAAGCTGAGGCTGAGCACACTCATTCACTTTCACAGCATCACAAAGGCTTTCAGCTTCATGGCATTAGATTCTTTTGCTGTGTCACTGTGAGACTCCTCACAGGAACCAGTCTTGTCACATGTCTCAGGACTTATCTAGGATCCACATGTAGTGTAACTATGATAGTCTGACTAATCCAGCCCAGCTTGTACTGGTCTGATGTGATAACAATCTGCAGAACATTCCAATAAGGACAAATTCCTTAACACCTCTCACACACGCAGGTATAGGAAAGTGTGTATCGCTCAAAAACAACTGACACAGGCAAACCTGTTCATATAGTGGTGTGTTTTAATAGTAGGATTTGAAAAATCGCAATATATCACTTTGCCTGCAGTATCGCAATATATCACGATATATTCAGTCGTGACGCTGTATCACGATATGTATTGTATCGCCAGGTTCTTGCCAATACACAGCCCTACTGCATTGGGGAGAAATAAGTGTGTTAAGTAAGGAAATTAAAGCAATATGCCAATATTATTCCTAAAAATTGTTTTATGCAGTTGTTGGAGTTTAAAAAAAAAAAACAACAACATTTAACAAGTACAAACCTGCACAAACACAGCTATCTAAGAAATGTGTATACTGGGAACAGAATTCCAGCCGAGTAGTCGGTACATAGGGAGACCTGGTACAGACATCTCTAAAGCTTGTGACCTATTCGCACGGGATAGTCAGGATATTCAATGCTGTCACTCCCAAAGAGTAGAAAACATTTAATTTAGCTGCTAATCTGTTTACCCTGAGTGTCTGTCTTCCTGTCTGCACTGAGTGAGTCATTAGCATTGTCCTTGAGAAGTTCAGGAATTTTCAGTCAACATCACAGAAAATCACACCATTAATTCAATGTTATTTTTCTGTTCGAACGTTGTGCGTCTTGACACTGCGGGTATGATAGCGCTCATCAGGCGGCCTTCAGCCACAGAGATAGTAACAGAGAAGTCAAGGCTTCTTTGAGGGCCTCCATGTTTAAGAAGCTCATTGTTCCACAGAGAAGAACATCTCGATTCACAGAGTATTAAAATAGCATGAGGTTATTTCTACTCA
Source organism: Megaleporinus macrocephalus (assembly GCA_021613375.1). Taxonomy (NCBI): domain Eukaryota; kingdom Metazoa; phylum Chordata; class Actinopteri; order Characiformes; family Anostomidae; genus Megaleporinus; species Megaleporinus macrocephalus. Next base: position 33,763,725 of record CM038702.1, on the reverse strand, counting down.
TCAGAAGGTAGTAAGGTTGAAATCGCAAACATGTCGCAATCAGAACAGGACCGAAATCACTGAGAACCACTGGTAAATAATACACTACCACACCTCCCCATGGAAAACTAAGCCCTATCCGAGAGGTACTTGTGAACACAAACACTTGAAACTGCCAGCAAAACGCAAATTTGAAGGTTTTAAAAAACACTGACATAAACATAAACACCCTGACGCGCCTGTCACTAGTCTCAGAACTAGGTTCCTGCTAAAGCCCTGATGGTTACAGTACAGCTGATTGAGGGCTTTGCTGATGGCTGAGCTCATGACGGTATGAGGAATTCTCACAGTCCACCAGAGACTAAATGGGCTGTGCAGCCTGGTTCGAATCACCTGTGAACTTTACAAGCTCCCGAACTCAGTCTGGCCTTGTATTCAATAAACTACCTGCACGCTAAGACATACCATCATCACTCTCCAGCTCCACCATCATTATGACCTTTCTTCCACACCGTGTATTTGATGTTGGACATTACTAGCTGTCATGTTCATCGGTCAGACTGAAAAATACAGCACAATTACAAGCAGTGCCAGCGGCTCATGTCTCGTTTGCTGGACGTCGGTCACGCTAATGACCGGCTGGCAGTCGATTCAGAAGTCCAGTTTCTGACAAATAAGGACGGCAAAGCAGCGTGGGCCAGATGTTAATGAGCAAACAAGTGTCAGAATACCAAATAAGCAGTGTGTGAAATGGAGACCACTGAATAAATCTGAGAAAATGTTAATTGTGAGGGCTTTTCTCAGCATACCGTGGCTACAGGTAGCAGAAACAGAACACTGACCAGCTGCACACATCATTAATGATTAGGGTTGTGTGTTAGCAAGAACCTGGCGATATAATATGCATCACGGCCACAATTCAATATATCGCAATATTTCAAATCCTACTAATAAAATACACCCCTATATGAACAGGTTTGCCAATGTGTCCAATAGCATTGCGCCCTTGTGCTGCTTGTTAATGTTGGAGTGGAGCTAAAAAAGGATTACAGCCCTGCCATCTAGTGGTCAGAGGTTTAAACACAACACACAATCATTCACTGTCTGTCAGGAATCTGTGTATGGATACTGTGTTTTTGAGAATCGATACAGTATCACCAAACATAATATCCCAATATTCGATATTTTAATATTTATAACACCCCTATTTATGAGAACACACTATTTGTTCTGTCTGACTGGATTTTCTGCACAATGTAAAAAGCTGAATAAAAATTACTTTGCATTTGTCACATGCGTCACAGCAGATGGCTCATTTATATTTGGCTATTTCTTAACTCACACAGTCTATATTTAAAAAGCATAAACGTAAAGCTTAAATATCAGTCACCTAATATGAATCCAGTTAAATGCAAAATTGAAAGTAAAAGGTAACCGGCTACTGAGCTTAATGCCAGTCATCACTATGTTATGAACTACTGTTACAGGTGTAGCAGCATTCCAATGGAGCATGAATGCACTACTACCTGACTCACACCATTTACTTCACTGAAACACAGATCAGCCAAAATCTAAACATCCTGGCAAATTCCTTAATGACCTACTGCATCTGACAAAACTAATCCTGCATTAAAGACAGAAACTTTTATTAATCGATGCATTATGATACGTATCATGTACTGTGAAAAGCAAACGTGATCATATGATTCTGCCACATCACCCACCCCTACTATGGGGATGACAACATTCATGCTTAAGCACTAACTACAGAGCCCCCCAGTAGCCCAACGCATGCCAAGCATATTACGCCATCATTTCCTGTGCTGTGAACAGCGCATAGACTGGTTCTGGGAATGTTCAAGATTTAGTGGGTCAGCTTTGATCCCTTTAAAGCTCCCCAAACCAACACACACATATACACACACACACACAGTGTCTGTACTGCAAAAATAATGTTCACACAAATACACAAAACACTGCTTCTGGGATTAAACTCCAGATCGTGGCGAGCGGAACAGTTTGCTGTCATGACTGACTGAGTGTGTACGAGAGCAGACACAATATTTGAGTTTGTAGAAGAATAATCGTGAATGCTTTCACGCTGACACAGAAGTGAAGGAGGAAGCGAATAGCCGAGCTGAAGAGATGAGAGATGAGCTTATTAAGAAGAGAAAGCCAGAGAGGGAAAGCAGTGCTGAACGTGAACGTGAATCGTTACATTTCAGAATAATAACAGCTACGTTGAGAATCGTTCCTGCTAAACGTACTGCGGACTAAGAACCCACACTAGTACTGCATTCCCTTACAGGCAGACTGAAAACCTATACATGCCAACAGTTCAGTAGACCTGCCGTTTGAAGTGAGGACTGTAGACTGAGACGGTTTTGTTCGTATTTCTGAACAAGTAGTCATATTACATTACACTCCGCTACCACAAAACGTAAGCCCCTTAACAGGAGCTTGTGGCCAAGTACACATTATCGCTTGACCCACGGCTTTACTGCTACCTATGCCAACTTCTCCAGCTGATGTTTTCAAAGTTCACACACAGTAAAAACACAGTTCTCTGATAAGCCAACACTGACACATGGTCCATGGTCAACAGACACTCGGCAGCATCCAGTGTTGCTGCTAACTCATCTGAAGGGGCAGCCTCGCACACTCATCCTCACTGACTTCCCTCAGCTAGCTCTAAATAACGAAACACGCCTTCTGAACCACTGAAAGGATTATCTACAGCCGGATGAAGGTGAGCAATATGGCAAACACGCATCATCATGATACTTACAAATCTTTTCATGACAAACATTTTGTTTTTGGCAAGAGAAACAAACACAGTTGATGAAAAACAGGGCACAGCAGCTACAAATACAATCTTTTTATTCAAAACTTCATACAAAGCACCTTCCAATGAAACAGGTCTTTGTAATGAACATGCACTTGTACTGACGGCTGACAATATGGCTAGAAATACACATTGTAACATTGTTTATGATGATAATGACACATCTCTGTCCACCACCTTCCTGCATTTTTGCTTTTCATCCCACCTGGTAGAGTAAAAACCCTTTAGTTAATCTGAACAGACACTCAAACACCAAAACTAGTCAGAATGCACGCTCCTACTGTGAACATGTCCAGGTGGTCAAGAAGCCTGAATGTAGAACGTACTAAACACTGTCAATCAAAACAGAACCAGTCAGAAGTACTGCTGAAGTGCAGTTAGTCAAAACAGTGGATGCGTGTCTGGATGGCTAAATAAATGTTGCTTCATCTCGTTCGAAAGGAGAACATGTTAATGTCATCTCACCACAAACCCACACAGCCAGGTTAACCATAAGTCACGTCAGTAAAGCATAACTCACATAGGGAAGGTTTTATTCTGGAAGCAGAGCATGTTTGGTGGTATGATTACTTGATAATGTATAAAATAATGTGTACAATGTTTTAAAAACAGCATTGATGATACTAAAGTACGTTCATACTAAAGTTCATACGATGAAAGACGTTAACTGTGTGAAGGTAAATGCAGGAAATCAACAACGAATTGACTCTCCACTGTTCGGCCTGCAGCACTCGCCCATGCCATCGTTTCTCTCTCTCTCTCTCACTCACTCAAACACACCCACTCACAAAAAACGCAGACAGGACAAGGACACTCACCCCAAAAACATTCAGCCAGTCGATTAGCCCCTGAGCACTCTATTAACCTCCCTCTCCACACAGCACCAGCAAAGGACACCAGATCCCCACGCAAAGAGAAATCTCTCAGACTCGCCTACTGCTGCACAGCATTATAGTACATTATAGTCCCTGCTGACTTTCAAGACCCTCTGAACCGCTGTGTGGATACGCAGGGGCCTTCCAGCCTGCTGCATGCATGCTGTGTTCTAGGACCTGGGAGACATGAAACTTCACCGAACTACATCATATTAAAAGCTCTGATAACAAAGAATATAAAACAATACAATTTTATGGTCCAAAGATAAACCAATGTAAAATTTTCTTCCACATCGCAAAGCATGTCTGAGAGAAACACAGTGTCGGGGATGGTCTCTGAGTGAGCTGAGCATTAGGCTTGATGACAGGTGGGCCTGTGGGAGAGTAGGGGAGATAGGGCACGATATTATTGGTTAATATTTTTCCTCGCCCACTGCTACACTGTGATGTAATCAGAACCCAGAGGACGGTTTTGAAGCTGGTAGAAGTGACTGCTCCAAGATTTTTGTCTTCCAAACAATGTGATAAGTGTTTAATACGACCAGAGACGACTAACAAGATCAGTGCTTCACCAGCTGATATGTTTTCATTGTGAATTGTCAAAAACAAGGAAGGTCTGATTGCTCTGTCCATTTATTTCAGGTTTATGTTTTACTAGCTCAGCTTGTCGGACTATTAGTGAGGTCCTCAGTTAACTAACACTGAAACCACTATTCAGATATTTGTTCATTTTCATCTAGAACAGAACAACAATTTAGTGAAACTGCAGTCGTGTGTTTTGACAGTGCTGTAAAACACTGACAGGTTTATTCATATTTGCGAGTATCACACTTATATATAATATATCACACTTTGCCACGAGTGCCTTAATGTGTGTGACTAGTGTGTGACTAAGCAGGAGGACTGTTTCACCATCTAGGCTAACTTTAACTTTGTCTAGAAACAGTGTGTGTGTACACTTTGCCACAAGTAATATGCTGGCCCATCATCCACTGAGTAACATACCTGTAAAGGACTATGAGCCCCCATCAGCATCCTGCACCAGTTAACTGTAAAACATGTGCTGTTAAACTTTGGTGCAACACCAGTGCTGTAAAGCCTAGAGCTCCCCCACTGTCTACTAAAGCTTCTGAATATACTCAGAACGCGCATCCCTCTTAAACACAATAAGTCTTCGCAGGTGAAACTATGATAAACCCTTATAAACGAGTGGTCGGGCAATTTCATGAGTGAAATATATCAGTCAGGCCCCACAGCGTGCTGGACGTACGCTAGTTGGCTTTATCAGGCGCCACTGCCAGACGCAGGGCGGTCTAGACAGCTCTCAGACACAGCAGATCAGCCCCACGTGCAGAGAAAGCTCCAGCAGCCCTCCATCCTCACAAGCTGATTATTGCCTGGCCTCCAGCAATACCGCTCAGACAGCTGAGGGATGGGGGGACACCAGAGAAACAGAGGGAGCGGAGAGGAAAAAGGGGGTTGGTAGAGAAGATGTAATGAGAAAGACAGCGAGAGAAAGAAAGAGGGGCTGTGAATGAGCAGGAGAGAGGAAGAGGCAGGGAAAACGATAGAACAAGAAAAAGCATAAAAAAGACAAAGTGAGCCAGCGGAAGAATAAAAAAGGGGCTTGTGTGTAGCTATGGAAACTACCGTTAAACGACCCTCCTCTATGCTGCAGTTAACTCAGTACTTTTGTTATTTCTCAATACTTGCAATAAAACGGGGAAAACTAAATATCATCTAGAGCATCACAAATTCAAGCCCTTATACATCACACGCGGTGCTGTGTCTCTTCTCCGTGCACTGGAACTGCTACATTCTGTATATTTCATTGTTTCTATGTAGGTATGATTTGTTCAGTCGTTGCTATTTCCTGTGCAATACAGACAAAACACAACCACTGCAATGCATTTCGTTTACAATATGACTTTCATTATAGGAGCAAGCAATCTGCAGTTCAGTGAATATGCTGCTTATAATGTTTTCTGCTTTTCTGATCTCTATATCAGTACGTAAATAAGTGCAGGTCGTAACAAATAAACAGTGTAAAACCTGCTAACAAGATCCCATTTAGCTGAAAGACAAAGGTCGGGACGTTTCAATCTCCATTTAAGTGGATTTTTAAAAAAAAAAAGAAAAATCAATAAACGCTGCAGTCATTCAGTGACTCTCGTGGTGTAGTCAGCTGCTGTCTGAGGCAATGTTAGTGCAATTTAGTTTTAGGCTGAGGACATAGGGGAGTAATATAAAAGCAATGGTAGATGTAGTGTTTGGCCCAGCGTGGAAATCAGCCCGCTAGCCAGTTTCCTCTTGATTCAGATCCACCTCTCCTATTCAGCTGCATCAGACGCATGAAGCTCAGCTGCTAGTAGCTGGTATAGTACCAATGTCTGATGACTGTCGCGTATTAAGAGACATGCATATGAGACGAATGTCTTAAGTCATTGTTTCTCCTGACATTGCTGCTGCATGTGTAGCTTTAAAAAGCTGCAGCCGCAACCGGTTTTTATTTACTCTCTCTATTTGTCTGTATATTTACCAATTTCCACTTGTAACGCTTTATATACTTGATCTGTTGGTCCCACACACAGCTTTTAGTGGCACTTGCGTAACAGTTGATCCTCAGAGAGAGAGAGAGAGAGAGAGAGAGAGAGAGAGAGAGAGAGAGAGAGAGAGAGAGAGAGAGAGAGAGAGAGACTGACTATCATAGAGCCATATCTGTGCTGACAGTTGGCACTCACACTGGTCTCATACAGTGGCCCAGATCTTGCCATCTTAAGCAGCTTTAGCTCTGTTCTGAAATCAGTCAGTACCAGGCCAGTGCTGCTGCCAGGTCCTGGCCTATTTATCCCCAACTCCCAACTGATCTGGCATAAACTGCTGCCCTAGAGGAGCAGACGGGGCGTTTCCAGCTCACTACATGATTGATGTGGAGGCAGGCGTAGCGCTGTGACATTGAAATTTTCCTGTTATAAGTGTTTACAGTAAGCAGCCAGATTCCATGCCAGTCTTCTCTGAAATGAAAGCGCATTCCAGACATTAGTGCAGAGCTTGCGACGTTTGGAAATTAGACAGCAGTGCATTTGCCTGGTCTTCTACGCTCAGACAGCCAAGTGAGCCAGGTCTCATTTCAGATGCCTCGGCCATGACAACTAAAAGGAATTCAGGGGGCATGTTAATTAAGCTGTGACGACTGGAACATTATTCAGCGTTCAGTCAAATAAATGCCGAGGCTTTTTGATGGTTTCATCGCAGTAGTGGGTTGTGGTATTTAGTAAGTAGAGGTGTAATGACTTGTATGTATCAAAAAAATATTTAAGCATCTCTATCACATGATCATTTGTGGAGAAACTACGGTCACCATCTGGGTGCATCCAATCAGAATAAAATGGGCCTGGAGGGGGAGGGGCTTATGTTATGCATGTACCCACAGCCAAATAATTGGGCTCAATTCAAGGTGTTGTGAATTTTCAGATCTATTTTGCTAAAGAGCAGAACAGTAGGCATCCACAAAGCTCTGCTGGAGACTTTTAGTTATTAGCCAGTCTGTGTAGTACTTTATTAGAGCTCTGTAGAACTGAACTTCACATCCAAACTAAAAATATGTGCATCATTACGCCTCACTGCGGGCGTGTGCATGTAAGCTGTGTGCATGATGCAAGTGTCAACACACATAGCACACATTTACACTCAATGGTTGAAAGGTTTACTTCTTTCCTGATAAACAGTTTGTATTTAGCTACGTAGCTATACGTTACAAATGTATTTGTAGTACCATGAGACAAAAGTTCCAACCTACCAACTTCATGTTGGCTGTTCTTTACACTATGCATATTCATCAGGTCAGGGCTTACTCCTTCATTAGCTTTGGCTAATGATATTACTTGGTTTTCAATCAATAAAGCCAAAGGTCTTGTTCAGATAACAAGCAGTGCTGCATTTGATGCTTTGTAGGTTGTGTCTGTAACTCATCGTTTACCGATTAATCTGACAAATGTTATTCATTACTGCCATTCCAAGTATTTGCCAAAAATAAGTGCCTTTTTAATTCAGGTGCTCCTTTTTTGCTTTATAAAACAGGGAACCGTACGGAGATACCACCATATTGGTGGAAATCAAATGCTTTTTCTGTGTGTTCCATTGCAACCCTGCACAGCATGGGCACTCACGTTACATTCCACTATTCCAACTCCTGACACTGCTACATGTAGCACCATCACGAAGAAGCAGAAATCTAGACTTCTCCTTACAAATAACCCCACTTCAACCACCATCATAGACATTTCAAGGCCTGGTCACTGAGAAAGCTAGCATGGTAGTGGGGGCAATCTAATTTCTTGCACTGAACACACCAGATGTAAGCACAACGCCATTCCACCCCTCCCCCACGTCAGAGCTCCCAGCAGGCGCAAAAAGCAAGTAAGTGTGTGTATGTGTGTGTGTGAACTCTGCCCTTTGGCCCTGTGTCTCACAAACAATGCCTGCACCAAACCAGCGTCCGCACATTTAAAACAAGAACACACACAACTCTCTAAAACAGCCCATACAACACAACACTGAAGACCCAGGAGGAGGCTTTTTACCCCAACCTAGGCTCCAACGTCACCACTTCAAAGCCATGGCCATTCGCACCCCGCGGCTGAATCAATGCCCTAACAAACCGAGGATGACAACACCACAAAGCCAGACTGCTGTCGCACCCGGGCACTGCCATTGTCCAGCTGTCTGTTCATCAAAGCTGTCTCACCCCTTAAGAGGTGAGGACAGCTTGGAAAAGTGCTAAATGCATATGGAGGGTGATACTACTCTGTAAGCCAGAGGCAGTCTATAAGATCACTCAGCACAGAGCCAGACGCCTTTTACCCTCATATAGTTTAACATGAGTATACTAATACTGTGGGGCTCTCACAGTTACAGGCATCGTGAGCATGGTTGGAGGAACTGGGGAGAGACTGCCACTGAAGGTCATGTAAGAACGCTCAAACAGAGTGAAACAGAACGGACTGAGGGGTTTATTTCAGTTCCTTCCTACAGACTAACAGTGCTTCCTCACTCACGCAAATATGGGCTGTCAGCTCACAAACTCTGAGCAGTAGAGGTGAATAATATAATGATCATTATTTTGATTAATTACGTCCCCATAAGCTTTTCAGTCTGAATAAAAAAGCCTCTAGAAACTTTCAAGGTGTAATAATACACTCAGCCCATGATTCTTTTCGATTCACAATACTAGATCCATGAATCAGCATTCTTAACATATGCTGGTCAAAATCTGACAGATGGAAAATTCTGACTATAATCATGTTCCGTATGGAAAACCCCACGATTGTTAGCTACTTCAGCGCCATCAGACAAGTAACTCACTAACCATGGCGGCTCTGACTCTTCTAGCTTCAGAGGCAATGAAGTGTTAGCTTTAACAACTCTTCTTTTGGGAAATGCTCTTTTACAGACTACAGGCTTCTCAGATTGAAAAAAAAAATAATAATAATTCACTCTTTCCATCTGGCTAGTCAACCTTTTTTTAGATCTACATGAACACTGTATAGTGTTTTTTCAAAATGCCCAGTCATAGTAACAGTTGCTAGTCTATGAAGGACCAACTGAGTGAAACAGTTTGCTACAGCGCCACCTCGAGACAGAACAGCACTGCAGCTCTAGTTAGTTAAGAACACCAAAGGCAGAAGCTCACACAATGCTCAAACAATGACCTTTTTATGGACAGCACAACATCACAGCAAGTCTATCATCAGGGGCCCCCTAGATTGTTGACAATTGAGACATTTAAACAGTCCAAGAAATTAATTTGGTGGTCCTGGAGCCCTCTGTTTTTGCATCTTGAACATCCTGTTGCAAAATTTCCAAGGACACTGGAGATGGGAGAGAGGAGTAGCACTTAGAGAGGTCTCGATTGGTTGCTGATCATTTACGAACAGTAGCGAGTAACCAGTGCAGTTGCATTACATGCCACATCTAATAGAATGTCCATTCTTCACAATGCACATTGTCACAGCTCTGCATTGCGACAGCAGGACATGTTACACCCCTAGTAGATACATATAAGAAGGCAGGGGAGCATACATGCACCAGTAGCCCACAGGAAGTTACAGAAGTTTCACTAACAGTGCAACCACACAATACAGTTTGTGGTCATCAGCAGGATTTGTCCTCGACATGTTGACTCTTACGGAGGAGAAAAAATAGGGCTAACATGCAGCCACCAACATCCTGACACAGCTCCATAATTCTCCTTATCACCTTAGCCAGACTAATCACACAAACACATCTCTGAAAACAATGAACAATCCCTTTTCACCAGCACTGGAGCTCTGATGCTTTACCCAGACAGCTCGTAGAGGCAGCTTCAACACGGCTGTACATACATATACCCATTTCATTCATTACAGTTCACAGATCATAGAGTGGTATGGTATATAAAGTATGACTGATACGTGAGCCACGCCTTTATTTGTTCCTAATCTTTTGAGAAAACTCCAGAGGTTGTCGAGTGAGGTCTACTTTGGTTACACTAATCTCAGGAGGCATTTAAGAAATCAATAGCACTGCTGCTCTACGACCGGCCTACCATGTCTTTCTGGTGTGGGTTACGCCTGTTTTGACATTATTCTCATGACTGGGACCCCCATAAGAGGAGCACTTCGGTTAATGTGAGCAGATCTGGGTGCTCGGTGGGCTGAGTGTGAAGCCCTCCTCTTCCTCTCGTCTCTGGGTGTCTTTGCTAAAACGGCCCTGCTCCTTGCGCAACATCCGCGGAACTCCCTCACACCACCACCACCACGTTGGACTCACAAACCACCCATTTACCTCGCTAATGTGGACACAACTTCCAACAGGCCTGCAGCTGTTTTGAGCGTTTCCGAGCTTTAAAACACGAGTGGGAACAAAAACAGACCGCACGTTGCCACATTAACGTCGCTATCTGGACAAAGACGTTAGCTGCTGCTAGCTAGCTCAGTCCAAACGTTAGCCAGCAAACAAAAGTCCGGGGCCGGGATGATCACCTCACATACAAATCTTATTTTATTTTATTTTTGGTGCCATTTTTATTTGACAACATATACGACAAGAAACGTAACCGTCCAGCCCTTTTAACTTGTGCCCCGAATTCACGTTTACACAGTGTTGACAATATTTGTCTGTCTGACTGGCTGGCTGGCTGACTGACTGACCCGCCCTGAACACGCTAAAAGTGGCTGAACCTACAGATCAAACTCAGCTTATCTGCCTATACTCCTCAAAAAGAAGTCGTGAGACGTGTTTCAAATGTCGGTCTTTTCGCAATACTAAGAAGGGGATGTGACCCAACTGCACACTCGTGTAGCAATCAGGCTCTCAGTCTACATTTAGCTGCGGCTAACCGTGTGCACACAAACAGGGTCGAGGTTTTTACAACTCGCAGCTCGCAAAAGCGCCCAGAACTGTAACATTACAGAGAAGTGAGAGAGAGAGAGAAAATTAGATTCAGCTTTTGTTCGAACGGGAACAGGCCGCAGCAGAAGCCTGCTGGAGTCCTGTACTGAGGTAGGGAACTGAGCTTTATCACTGGGGAGGTAGAGAGAGAGAGAGAGAGAGAGAGAGAGAGAGGGAGAGATGGGGGTCTGATATGGGGAAAGCAAACGGGGATCATCAAACTGGAGGAATGTTACTACTAAAGAGCGAGAGCAGAAGGTAACGGTGTGTGTATGTGTGTTGTCTCTGCTCTCCTCCTCACCATGAAGTCGCTGCCGAAGTTGTCCTCTCCTCTCTGGTCCCCTGTTCGCATGGCGTGAACCCCCTGAATGAACTTCCTCAGGATATTCGCCTGGTCCATCCTTACAGTCCCTGAATAATGCTGCTCCCGCGGTTACTTAACTAAACCGAGTACAAAAAAGAGATATAGAAAAATAAATTAAATAAATATCTTTATGGGGGGAAAAATCCTCTCTGTCAATTATTCCAACATCTTTTATCGCTCCATGCTCCTCTCTGCTCTCCGATGAGGAAAAAAAAATCAGGTAATCCAGACGAGCTGTCAAATTATCTCCTCTTTTAACGCGCCAGGCAGTTACGATTATTACTTTTTCTTCTTTTTTTATTATTTAAAAAAAACAAACACCGGTTCGCCCCTCCCTGTCTCCACACTGCCACATTAACAACTAAACTCTGAAACAAAACTGCCTGGACCGCCCAAAAGACACGTTGCCACCCTCTAGAGGGAACGGCGCCTGTGATTGGACACCGCCAGGTCGTAGCGTGCCTCTGATTGGACAGACCGTGCGTCAGTCAAATGCCTGTTAACGCTTCCAGTCGCTATCGTAAAAGCGCAGGCTGCCAATCACGTGGTCAGCATGCTGAGTTTTTCATTGGTCAAAACTCGTAAGCCCCTCCCACGTGGATTCCAGTTGTGTTTGGCTCAGGTCTGCCCACTGCTAGTGTGACGTGTGGATGACCAAGAAACAGAAAAATGTCTATTTAACATCTCCCCACTCCCAGCCGTGTATGTGTATGCACTGAACTGGATCGACTACAATAATCACACTACTTTTCTGTCATGGATTGAACTGAGTACACATCGTAATTGTGAAGTGAGAGGAGAGGTCGGTCTTACAGAATGTCTTTGTCCTCAGGCTAACTGTAACAGCTAGAAAAACCAGCACAGCAGCATAGGTTCTGTTAGTAGCAGTGGAGATTAATATGCGGGATACCTGAAAAAAAAACCGGCATATGTGTTGTTTTGGATGCGGGTATGATGGTCAACCAGCATGAGCAAACTGGGTGACCAGCTAAACCAGCAGCTGACCAGTTCAATATCAGCTTAAATGAATTTAAACCATCATGCAGTGCATGCTGGTTTGTGTGGGGTTTTTTTTTTCATTTCAGCATGGTATATCAGAGCTGGGTATGAACTACCTCAATATACCTGGTTTCACACGTTTACTTTCCTGATAAAACTTAATAATATACATGAACTGGCCACTTCAGCAATATACAAATATTTTATCCACACTGTCCATTTCATGAGCTCTGAGCTCCACGTTCCATACAGTCCTACAATTACAAACTGTAGTCCATCTGTTTCTCTGCTTACATTGTTAGCCAGTCTTTACTTCATTTATCAATGGTCAGGACTCCATTGAGCAGGGTGGTAGAGCGATCTCAGCACTGCTGTTAGTCTGACCCGGTAATAACGTGTGTAATAGCACAATGTGGATCAAACACAGCAGTAAAACTGAAGTTTCTAATTAACGCAGTGTGACTGTAGGGCTGAGAATAGCCCACCAAACCAAGACTATCCGGCCAATGTGAGTATGACTAACATAAACGATTAACACAAATAGATGAGCAGCCATCTGTACATCGCCTAGGTGGACCACAGAGAATCTTAAAAAGTGGACAGTGAGTGTCCACTTAAATATTGCATACTTCGTATTGATCGTAAATAAAGGACAACAATATTAAAGAATACAGAAAACAGTTGGACTGCAGTCTGTGATTGTAGAACTTTAAGGTGCACTTGTAAGGTATGGCTGATGAAATACCTATCTACTTTCTACTCAGTCAGTTTCATTCTGCTCTGTTGGCATCAAAACGGCATTGCATTTTTAAGATGTTTCATTTTCTTTTAGGCTGAAAGAGGAGCACGGCACAGATTAAACATCAATGCTGAAAGATGCTGGGTGTGTTAAGTTTCACTGCAGTTCTGTAGAAACACAGTTCTGGAAGTTTGTACTGTTTTCTTAACATCAGTTATTTTTGGTGCCTATTTGCTTGCATGTGCATTAAAGACCTATCATGTTAATTTTTTTGTGTTCATAATTTTATTTTAGGGGTAAATCTAGAATAGTATTACATACTTTAGTGTTCCCAAAACACTTTTTCTCCCTCTCTACATCTGTATTAACCCTCTGTCTGAAGCACTCTGTTAGAGCGCCTGTGTTTAAAAGGCCCGCCTCCTGACATGCCCAGTGTGTGCTCTGATGGGTCAGCTCACCCATTATGATCTGAGTGATGAACTACAAGAGCGGTATCCTGCTACAATTTCACCTTCTACACTTCAGTTCTTACTATGGTGTTGGTTCTGTTGTATCAGTTTGTTACAGAGGCTGATCCTGAAAGAACAGCTAGAACAGCTAGACTGGTGCGGGATGTTTAAGATTTTTATGTTTTTACTGTTTATGCTCTCTGTGCATTATGTTAAGGTGTGCCAAGCTCGCTGGTAGGCAAGCAATAAGAATTGTGTTATGAGATGATGCAACCTTGTAACAGAGGAAAGGCCTGCAGTTCCATCGAGGCATTTTAGGAAGCTAAGAAAAGTGGTTTCTGTGTACTTTTGCCTTGAGAGCTGCACAAAAAGATACACAACACACTAAAGGAAAGAGAAAACAGAAAAGCATATTAGGTCCCATTTAAGTAATGGACTAGAGAGCCAAGTGCTCACTAAATTGCTCCTCAAAGAGGTGGACTACTTTCAGATGTATAGGCTAGCTCAAACTGCTCCAAGCCTGAGGCTTAACTAAATAAATGATGATGCATATAAAGGCAGAACACAGCCTACTGCGGCCAGGACTGCATTATACAGACATGTTTCATTTCCAGCATTTTAAATTAAATTTCTTTCAAGAATTAAACCTGTAATCTGTGACTGTTTACATGTCGATGCATAATCTCATCCAGAGGCAAAGAGAGACTTACCTTTCCAATTGTTATGATTCTTAATATGAAATGTAAATTAGTATTATTGCTCTTTCATTTCAGTGCATTTATTGTTGAGTTATTATTGAGTTGTTATATTATTTGTGATCATGTGTATAGATGACATTGCTTAATTTTCTAATGTTTGTTTTTTCCTACAATTGCAGAAATGTTTATATATTAATTTGAAGTAAACCTGAGCTTAATTGAGTCTCTCTAATCAGACGTACAAAGAAATGTCTTTGTTAAATACTCTCTTTATGTAATCATAAACTTAGCAAAGTGGCACATATAGTAACCATACACAGAACCATCTTTTGTTTTTCTCTCGTTCTATGGAAAGGGTTGCGCAAAAAGCTTTCTAAAGAAAATATTAACTCTCAGAAAGAGTGTCTGGCTTGCTTTTACTGGGAGCACAGTGCATTTAAACCTCTGCACTGAATCACCACCACACAAGAGCCAAATAGAACCTTATTCATCAGTAATTCCCCCTCAGCCGCCTCAGATGGCCAAGATCCCCTTAAGCAGATCTGTGCTTAAACCAGACTCAATAAGGAACCAGTAACAGCGCTCCTGCTTCCTTAGGCTCTGTCAATGACAACAAAACGCCCCATTCAGGCTGCTGTGTGAGGGCATGCTGGACCCAAGCTGTCAAAGAGCCAGCCTCCCCGCCACAGTGTCAGGCAACCGCACTAGGCCTTCTCAGCACCAAAAGACTGGCCATTAGAATTCAGACAGTGATCAGGGATCACCACAAACCCAAGACTACGTTTCTCCTTCACGCATGTTCTCCTTGTTTCTGCTCAAATTAATCTTGACCACACCATTTCTAAATCAACAGAGGTGGGATTATCATTATACAGCCGCATGCAAGAACTTCTAATGCTGTAATGATTTGTAAGTGAAAATAACACGTCCTACACATCGACCACACCTTAATAACTGTTTATTTGCTGAATACAACATATTGGGGGAGAAGTAAAACATAGAATGTGCAAACATTAGGGCACATTTCATATTTTGTGTTTTATTTTACATTTTGTGTTCAAGAATAGAAAAAAAGAGAAATTTTGCCCTAAAATCTGCACTAAAATTTCATATTTGTGTTGTTTGTAGAGAAAGTGTTTAATACCATAATCTTTAGTACCTTATTTCTCTCTTCTTTATGTTAACTTTTAACGTTTGTGTGGTTTTATGTACCAAACAAACAGGCTGGTTTTGTTACTGAGCCCTCAAGACTGATCTAAGATCTCTGTTCTGATTGGCTGTTCCAGAAAAGTTAAAACATTCTTTATAGCTTCAACATAAGTGTGCAGGCTATAGGCTGAAGAGGTGAGTGTATAGGCTGAGGCACTCCTGCTTTCTGATACAGGCTAAAGAGGTGAATGTATAGGCTGAGGTACTCCTGCTTTCTGATATAGGCTAAAGAGGTGAATGTATAGGCTGAGGTACTCCTGCTTTCTGATACAGGCTAAAGAGGTGAATGTATAGGCTGAGGTACTCCTGCTTTCTGATATAGGCTAAAGAGGTGAATGGGCCCTTTAACACATGACTTTGCATACCATTTAATTACAAGCTACAAAAACAGCTCAAAATCAGCTCCATTATGAATTCATTGTTTTTATGAAGGCAGAAATAAGACATTTACACATGTTCCACCTCAAGCAGTCTAGCACTCATTCACACTAAAATCATTTTTTTATAGGAGATAAAGAGATATCGGGCGGGAAATGGTCATCTAAAAAATTTTATTTTAAATGTTCAGTACAAATATAATTAATTCTTCTTCTTATTATTATTATTACTACTACTACTACTACTACTATTATTATTAGTATTATTAGTATTATTATTGTTGTTGTTGTTGTTGCTATTATTATTGATTAACCCTGCTAAGTATGTGTAAGAGTTAAAGCGGACAATAATACACAGACACTTAGTATTACAATTATAACAAATGCCTTAAAAAAATGTACAGCAGATGCTTTGTTTCTATCCACAGTGGTTTCCACTGACCATCAACTGATAGTGAGGTGAAATCTGCCCATTGACTAAATAAGAGCTTTCACTGCACAAAGTGCCATCAGAGCTCATCATACTGGCCTGTAGAAACTTCCGCGGGCTTTCAGATCCACCGTACAGGCAACTAACCCTCGGGCTGTGAACAGAACTGAGATGCAGCTGACACAATATGCTTGAACCTTATGATGTCTGAGTGCTTTTACCTTCTCTCTCTCTTTCTCTCTCTCTTTCTCTCTGCCCCTGCTGCTTTCACAGTTCAGCAGAAACAGGTCAAGCAGTAAGAGCTACAGTCTTAAGCACACAAGCCTCATTCCCCCCTCACACATACATCACACACACCAGCGCAGGGCCGAGTCCGTCGACTCTCCACACTCCAGCTTGATTTACACTTGTGTTTGAAAAGCCTCAGGATGTTGGAAGGAGGCTGACATGTTCGGACACTTGTGACATGCCTGGATTTCACCAACATACAAAATCTGCTCTGCACACAAACACTCACATGCGTACATGTGCCAAAAGATATCCAGCATGTTCTACTGCCAGCTAACAAAGAATTATTAATCTGCTAGTGTAGTGCAGCAAAGTCTTTCTTTATCTAACTGTTCTTCCTTTCTAACTCCACTAAAGCAGAAGACTGAATAAGGGTGCAAGCTTTAGTCTATGTTTTGCTTCTTTTGTACCGTGTGCTTTTCCTTCATCAAAGTGTAAAATTCAATCCACACTCTTATAAATAAAGATTTCCAAAAGGAGAAGAACCACATTTGGTTCCCTGAATGGTTCTTTAAAGAGTCTATGCTGCAACACATAAACAACACACTTATTTTGAACAGAAGGGGTTAATGCAGTGTGGTGAAGTTTTAAAATGTATCGTTTTGGCATCCCTAGTCAAACCTGTCTGTTAGTGTGAATAGCCAAGTGAATTCAAATGACCTGATTTCCAATCAGCATAAAGCCAAAGATGATACATTTCTAGTTCTGCAAGAATCTGAGATCTATCCACAGACTGTGGCTGTGAAGACCATGGCAAAAGCTTCTGATGGTGCCTCTTAAGGTAGTTGGTGTGATTTTGAGGTATGTTTAGGATCATTATCCTGTAATAGAAGACTGTGTGATGTCTGCTTCCAGTATTTGCAGGTATTTAATTGAATTCATTCTTCCACACAAGCCCAAAGCACAATCGGTTCATCCACATGCTAAACAGCTGGAGATGTGTTTTGTCTGTGAAAATCTGTATCTGTTTTTCCAAAATGTTCTATTACAGTCCACAGAACTTCACAGAACATCAAAATGCATCAGGTTTGTTTAGATGCGCCTTCAGAAACTTATGACACTGACATGAAGGTGCCGGAAAGGTTTTGTTCCAAGACTCTTCCATGGTTGTATTTGTGCAGGTGTCGCTGCACAGTAGAACAGTGAACCACAACCACAAGCCTGCTTAATCTTTTACAGCCATTAGCCTTTCTAGCAGTCTTACGAGAAGTTCTCACAGAAAGATATAGGCATCAGATTTGATACTTTTCAAGAATAATACATTGATCTTACTTAAAATGTTGAACAGGTTTCATCTGTAACTTTCTGCCTTTTGAAGATCACTGCATCTCATATTCACTTAGCCAGGCCCACCAACAGAAACCTTACACCAGGGGTGCCCAAACTTTTGCATGCCACTACATTGAAAGTAAGGTCTGTTTTGAATTCAGCGTTTTATGTCACAAACACCAACACATTTACATTTATTCACCCATTCAACTGACAGTTTAATGCTACCCATTCATGCTGGAGTTCTAAGCAATGTTTCAGCCTAGACTGCTTTACAGGAACCCAATCAGCACAGAGCTTATTTACATAATTCAGTCTTAAAGGCACAGCAACCCTAAATTCACAAGAACCCGTTAAATTCCTAAAGGATAAAGAGAGGTTGTGAATGGTCATATAAAAACAAATTATGACAATATTTGGTCCATAAACCCCCAGAACTGTAAAAGAAAAGAAACTAAATGTAGCATATGGACCTATTTGTAAATGAGGTGTGTGACTTTGAAAAACCTTTTCATAGTTGAAAGAACCGATTAAAGAGCTTGGTGGTCTTGGTTATGGTAAAGTAACAGAAATGAAATGATTCATGGTTAACCACAGCCCTGATAAAAGAGGAATAATACCAGCATTTCTCATCAAATACTTTGATTTGTCATGTTGTGTAGAGTGGGGCACAAAGTACAGCAGGGTTAGGCTGGGTTTTGTGTAGTGGGGAGTTTATGTAGTTAAACAGGTTCCAGGAGAATGTACAACATACAACCTCCACACAGCTGAGTTAGTCTTAATCTCCACAATGGCAACTTTACAGGAGAGGTCACAATACTTCTTCACTTTTAATGTAAGTCAATGGAACCAGAATTTTTTTGCAAGCTTTTTTGGAACATTTCTATTGGCCTATTCAGCTGTCGTGGAAAAATAAAAATCACCAAAAATATTATTTTGATGAATATATTTTTGTGTATTTAGGTTGGAAAGGTTTACGCAACATAGACTGACCAGACTTTCACACACGGTTACAACTAAACACATCCTTACCCCTTATAACATTTTCAACAGTCTTCTTGGCCCATTTGCTGGTTGTACTGGTAGTTCTCTATGTATAGTGCACTTTCAGTGGGCAGGAGTATCAGGGGAGACATCAGGATTAAAAACTAATAATAAGATAAGAACCATATGAATAATAACATAATAATAATAATAATAATAATAATAATAATAAATGTGGTGTCTTTGTAAAGCATTTATAAATAGTTTTATTATTTATGGTTATAAATAAGGGCAGAAACACCTTAAAACTCTGAAATATTGCTCATATTTGACACGAACACGGTCTAAAAGCTCCCTCACAGAAAGTAATTTGATATATCAGTTGTGAATATGCTGCACAATATATGTGAAATTGTTTTACTGAGTGATAGCTTATGAAGAAGGCTTTGGCCTTAAATGTTCTTTGTTTTAAGATTTTTCACTATTTTGCCATCCTCAACATATAAAAAACTCAGGTCGTGCAGGTTGACTAGTGGATCCTAAACAAAACGTCTATATTTGTGTTGTGGACATGGTGACTCCTGGTTCCCATCACCACCACTGTAAAGAAATCTGAGTCAGTAAGTTTCTCTGCAGTGAACCATTTCACATTAAGCCACTCTGAATGACTGTTCTGTGTGTGCTGTTCACAGACAGCTATACCACAGTGATGTATGGTTGGCCAGCCTGTGGCCCGTTTTGCTGGGTGAGTAACAGTGCTCCACCCATCATCTTACCAAAGAGCACACAGACACAACCCTAACACACTCTTACAGGCCGAGTATGACAGAGCTCAAATACTTCACATTTTAATCATAACGCAATTAAACACACAAACAATAATCTCGTCTCGGAAGCAAATCAGACCTACTTTCTATTAGAGGAACATTAGGACCCCACAGTGCTGCACTCTGATGCTTATGAGCTGACTATTAAAAAATCAAATGACTGTAACCAAACACATATCTTTGATCAGTAAAACTCTATAGCACTGAAACAGGGGGCTCAAGTCTTAAGTAATACTCCTGCCCACTGAAAGTGCACTGTACATAGAACTACCAGTAGAACCAGTACAAGTATAATAACTGTATTGTGCATAGCAGTGTAAGAAAATCTCTGGAACAGTTAAAATAATCAGTCAGCATGAACCAGAACTCATAACCTATATTTCTTTAATCATGACATAATGGCGATATCAAGGAGAGTTTCATGATATGATGAATAGTGTTTAATATGACTAGAGGCTTTTCCACCAGATGGAATGACTTGACTCAACTCACCTTTGGTACCAGCTACTTAACTTTTTCATTGCAGATATAGTAACCGCTCGGTGTAGCTGGTCATCATAGCAATGCTGCATGGAACTGCCATGATATGAACGAGACGAACTGTGTTTAAAAGAAGCAAGACAAAAGAAAAACAGGAGAGTTTGGTGAATACTGTGGTAAATTCTGGTTTATTCTGGTTGCTCAAAGGCGATACCTGCTATGTCGTGTTAGCTTTGCTGATTAGGATGGCAGTGATGATTCTCTTCAACCAATCAGTAGTTTGTAGCCCTTTTTCATCACCTTTTGTTATCGGCTCAGATTGCCTAGAAACTTGATGAAGGTGATACCAAAAATAGTGCCAAGTACTAGGCTTGCCTAATTAAAAACCAAAAAGCAGCATAACACAACTCTTCTACCCTGCAGCTCAGCACCAACTAGCAAATATCACAAATACAACATCAAAAACATACTTACATGTTTTAAAGTCTGATCCTACTGCGAGTCTGGCCACGACTCCAAATATGTTCAGCAGGGGTTCCCAGTCTGGTCCTGGAAATCTACCACCCCACAGAGTTCAGCTCCAACCTTAGTCTCTCACACCTGTTCCTGGTAATGAAGGCCTTCAGGAGCATCTGAATAATTGAGTCAGGTGTGTGGAATCTGAAGTCTCCAGGGTGGGAGATCTCCAGGATCAGCACTGGGCAGCCCTGCTCTAGAGAAACGTGCTGAGTCAGAATTATTTACAGTGGTGATGAAGGGAACTAGACGTCTGAAGAATTGAATGCCTCTTAAAGCCCTGACAGAAAGTTATTACTGTAAATGGTTCTGATATTGCTGTCTGATGTCTGAGACACTCTTTTATGATGGGTTTAAAAAAATGACAGGGCATCACACATCATCAAAGGAAGTGTATTATTCAGATTTACCACTATTATACATTAAACATTATACATTAAATGTTTATGACATTTAATGTGGTTTTGGAGAGTAAATAAAAGGACTATATTAATGTTGTAGACATTATGGCCACCGGTTCCCACTTTAAAGAAGTCAGTCAGTATGTTTCTCTACGATAAGCCATCTCACATCAAACCACTCTGAATGACTTTGTTTACACCTGAACCTCTGAATTATACAGAGTTGTGTTTTAACAGTGTCTGTGCCCTGGAGTGTGTAGGGTGGTATGGTGTATGTGTGTGTAGAGCAGTGTGTGGTGTATGGGTGGGTCCTCACGTCTCTGACTGAAAGAATGCTCTGTACGAGGAACACAGGAGCAAGCAGCTGAGCGAAGGAATGCACTCCAACAAGCCCTGACACAGCCTGCACACACACATCAAGGTTACGCAACTTAATAGACCAGATCAACACACATACACACATTTTCTCTGTGTCCACCTCAAGCTCTGAGTTTGCTTAGGCAGAGCAGAGCAGGTACAAACCTGCAGTCTGAATTCATCTCTCCCTCTCTCTCTCTCTCTCTCCCTCTCTCTCTCTGTAGTTCATCTCCCCTGTTAAACACATGCAGTCATCGCTGCAGTGAAATGCTAAGCGTGGGCCGGCCTGTGTTAAAATAACTGCCCTCCAGCTACACAATGCGATACACAGGAATGTCTCGACATGTGGCAGCTGAAAGAGCAATCTGATCTCAGGGCATTTCAAGGCTTCAGATGTGCTTTTCTTTTTCCCACATAAACCGACCTCGGCATAAGCCTCGTATCATTTTTCACCATTCTTGTGTGCACCGCCTCTCACTATGCCTACAGCGCCACAATGGACGTCGCAGAGGAAAGTCCATTTTTCAATCAGGGTGCAGTTCTTTATCAAATTACACAGAGACCTCTACTCACAGGTTAATGGAACTCCCAGTGTTGGGTGACATGTCCTCTGTATCGGTATAGCAGGATTGGTGTCACACTACAAACAACAAAAACTGATCCCATGCAACATGTCCAGCAACTTCCTTTGAACAAGAGAGCAGCCAGAATTTCTTACTTTTCTAGAATAATGTATCAGTGAAAACTAGTAAAGTGCATGTATTCCAGGAGGAAGGTGTTTTAAAGAGCCCATATCATGGAAAACTTAATACTTTCCCTTTGTTGTAAAGGTTTTTATAGAGTTTAATGTAGCTTGAAGTTTATGAATTAATCACTCAATCCTAGTTCATACAGTACATGGGAACTACAATTGCCTCTTTGGAAGACATTATTTTTGTGATGTCACGAAAAACAGTGCATTCAAATATATCTTCTCCTCCTTCTGCAATTTATCTCCAACTATTCACACTGACATGACAAGGAATGCCTGGAATGCTTTTAAAATGAGCCACAATAAAATAAAGGGCAGCCAATGAAAACATAGCAATGCTTATGTGTATATGACTGTTTAAGAACTCCTAATCAAATTCCATGTTTTGTTAATTGTGTACCATATCTTGTTCAGTGTATTTCTCATTTTATTTGCAGAATTAAATGCACAATTTTGCTGAATTGAATATGTTAGGAGAAAAATAAACATGAAATGGTCTATGAAACACATATAAATAAATACCAATAACAAATAAACTAAAAGTGTTGCATTAAATTGAACAAAAAATGCCATATTTAAGTGTGTTTTCTTTAAATGATGTGTTCACTTATTTTAAACTCAACAAAACATGTCATTTGACATATGGCTGTATATGAGTCTTAAGGGTAAAGCAATAAAACCTGTTTAATTCTAAGGGATATATAGAAAATAGATTATTAATGTTTTGGTAGCACACAAAAACCATGAGTTGCTCCTCAAAGGAGAAATATAAAGCTGTGTAAAATGTAGGATATGGGCCCTATTAACTAGAGTGTGCAAGATAGCACCCAGGTTCTAGATACCTTTTCTTTAGTTTGTATTTTAGTTTGGACAACTTTATAAGAACCAGTAGAGAACAGTCCAATCAAAACAGACTATGACGGGTTTACAAGACTTTATTAAGCCATTCTTGCAAACTTCATCTGATACTGTGATATTCTGGAAAATATGATTACCAGTACTGCCCAGCTTTAGGAAGTCATGTCATTGTTTGGGATCACAGGAGGCCTCAGTGTTTCCATGTGGTGTCGTAGTATGCACTGCAGGCCATAAATCAGGCCTTGGGCTATAATGAGGTGGCCACTGCAACAACATGCTGTGAGTAACCCGCTCCTCAGCAGACTCCAAGCTGCCTGGCTCCAGCCAGCCACTGTCCTCTGCATACCAAATGATATGTCTCTCACTCTCTCTGTCGTCTTCCAGAATTACCACATGCACCCTGGTTGAGCTACCCACTCCACTCCGTTCCCCTCTGAGCCACACCAGAGCGGCCTGTCAGATTTAGCCGTCACAGTAATTACATCCCAGTAAGTGAGTGAGTGAGTGAGTAAGTATGTGTATGTGTGTGTGTGTGTGTGTGTGTGTGTGTGTTCCTCATGCATTCATGCGTTCCTCCAAGGCCACAAGGATGTGTCCCACACTAGACCGAACCACGTAGGTAATTATGAGGAGAATGAAAAAAAAGCCAGACTCTGGGGCAAACTGACTACAACAGGACAGGCCAGTCATCAGACAGGATGAGAGAGAGAGAGTGAGAGGAAGCAGAAACAAAAGGCAATTGTTAGTAGTAGTGTCATGTTGTCCGTTTGTATGAAGCATCTATTATCAGTTCAACATGACTGTAGCAAACTAGCTCTGTGTCTTCATGATTACTTCTCAGTGAGTGCAGTCTTTTAAAACGGACTTGTTACATCGTGCAATGAGCTTATAAACTGTAGCCTGGCTAATTCCAGCCCATCAGTGCCTGTGGGGGTCCTCCATCAGGCCAGACGCGGCCCACCTAATTGTTCTCATTATCTAAAGCTGAGGACAATGGAGCAGCTTTTCTGTTTTATGGGTCAGTTGGCAGGCCAGGAGCTGTGGTAGTAAACCCAGGTGTCACTCAGACAGCAACCTGCTGACATACTGACCACAGGAGGTAGGGTGTTATTAAAAAATGTGTAAAGCTGACAGACACTTGAGAGCAGGAAGCCCACCGCCACTTGCTTCTAGCGGATAAGGGGGGATTGAGGTGGCCTATTGAAACTAATTCACACATACAGCACAGTAACATTCTCATTTCCACAGCCCACAGAGCATAACCACGCCCACTCTGTGGCAGGGATAGACTGCAGTGTTGTGTAATAGCGCCATCATGTGGAGAGACTGAGTCACACCCAGGCAGAGATCACAGATTCTGTTCTCTTTATATTTTTCTATTAAAGTAAACTAATATTGAACTACTGAACTACTGAATGGGGTATTCTCGCCTTCAAACTAGCATTCAGTGTTCTGGGCGATGCCAGGCTGTTAACTGTAGCACTGCATTGTATTGTTTGAGCTGTTTGCTATTTTTACTGAGCTTATTCGACTGATTTGCTGGTTCACAGCTAGAAACTGTGGTGATCACACAGAAGCAAAGAGGCCTCCGTGTCAGTGAACTAGGTCGTCACACAATTTAGTTAGCTAAGCTGTAAAATTCCAAACTGTCACGTAACAGTTCAGGATTTTGGAAGCTGCTTGTTTTGACTCTACTCTTCGTGCAGGATTTGTATTTGAAAGAGGAACAACCGTGTTTGAGGTTCATGGTGTGTCAGCTCGGTGTACTGAACTCTCTTTATTTAACTTTGACGGTGTAGATACAGTTTTCTCCTCTATGGCACCTTTAAATACACACAGTCAGAAATCTGGTTTTAGAGATGGGACCCCGCGGTAAGAGGCCCACAGCTGTTTATCACTGATATGCTTTCATTTTGTATCCCTTTAACTTACATGAGGTTTGGGGAAGTTTGCTGTGCAGAAGAAAGCTCGTAAAGGTTTAAACAGGTGAAAAGAGAACACGGAATAGCGCTGAGCTGACTTTCACTTCCACAGCCTGCCGCCCTGTTTTGCCTGAATCAGGTGACGAAGGCGGCAAGAATTCCAAGATACTTAATTGACAGCACACGCAGCCAATCAGTAGCGGTTCTGGTCCAGGGGGCGGGGCTCGGAAGCGCTGTGTTCCGCGATGCGGTTGTTTGGCCGGACTTTCCGTAGAGTAGAGATAGAGAGAGAGAGAGAGATAGAGAGAGATTAACGCTTGTTGTACAGGACGAGTTGTAAACTTGGAGAGTGTAAATACTGCGTGCGGGGAACTGTTCGGAAGTGTGAGGGTCTAAAACAAACACATGTGGTGCTGTAGGCTCGGTGGTGCGGAGTGTTGACGCACCTTGTCCTGCTGAGGTGTGAAGGTGAGGTCGGTGTCTGCGAGCGGAGGAGAACCCACAGCAGCACTTATGCTCAAACTAAGCCAGACCTTCGACATCCACACAGACGTTATCTCCAGCATTACAGCGAAAGAAGAGACTGTAAGAAGAAGTAAAGGTACGTATATTTTAACCGCTAGTTCCTAACCTTCCCACATAAACCTTTCACTGCTGACACTGCTGAGGTGCTCTGTCACTGTCTGTCAGATGTTTAGAGCAGTGAACGCGCTGTTACTTCACTTGGATTATAAAAGACTCGAGCAGAAGTAGCAGCTCATTAAAATCATTTGAGAAGCAGTAAAAAGGGAAACGTACCAGAGTACTTAGTTCCCAGCCAGAGAACCTCTTACATTCAGCAGTCACTATAGGAACTGAAGTTTGTTCGGTGCTTTTTTCTCTTTTTTAGGATCATTTTGTTCTAAAATAAAAGGCAGAAGTGCAGAAGTTAAAAAAACTGAGCAACAGCAAAACAGCGTAGTTGCTAAAACCAACAGAACGAAATGAGATCAAACAAGAGGTTTAGGAATCTGAATTGCACTGCAGCTGTATTTTACATTGTGCATTGTGTGATAAATGGACCAACAGAAATGCTCTATACTTACTTGGAATAAAGCCTCTTTACATTAACTTAGATTAATTGTTAACCATGTTTTTGTCTTTATTTGCAAAGTTACTGTTTTAAAGATATAATTTTTTCAACTATTTATCCATTTTTTTAAAGGAGCAATATGCAAGTTGACACATCTGTCAAGTTCATACTCCATGCAGTCCCTCTTCTACCTCTCAGTTATTTACCAGTCTGAAGAATAAATACAAGTTCAGCATTAAACTTTATCATTTTACTTGCCAAGAGCATCTCCTGTGATGAAATGCAAAGCCAACCCTACACAAACGTGTTCATTTAGGTACTAAAGACAGGCTAAATGCTGCACTGACTCACTTTTGCCTCTTTACAAGGTAGAACAATCAGGGCTAGCTTGTTGGTATGCTAAGTTCATAATACATAATACATTTTTGACATACAAACAAAACTATAATTTCTCCACATTCTGTTGATAGTTATAGTTAATTTTGGAACAATTTAAACTAAAATTCTTACAAGCTGGTTGCCTCATTTTGCATATTGCTCCTTTAAAAAGATTAATAAAAGCACTCACCAGTCAGAAATGCAGTCACAAGGAACTGAGAAAGTGTTACTAGCTCCTGTGCATCTGCAGTAGCAGCCCACAAAGTCTGTGGTTGTATGAAAGTTTGCCCCCGCTCATGTTGTCTGTTCTCTCAAATGAAGACTGTGCAGGTGTAGCCGACACTCGTATCCATAACATCGAGAGGGATGGAGGCGTCGTGTATTCTTGGAAAGTAAGTTTTGTGTGAATACACTTTATTCTGACAAGCATGAGATTCCATACATACCAGTGCACTGGGCATAAAAGACCAACCCTGCATCCTAATCCGGCCTGTCACACACTAACAAGTCTCTCCGATATGTATCAAACCTTAATCTTGAGCTGAAGTCCGGTTTAGGCTGAATCTGGGAAACAGGCCTAAATGTTCGACTAAACTTTATGTCTCTTAGAGCGTTTGGGTTAATGTCACTAAAGGTGTTCCAATATCTTTGGACAGGGCGCCTCGGGGACCACCAGGGTAGGCAAATATGACCCTCATTCAAAACAGAATAAGGTATGTTTATCTTTGTGGTGAGTCTAAAAATAAAATAAGAATCTGTACACACACACACACACACACACATGTCTAACACACTTTTGTGAACTAGAGTGTGCTTTTAAAAAACAGTGGGATGAGAGTCAGTGAAGGTGGGTCTTCCATCATGATATTAGGTTGTAGATTATTAAATGCACTGTGAAAAAATAAATGCCTGAATGCTTTGTAATGTTTCTTTCTGTTATTGTACAAGCCACTCACCCCCTTTTACCTCTCTCTTCACAGCTACTTTACACTTTTGACAAGCAGGTGTGTATCAGCAGCTGCTCCTTGAACAAAGAAGAAACTCTGTTGGGTAAGTTCTCCTTTTCAGACCTGTGAATGGTCTACTTACACTAAGAAACAGGCCTGCTGCTTTAAATGTATTATACATTATTGTTAGAGAGACCGTCTTTCTGGAGAGATTGTGTTATATATTCAAAGGTGGGGATAGTCAGAGGAAAAGAAGTGAAAAAGCAGGAGTTTCCGAAACTGAAGTAAAAAAACCTGATAAACAAAAACAAAAGCTTTTATCTTTGAGAGAGAGGAGAAGATTAAGCTCCAACCTTGTATCATGACGATAGAAATGAGCTCAATGTCACTAAACATGTTTGGATTTCTTGGTTTGTAAGAAACAGAAAACACAACAGCTTTTAAGACTGATCTTTAGAGGAGTGGAAATATTTCAGCAGTTTTTTTTTTTGCTAAACTGAAAGCAAGTCTCCCGTAAAAAATAAAAAATTTAATAAAGGCTAAACACTACATACTAAATACTGAGAAAATGACATTGTGTTTTGTTGTTGAGGCGTTCTGTTTGGTTAAATAAATGATGTTTACTTTTATGCTGACATTAATATAATAACTTGAAATAACCATTGACTGGAAATTAAATGAATGAATGTCCACCTCTCACTTTTGCAAGGTATTGTATGTGTGCTGCAAAGTAAGTTTCATGGCTTAAACGTCTGAAGCTATAAATGTTTGACTAATATCATAGCAAAAGGTTTTTATAATATATAGTAAATAGTTACTGAACCTGTGACAGCTCTTTACCTCCTATGCAAGTGTATAACTGTTTATAACCTCTACATTGTTATGCTACTAGTAGTATAATAACTAGTTGTTATGTTGGGTATGTGTGTCTCCTTCAGCGGTCAGTCTGACTCGGCAAAGAGAAGAATGCTTTAAACCAGGTACTCAACTTAACCCCCATCACCACACACCATAGCAACATGTGAGCACGTAAACACACAAACCACTTACATTTAACAAACACAAAAAGGAGACTTTGAGGCTTCAGGCTCTGAATAAAGTTGTTTATAGTGACAGCTGTAACTGCAGGTTGATCAGCTCTGACCTCACCTGGAGGAAATGGCATAGAAGACCTAAACCAAGAGGAAGAAGCCAGCTTGGTGGAGATCAAACATAACTCAGACTCCATAAACCTGTCACATGTTAGAGCTAATGATTAAGCCTGTCATGTACTGATTGTTTTGTACACAGTATAATTAAAGGAAAATGTAAGAAAGTGATATTTCAGGTGTCACTGTGTAATGGATTCAGTGTTACATGCTGTAGAACTCTGCATTATAAAAAAGCTTCCAATGTTGCTGGAACTCTAATTAAGAGCTAGATGCTGGCTTGAAAACCCATATCTGCTCTATTGTTTCTTGTGCAGTGCAAATACACTGCATCATGTTTTTTTTATTTGCTTATAAAAGTTTACAGGCTGTCTTAAGAAATGTGTGGCCATGGTTGAATCAGTAGATTGTACACGTTTGAAACACGTTTGCTGAGGTTAATATTGAACTATTGATAACTGTCTTTTTCCACTCTCTTTCTCTTAGCTTCAAAATGCCTGACGCTCCTCATAGAAATACACCCCATTAACAACACTAAGGTTCTAAAAGCTGTGGACTGCAGGGTCAGAGTTCAGGTAGTCAGCAAAGATTTTAAAGGCAAATATCTATTAATGAGCATACACTAGTACATGTAATGCAGATCATTAGAATTGTATCTGATGCTATATGTTTCATATAATAGTATAGTATATAGTATATAATAAAGAGAAGCTCCATATCATTGCTGTTAGAAGTAAACCTCATTATCTTCAAAGTGGAAGCTTTATTAGAGAATGAAGGGATCAGTATGTCAGTATAACAGAATTTTTGTCCTTCATTCGTCCCTTCATCGTGAGATTTTAACACAAGGCAAAGAGTAACTAGACTTTTCTAATTATGTGAACAAATCAAAACACAGTGAAAATGCAGAAAATGAAGGTTTTTCCACGACTGTGATGATATGTAGCTGTGTTTGCTTTTCAGATTTTTACTTTAGAGTAGAAAAATGTAAATTGTATGTATTACACAGCTATTTCAGTTTAATAAGAAACTAAAGTTAGAGCTGTTCTTGTATCTTTCTCTATAGTTTCTGTACCCCGACTCTTCACGGAGCACTGCCCTCGAGAGCCATTTGTTGCTGGCAGCAGAAGACGGCTGTAAGTATGAGGAAAATGGTTTCTTGATATATTAATATGTTCTTTGACTTGTTACCAGTCGGGGAATATGTGGCAAGCAATGATTGTTGTTTCTTTCATTGGACTGTAATTTCTTACGTGCAGTAAAGCTACAGGATTTGAACAGTTGTTTTCTGTCCAGATGTGGATCAGTACCACATAGCATTGGTGAAGCAGGAAGGCTACAGAGTTGTGAGTGTATACATTTCTGTGTTCTGCAATATACACACCAGATAATGTACTAAAGCATTTCAGCAAGCACCTAAATGAACACAAACTGTGTACTAGACAAAACAAACATAGCGATTTGTGTATTATTGTGTCACACTGAGTTCATTCGAGGCCGCAGCTCTGCAGATTTTTGTGTTCTGCCTCAGTGAAAAACACCATTCAGGGCCTTGGTGACTCAGAGATTCTGAGCTGTGGCCTAGTAGGAACCCTGTTTGACTCCTCCGCACCAGCAAAGGATACATTTACCAGCCAAATATGGTGACTATAGCTGTACCAGATGTGTAATATCTGTGTTGTTCACAGGGTGATATGCATAGAAAGGTCTTGAAAGCTGTCATCTGAGAGAGGCACTGTCTCCCTCAACATGATTAGGATGGAGCAGCTGAGAGTGTTTTTCATTGTGGATGTTGCAGGTGATGCAGAACTCAGAGCGTCTGGGGAGAGACAGGGTGGCAGAGGACTTCTGCTGGGCTCAGTGGGACTCAGGACCCCAAAGACTCTTCTACCTCACCTGTCGGGTTAGGACCACTCATATCTGTGTTTCACTTTATTTAGCCATAGTGTGCATAGTGAAGGAGTCATGTATTTTCCCCAGTTTTACTGCTGTCGTAGTAGTAGTAAAGTAGTGCCACCTGGGACTGTGGAGGGTTAAGTGACATGCCCAAGGGCATAGATACGTTTGACCAGTTAGTCTGGGATTTAAACTCGGAACACTCTGATTGCTGGCTCATCTCTCCTACCACTGGACTACCGGCCACCCCATTAGAGTTAAAGATCCTAGAATGACAGTTTTTCCCGCGTAGAGGAGGCTAGATGAATGTAACTGTGGTTATATAAGTAGCGGGTGACTGCCAGGGGCACTACTTACTGAGTGGATCTCTTTATGCATTCAAAGCTTTAGAAGCAGCAGCCAGAGGCAAGTCAGTTGCAGTCAGGTCCAGTGATGCTGCGCTGTTGACGTTATAGACTTGAGAAAGAATGCAGGCCGTAGACCATGTGGCTGTTGGACAGATGTCAATAATAGGAGCCCCTATTAAGGCAGTTCAGGGACTCCTTTGATGGAGTCATCAGTATCAGGTGCGGCCTGTACAGGGATGGAAGCTGTGTAAGCCAGCTTGGTCATCTCTACAAACCAGTAGGAAGTAGCCTGCTTTGAGACTGGAGAGCCAAATTTAGCTTCAGAAAACCACATAAACAACTGATCTGTCTATCTTCCTTTGCAGTAGATAACATGTAACACTTTAGCACTGACCGGATAAAAGCTATGTCCTTAGGTTTTACAGGTCAGTGTTTGTCACCAGGCTGATGGACAGTTTAAACTAAGACTAAGTGCTGAGAATCTTTATAAGGAGTCTCAGTATTATATTTGCATCTTTTAGGCTCCTCTGAAGAGCTGTATGTACCGTCTAAGGTTGAGAGTTGTAGGATACAGAATATACGCCTGTGTTGATGTCACATCTTGAAGTGTCTTATGTATAGATCTTCTCCAGTTCAGTGACCTGCACTGCAACCATGTGTAAGCCTTAATAGTGCAGCTGTGTTAAACACTGCTCTCTTTTTCCTCAGTTAATCAGTGAGTTGCAGAATCTCCTGGGTTCAGTCTCTGGGCGTTTGGGAGTTCAGTGGTATGCCTACAAACTGCTGTCTTTGACATAGACAGTTTGCTATTTTCAGACAGGCCATGTTCTTACAGCCTGCATGTATCTTTGAGTTCACACATTTTCTTTCATCCGAGTACAGAAGGATTTCTAGCACTTGCTCCACGAGGCGTGTTAGGATAGCTGTGATTCACTTGACAAATGTCCATGGAGCTAATGACAGTCTGAAAGGCAGAACTTTGAACTGGAACACTTTGGCCTAGAATGTAGACTGGAGAAAAGGCCTGTGCTCTATTCGCCCCGTAAACACTGTGAAGAACAGTGACAGGGTTTAGTAAGTGAAAGAGTAAAATCTTTAGAAATTAGATCAACCACTGGAGGTCCAGAATTGGCTTAATGTCACAATAACAATAGCATGGGTTGCGAAGTTCCTCTAGCTGAGGGCTGGGCAGCTGAGGCTTCTGGAGCCTAAGAAATGTACCTGAATGTTCTACTAGTCCAGTGGCTACACCCGGTCCCCAACCTACTCATTCAAAGTGCTGCAAAAACTACAATCCTAGGCTGTTTAGACCTAGCAAGATACTCAGGTGTTGTCGAACGAGGAGTCACTCACAACTCTCTGTAGAGGACGAAAGATTTTCCAAGCTCTGACTATGAGATGGTGTTGTTGAGCTACATGATTGGCGAGGAGAGACAGGAGGAAGCTTGGAGTGAGTCACACAATGGTATAGTCTCATCACGTGCAGGGGTCACATGGTGACTCATTGGGTGTGCATCCCTTATTCTGAAGCTGTGAATGCAGAAAAAAATCAGAAAGTAGGAAACATAAACAGACATATAATTCTGGTTCTCTTGGTTCTGTATATGTAAATATTGGCTTTAAAGAAGTACAATTGAAGCACCCCTTTTGACAGGTGTACGACACCTTACTAAAAAAGTGAGTTTTAAGGTACCGATCAAAACCTTTCTCTTAAACGGCTTCTTAAAGGAACACTATGTAGACCCACACTTTAGTTTATTCAATCTCATAACTGCATTAACTTGAATGCATTAACATTAACTGAATTAAAATAGTATGGACTTCTTGGTAGCGTTTCTGAATCTGCTATTATGACTGTCTGCTCTTCTGTCTTCTTTCAGAAGAAGCACGTGCTGAAGTGTGTGCAGTTTTTCCCTGATCGCAACTTCGAGACCCTGGTAAACATAAATACCATCGAGCGATCTCTAACGTTTAGTCATTTCGAATGTCAAATGTTAAAAGTGCAGTGTTTTGCCTTCATGTTTGGTAGTTTGAACTCCATCTGGAGCTGCCCAGTAATCCTTTCACCTCTGTGAGGTAAGAAACAGATTACAGAGGTGAATGTTTACCATACATATAAATAAGTTTGAAGAGTGAGCTTACTGTATATAATGAACTGTGTTTGGCAGGTTTGTTAACTTTGGACATGATCACTTCCAAGAGCAGGACAATGAGGGACTGAAACTGGTGGTATTTACAGACAGAACAGGCAAGTAAAGTGATGACGTGTTCTTCACTTTGAGACTTTGGATTTCTGTGAAGTTATTTAATGCTTTACTAAGACAGTGTTTATTGCTGTTTTATGCTCTTTGCTCACTTGACTCGGGATAGAGAGTAAGTCGTCAATACTCATCTTTTTAATCAAAGTCCACATAGTGCATGTGTCTAAATCCTTCCTTGGAGATTTAAAATCTGAAGTGAATTTTGGGAAACTGGCTTCATGAGTCATGAGTGAATGTTGTAAATCATACATGACAATTCTTTCAAATTGACAAAAAGTGGGTTTTTTCTTTTATCATATCTTTTTTAGTAATTAATATTTTTTTTATTAATTATTTTCACTCAAAAAAGCAAAATACAATGTGGTATGAATAAAATGCCTTCTGAAATCATACAAACACAGCCACCTGTGTGGCATATTATGCATGCTTAATTGCTGTAAATCTGAGTGCAAATACAAATACAACGATTCTCTGATTCTTATAAATGTTTGTGTGTTTGTTTCTGAATTAAACTCCTATACAAAGCCCTTCCAATATTACTCAAACAGTGAAGTCAACTGTACTGTAGTTGAGCAGGATTGACCTTCTTCAGAATAAATTCCTAATAGCAAAGCATGTGCTCCTACACTGTCAGACAAAAATGTGCTAAACTGTAACTGTCAGTTGCACAGTAGCTTTAGTACCTTTAGTTATGGAACATAATAATATCATATTCTATTACAATAATATTTATATGATTTGACTTCACATGCCCTGTCTACACAGATAAGTGAAGGTTAATAAGTTTACTTATTCACATCTGGACCTTAAGGAATATGTTGTACTTTTACATTGTATCCTGAGGGTCAAAATGTCCTTCTGATAGTGTGAGAATATCCAGAAGTCATTCAGCATCCTATACTGTTGTGAATCATATTTACTTTGTCATCTTTTGTTTCCCTTTTAAGCTTCATTTAAAAAAAACATCTGTACTATATATCTATATATATGTAACTCATCTTCTGTTTTCTTTCTCAGGGACCATGTGTATATGCTACAGTCATCCTGTGCACAGGCATAAAGAGAACACATACACCATTGCACTTGTCCACAGAGGTACACGTGCTTTGCTATTCCTAAATGAGCTCAGTTTGTTGTGGAGATGTTTTAATTAGTCTTTCTCTTTTTATGCTCCTCTACAGGCTTCAGTAAGACCTACACAGTAGCTCTCGAGCAAACAGTGGTATCAGCGAGCACAGCGAACCTCCGGCCACTTTTCATCCACTTGGGTTTGTGCAGTAGCAGAGCTGACTGTTTATTATGTCGTACTGCTTGAGTTTGATTCATCTTTTCCTCACACGTCACACGGCAGTTTATTTTACATATAAGCCGCTTATGCTCTTGTACTGTTTATGTATGTAAGCCCACATTTCAGTTCCTCACCCTCAAAACCTAAATCCTAAAGTAACTGTGGAATAAGAATAGAGCTCAAGGGGCTAAATTATACTGCTAGACATTGCTGTTATACACATGTCTTGAAAATATAATCTCTGACTGACATCTTTCTACAGGTTATTACATAGTGGTGTATCTCGCCGGCCACTTCCTCCATCTGATCAACTGCAGGCAGCAGGACCTGCTCTGCCACAGTCTGTTTCTGTCAGGTGAGAGGAGTTAGTGGCTCAGATTACTGCTGATATGTGTGAAAAATGGGCGGAGACTGTAGTGCTATCTGCCAGGAATCTGTGTATCGATACTGTGTTTTTAGGAAACAATACAGCATCACTAAACATGATATCCCGATATTTTTATATTTTCTTACACCCCTATAAAATACTGAAGCATAAAATGTTTGTTCATGGAAATAAATCCAAATGAGAGGCAACGAGGCTGAAAAGTTTCCAGATCTATAAACTATTTTACCATCCTCAGCATTACAGACACTGGACCAAACTGAGTTTACTGGTGGTTTGAGATATAAGATAGAATACAGTGGCTATATACTAGGGCTGTGTATTGACAAGAACCTGGTGATACAATACGTATCGTGATACAGCTGTCACAATTCAATATATCACAATATATTGCGATACTGCAAGCAAAGGGATATTTTGTGATTTTTCAGATCCTACCATTAAAATACACCACTATATGAACAGGTTTGCCAATTTTTACAACAGCATTGCGCCCTTGTGCTGCTTGTGAATGTTGTAGTGGAGCTAAAAATGGATTACAACACTGGCATCTAGTGGTCAGAGGCTTAAACACAACACACACTGACTCACTGTCTGCCAGGAATCTGTGTATCCATACTGTAAATTTTGTAATTCGATACAGTATCATGAAATATAATATCCCGATATTCAATATATTCAATATTTTCTGACACCCGTACTATATACTGTGTTGTAGATATTGTGACCCCTGGTTTCTAACACTACCACTGTAAAGAAATCTGAGACAGATTTTATGTAGTGAACCATTTCACATCAAATCATCTCAACAACAGAATTACGCAGAAATGTGGACAAATTGGTGAAGTCTCCCTTTAATAATACTGATGTTAATTCAGTATATTACATAAAGAAAGCATTTAATCATTTGAGGATTGAAAAAAAACATCATGCTCTACACATTTACCATTATAAAGGCTGCATACTGGACAAGCAGTGCTTGTGCATGACTATAGCACTGAAAATAAGCCCTGATAAACATCAAACTTCAGCTCATTTCACATTCTTCTTCTATTGATTTAGTGGATTCAGACCATAAACACTAGATCTTCACAAATGTAGTGTCTTCAGGTTAACTATGTTTGGGTGACATAAATGATATAATGTAATTTAGTCATTTGAAACAATGCCCTAAATCTCACAGAAATGTTTTTTTCCAAAATAAGCCACTACACTTACACCTAGCAATAACTTTTCATTGAATTTAGGTCATAATAAATATATTCTCTTATACTGCTATGAACAAATATATCTGCCTTCCACATAATTCTTCTGCTTGTTTGTCTGAGAGAAAGTACACATGCAGTGATAGGTCAGGCTGTGTGAGTTTAACGCACCCCCTGCTCTGTGCTGGTGACCTGCAGGTGCCGATGCCCATGTGGATGCGTTGGGAGC
The DNA here is from genome assembly GCA_021613375.1 of Megaleporinus macrocephalus. Taxonomy (NCBI): domain Eukaryota; kingdom Metazoa; phylum Chordata; class Actinopteri; order Characiformes; family Anostomidae; genus Megaleporinus; species Megaleporinus macrocephalus. Next base: position 33,727,521 of record CM038702.1, on the reverse strand, counting down.
CGACAGCGTCATACTGAGCGTGCCTGGCCGGCGGCTGCTGGACATTCAGACCGGCAGAGTATACACCACTGACCTCAGCCACGACTTTCTGCTGCAGCTTCTCAGCTCCAGCAGGCCCGAAGCACAGCGCCTGGCTGCGCTGCACTGCATGCTGGTCCACCTGGGACCCGACCAGGATCTGGAGGAGAAGGTATTGTGGGGCGAGTGGAGGAGAGATGAAGAAAGAAAGGGATGTAGAAGCTTAAGGGAAGGAAATGAAAGCTGCTGAGTGTGTGAATTCAGTATGAAGGGCTGGAGTGAATCACTGTGTGTTCTGTGTGGAATCCTCAGCTCCTCAACAGATGGGTGCTTTGTTTGAGACAAACTTGATTCCAGGCGTTAAGGTTGTCTGGCAGAAAGTAAAGGAAGGGGAATGTGATGAGCTTTCTTGTTTCACTGCTCTCTCTGTGCAGATCATCAGCTGGATCACTGAGAATGTGATGAGCTTCGATGCTTTCGATCAGATTCAAGAATTCATTCTGGGTGAGTAAGCGCGGGGGCAGTGAGGGAGCTTATCGTCGCAGGTATCTCTAAACAGTATCTTTACAGGAGAGGACAAAAACTTTCTTAGCTTTCAATGGAAGTTAACGTAAACAGGTTTATTTCAAGTGATTTTTATTCATGAAACTTTCCCATGATATCAACTGCAGATACCGCGTTCAAATAATATAAAAATTATTATATTATAATATAATTATAATATAGTAGTATAGTATAGTATATATTATATAATATATACATATAAATATATATATATAATATAGTTTAAGCTACTCTGGCAAATTAAATTTCCTCTGCATGTTTACATGCAGTTGATATAAATTTTCTGAATGTAACATGTTAGAAAAAATAAAAGATGGTCTGTGTAATAGCTATGACCCGTTTTATGTTTGTTTTACTATATGTTCCTCCCAAAAAATAAATGCAAAATACACACCATATTAAAGTTTATTATCTATACAAAATGTATATTATCCTCTAGAAAATCTGACTGTACTTAAGCAGTGTAAGAGTATGACCTTAGTAACCTTTTCCGTAAAAAAAAACTTTTACTCTAGTGAAAAAATATCTACATTTCTTTTTTGTAATTAGTTTATGTGATGAGAATGCATATTTACAATTCACCTACTACCTATCTCTTACAGATCAGAGCCTTTTAGACACCAATCAGAGCCTTTTAGACAAATGTTCAGTGCTCTGCCAAAGAGACCAACCCTCATTTATTAAATTCACACTTTAAATTATTATTTTTTTCATATTGTTCATACAGAGTTCATATAGTTATAAGATATAGAGAAAGTGTGACACTTGCTTCGCAGTAATTTTCTATTGAATATGTTTTCAGCTTTTTTCTGACACTGAAAAAAAAATAATGGAACGGGGACGTAGACGAGGGAGGCGGATACACTCACGTCTTTCTTTTATTGTCCCTGATAAAAATGAACAAAACAAAAAGCACCGCACAACAAAGTAACAAATCAAACATAAACAGACTTAGAAGAAAATATGATGATGGAAAATCTAACACTAAACGACTCGACTGGAAATAAAGCAGGATAACACTGACGGACTTGACACTCTAAGCACATTGAATACACGACTAGAACTGGGAGAAAACAAGGGGTATATAAGGAACATGTAACAAGGAACACCTGGTCACACCAGGAGAAGATACAGACTTGAAACAGGTGAGGGGCGTAAACAAGGCCCGACATGTGACCAAAACATACGCACATGGTAATGACAGGACTACATAAACAGACAGAACAAGACAGAGTGTGACAAATAACTGAATGCATGTTTAGTTAAATAAGTTTCTAAATTGCTGAATATAATTTTTTTCAACATTTACTGTTTTGAATGTTTGTAGTTTTTTAGTTTAGGTGTTTCTTGTTAATCTTTTTTTTCAATACAATATTTTAGAAACCGAAGACCTGGTTTGTTATTGTTCAAGTCATTTTTCATAGTTTGGTCTCATTTTTAAAACAGCCATTTATAAACCGTCTTTTCCTCAGTTACCACTGCAGTCCGTGACAGCCACTGTTTTAAAACACTAATGAGAATTCTTTCATTTCAGCCTCTCTGTACAGAATCTGCTATCAGCAGTCTCTCAGTCTGGATAAGGTACTGCCGTACTCCTCTGTGTTTGAGAAAAAGGTAATGACAAATACTTTCTAACACTTTACTGTTACCGGATATGAATTCATAACATAATCCTGGTGCCAGTTTCAACACTGTAGGCTAGGGGTCACCCTGCTCTGTTAAAAGTGGAACGAGACTGAAGTTGATTTAAACTGTTTTTGTAGTTTGAACTAATTTGAAATATTAATTTTGTTTATGTAAACTATTGTTCTGCTTTGCATTTCTTAATTTATAGATTTTATTTAAATTGCTTGTTACCACATGAAGTAAGTGGGCTGACAAAACAAACTTTTGTACAGAGCCTAGTATAGAATGTACAACTCATAGTGTGCCTTATTATTGTTATTGAAAAAACAAGTATCCATAACCCTGAATGCTTGTGAATGTTTAGCTTCTAGTGTAACAGAATAATATAAGCATGTTTTCATTTACAATTATTGACCCATTAGTATGCTCTATAACTTTATAACTCATACATAATTGAATTACAGACTTTCTACAATGACCTCTTTTTGCATTCCAGGAGCTTCCAGTAGCCCTCACTGCTATCCCAGGTGTGAAGTGCACCCCTGAGCTGCTGGCACAGCCGGTAATCAAAGGAAAGGTAGTTCACTTTACTGTGTTTTACTCAGTGTTTACTCGGTGGGGACTGTTAAGGGGGAATGCTGGGTCTAACATGAAGTACATACACGTTCAACATTCATGTAGCACAGAGCAGTGAGAGTTTGAGAGTTAGAGATTTCACATGAATATTTAATTTACATCTGATCAGAGCCTGTTAAACAGTCGCCTGGGTTTGTGTTGAAATGTTGAAGTGCAATATTCAGAGAGAATACAAGATGGCAGCAGAGAGCTGAATCTGTGAAGCTGTAGGTGAACACATGACTAATTAACTGAAGGTGCTGAAAAAAGAAAATAAAGAGTAGATTAAGAAAACCTGAATAGTAGTGACTGTATTGTAATATTCAGAATATCAGCCTACGCCGCTGACCTCAGCAGCAGTCCAGCATTTTCACTCTGTTGTTTTTCATGTTGTGTGTAAAAGGCCAGGAGTCTGCAGGGCTACTGGGAGGAGCTGCAGTGGATTATAGAAAGGATGAAGTATTTCGAGGCTGTTCCTAACCCCCGATACCGTACCACCCTGATCAAGAGTGACTGGACCAAGCTACAGACCACCCTGGTGAGGAGCAAAACACACAAACCATGTGACCTGACGATATGATTATGTCTTTTTGCACTCTGTTTTGTATCTCTCATCACCGTGCAAACACGTTTCCTATTAGCAGAGCTCATTTAACCAAGAACTAGAGTTACATCTCAGTGGTTTTAGTTGTATTATGCATGTATCCACATATTCAGTTAGTTTACACAGAGCTGTAGATGTTTTAGTAAATGGAAGTGTAGGTCATGAAGTAAGTCTAGTAAGTCTTCATATACGTTTAATCATCGCTGGTGGAGACGGTGGAGACATGTGCAAGCACAGTAGCCACAAACAGTTGAAGAACATGTTTTTTTGTGCTGTTTGAGTAAAAGCAGAAGTAAAACCATGTATGCTGACTTTGTCAGGTTGTACCTGTGAGTACACATCTTTTAAGTTTTTAAAGATGTTAACATGGCTGTAAGTCTTTCAAAGAGAGGCTATGTTTGTGTAAGACTGGAAATAACTGCCTCACTGTGTTGCCAAGATGCAAGTCGAATGGACAGACTTCACTGAGGCTTTGTCGTGCGTTTAGGACAGAGGAAGTGTGTTTACTGTGAGAGATGTTCAGTAACTATTATGTAATGCACTTTTAAATATATATTTTGCATTATATATCACAAATCAGATAAAAGGGACAGTATGGAAAATGCACTGATGGAAGGCTTTCCACATGTTCCAAAGAAAGTTGGGATGGGCTAATTTAGGGCAAGTAATGAGATAAAAACGATTTCTGTAATCGTTTAAGGATGTTGTGCACTGTAGAGGGAAAAAGATGCAAATCCCTTTCAGTCTAACATTGAGAAACATTGTTTTAAACATTTCACTTATTTTCTTATGTCTTTGTTGACAAACTGGAGATTGTCGTCATCCTGGCTCCTCACAGATTCTGCCTTTTCTGGATACTGCTTTTTTGAAATCATATGATTATGTTTTTTACCTGATTATTTGCCCTAATCGGCCCCCATTCCAACTTTGTTTGGTATGTTTTTTTACTGAAATGCAGGAGTAGATGTTTAGTAATAAATAAAATATAGTTAACCAGACAAAACATGAAGTAGTTCATACTGACTGCAGTGAAATAAAAGTCAATGTATGAAACACTGCAGTTTATTAGCATTTTTCTGCCCCAGTGTTTTCTGGTTTGGGGTTGTAAGTGCAATTAATATACATTTATATGAATTAATATTAATAAATGTCGTCATTATGTAGTTACAGAACACGGAGAAAAAGAAATCCTCAAACTACTTTCGACACCTTGAGGAGAACACCAAAAAGTAGGTGGAGAGCTGCATCTGAAGAATGTAGTGTGTGTGTGTGTGTGGGTGGGTGGGGGTGGGGGCGGGTGGTGGTGGTGGAGTGGTGTGTAAATGGGTGGGAGAAAGGGAAGACCCTGCATGTCCAGAGTGTGTATTCAAAACAGAGATTATCATGTTGCCATGTAACTGACTTCCAAACCCCTAAACTAAGAGGGAATGTTTTAGTGTGTGGATGCGTAACAAATTTTTAATATGATTAAAATGAAACAGGCTCTCTGTATTTATCCTCTCCTTATCTGCAGCGGAGCAACAAAGCATACTTTCTTTCTTTAGTAATCTCTCGTTTTTTCTACAGGTGGATCCACATTTTTAAACTATCAGAAGTAGATGTGTGGTTTGTGTTACTAAGTGAAATAAACTGTGCTAGCTGGCTTTCCTGAAAGTGCTCTTGTTTACTTGTTTTGTTCCACAGAGTGCTGTCAATGGTAGACACATGGCGTTTGGGTAAGTGAAACATTTTCTGTAGAATTTTGCACTAAATCTGTTCCAGGTAGCAAATCTCAGTGTTTTTCCCCTTAATTATAGCAAATGTTCTAAACTTAGCTAGGGATAGAGTTGCAGGGTCACATATTTCGTTTCTCAAGAGAGCACTTTTCATGTTTGTGAGTAATTAACCGGTAAAGAGGGGAGAAAAGTGGAGAAAGGCACTCGGAGAGTGTAGCGGGGTTACATAAGGACTTTCCCAATTCCTCTCCTCATTCTTTCCATTTAATCACTCCCTGTTTACCCCATGACCTCCTCCGTGGCTCATAGTTGGACATTACTAGATATTCTAGAAACTCTCTGCATGTACCTACATAAACACACATACTACGAAGCTTAGTTACCTGGCCTCTGTGAATGACCGAGCTATAGCTGTGCAGGCAGATGGCCAGTCATGTCCAGCTCTTTGTGTTTCTGCAGATAAGAGAGTGGTGCCTCTGTTCCAGGAGGAAGACCAACAACAGAGGGTGTTGGTGGGCCTGGTGAGTCACAGCTTATTCTGACACAGCTGTCAAGAATTTCACCGACGACCTGCAGTTCCAGCAGTTATCTACATCAGATCCAGAATCAGTGCCAAACTTAGTTGGTTGTTAGAATCAAAATTACCTTATTGGCCAAGTATAACTGTATTTAGGAGGAACTGGTGCAAGCACAGACAATACAGAACGTAAATAGTAACCATTTTATGCAAATAAATACAAAGACACTGGCTGAGGCAGAATGTAAGCTAAATATGCACAGTTTACACGATATAGACACAAAGAAATATGTGATAAATTGTGGGTTGGAGCTGTAGATCTACTGTGGAATATGTCTGCAAGCAGGTGCATGTTGACATGGGAAATTTCAAGATACCTAGCATTGTGCAAAAGTGAGGTGTTTTTAAAAGCACAAGCACCGCTGTTACCCAGAGAAATGGTTTTAATTTTAATATTGCTTAAATGGGGAGTTTAGGTGAGTGTTGATCTGTATCAAGTGAAACTGCATGCAGGAGAGACCTTAGTAACCCATAATTACATTTTGGACCGGTCTCCTCACATCATTTCATGCTGAAAGAAGAAATTGCAACAGTGGTGACCAGGTTAAGAAGAATCTTCCTCACATATTTCCTTATCCTGGACTCATGTAGGTCTCGTATGAATGGCTACATCCAGTGATCTGTTCAGAAGATCAGATACTGTGCTGTAGTATACTCCTGACCTGAGCAGGTGGAGGACCAATCCAGACAGTTACAGACGAGGTCAGGACCGACTTGATGATGGAATTTGATGTTGCTTGTAGGAGCTTGAATTTCTTCAGCTAAGACCAGAATAACAGCCGTATGATGTTATTTATGAGCTTAACTCAGTTAACACACTTAACTCAATGAAGTTTCAACAACATGCCACATAAAACAAGTGGGTTTTCTGGGTGTTGAGATGGAGGTTACTGTGACTGCACCAGACTGAACGATGTTCCTCCACTTGTTATTATTGTTGTAAACGAGCACTATCAAAGTAGTGTAGCCTGCAAACTTGAGGAGCTTGGCACATTGGTTTTTGGAGTGCCAGTTATTGGTGTACAGGTAGAAGAGCCGTGTATATAGTAAGGCTCTGGTGTGTACTTGCCGAGCTGCACATGCTGCTGGAGATGGACTTTGGCAGGTTGAGCTAAGTTACTTGACTATTTTGGAATGACGGTGTTAAAGAACTCAAGTCTACAGACAAGATGTACATATTTGTTACAGGTGTGTCAACAAGGGATAAATGTTCAGACCGGTGTTTACTGTACATCGAGTAAATCTCTGATGATGTAATAAATTGTGGATTGGAGCTGTAGATCTACAATAGTCAGTTCTGAATATTCTCAATATTCAAGGTTCAGTATTGCCATATCAACTCAGAGGCTTGGAATTTATTGCAGTGTGCTGACACTATGACAGTATAACCTTGTTTCCAAAATAAGTTTTCAAAATGTAAACAAAAACAAAATGTAATGATGTGTTAATCATGTATATGTTAGTACAATAAGAAGATAGTACAATATCATAGCTTTTTCATTGTTTTTTTAATATATATATATATATATATATATATATATATATATATATATATATATATATATATATATACACTATTTTGAATTTAATGCCAGCGACACATTACAAAGAAGTTACAAAGTGCAATAATAATACTATTACATCTACATTAGAGCTGTGTTCACATTAGAGCTGTGACTATAGAGACATTTAGAGCTGTGTTCACATTAGAGCTGTGTTCACATTAGAGCTGTGACTATAGAGACATTTAGAGCTGTGTTCACATTAGAGCTGTGTTCACATTAGAGCTGTGACTATAGAGACATTTAGAGCTGTGTTCACATTAGAGCTGTGACTAGAGACATTTAGAGCTGTGTTCACATTAGAGCTGTGTTCACATTAGAGCTGTGACTATAGAGACATTTAGAGCTGTGTTCACATTAGAGCTGTGTTCACATTAGAGCTGTGTTCACATTAGAGCTGTGACTATAGAGACATTTAGAGCTGTGTTCACATTAGAGCTGTGTTCACATTAGAGCTGTGAATTTAGAGAAATTTAGAGAATTCTTGTCAGTTATATCATTAGGCATGAGTTTGACCTCCTATGAACGAGGCACTGATTGTTCTTTTCTTGGTCAGATGGTGGACCGACTCCGGGAACATTTGAACAGACACCTGCCACGACTGGGAAAGAAGAAGATTGACATGCTGGTGGTCAACTACTTCGCCAAACAGGTGTATATGTGTGTGTGTGTATGTGTGTGTGTGTGTATGTGTGTGCTCCTCTATCACTCAACCAAATGCCTCTTTTGGATATTATGATATGCCTTCACAGCTGTACTCAAACAGTAAACCCTAACCGGCTGGTGCTGCTCAAAAACTAATATGGGAAGCGTATTAATAGAGTTTCATCACTTCCAGCTTCACATGTGACGGTTATTGACACTTTTCCAAGTAACACCCGAGAGGTCTATGTTGAAGCATGAAGAGTGAAGAGGATGTGCGTTTGGCGGTGACACTTCCTGTTTTTATGGAGTAGAGAGAACATGAGGATATGAGAAGGTCCTGCGTGGTCCGTGTGTGCACGCATGCGAGCCGATGCGTATTGGGACATATCAAAACTGAACATGCTGAATTTGGTGAAAGGGTGGCGGATCTCAGTGACGCTTCTCAGTGAAAACAGGAAGTGAATGTGAATCATTTTATCCCTGAAAGGTGTTCACCACGTGTGTTCCCAGCAACTGCCTTTGAAGAACAGAACTGCCCGAACGTGTGCTGATCTAGCATGATGCGTTAGATGTGTATGAATTAGAGAAGTATATATATATATATATATTTATATACCAGGCAAACAGTATTTGAATGTCTTATACGACTCTCATGGATGAGGTGCTTCACAGCCTGTAATAATGGAAGGAAAGAAAATCTGAAAATATATTTTCTTATTTAATGCGAGTTACTCTTTACAGTTTTCTTTATAGCCGTTATTCCATTGTGGAGACTTTCTTTCTTTCTTTTACAGAAATCTGCAGGGATATATTTGTACACACCTCTGAAGTTCAGGCTTAGACGTTGGTTTAGTATTTTCTGTTTCTCACAATCAGTTACCTGAAGACATTTAGTGATGTTGAGGTCTGGATTAAGGTTCTGGTCAGTTCAGTCCTCTGAGAACATCAGCAGCTTCTGTGTTGGATTTGAGAAGTTTCATGTTTGTCTGTTTTATTTTCTCGGCTCCTTGACAGCTTCACATTTTTTTCAGACTTGTACTGTTGAGTTGTTTGCTCACAGTGAAAGGATGGACCAAAAACCTTATTTCAGATCTAAAGCAGAAGCGGAGCTTGATTTTCTTCTCTCTTTCAAACAAGTACACTTTAAATACACTGTAAAACGATGTTAAGTGTTTTGCACTGCTCGCAGTCTCCTGACATTACTCAGGAGTCGTTTCTGTGTTGTTCGTTGTTTAATAACCTATAAAAAGTGTTGTTTTAACATTGAAAAGTAAAGCTGATACGTAGTGGTCTAAAAATTCACCCAGATCAGATTCTAGTTGAAACAGCTGTTCATATCTGGAAGCCTAAGAGGAGAAAATACCTGGAGGGAGTGTGTGATTTAGAAGAGACCCAACTAGTGGAGAAACTGGGTAGAAACTAATTCTTTCTTATCTACTTAACTGAAAAACTACAAACGAGAGGAGAACTTCTGACTGAACTAAGAGGTTTGGGTTGAGCCAGCTGAAGAAAAGCAGTGCCGTCTGTTGCCTTATAATTAAGTTGAGCTGACCTCTCATCTCTAACTACATAGTGTTGATCAGATGGTGACAGTTTTGGTGGTCTAGCAGGGCTTGTACAGTTAGGGGTCCCGTTTCCTCCACATCTACATTTTGTAGAACTCCAGTGTAACGTTGGAGGCGTGTGGGCAGGTGCGACGTGGCTTTATCAGGAGAGCCCAATACAAAACAGGCCTCAATCAAAACACAAGCAGGCAACCTGAGAGGAATACCTGTGAGTCAAAACATTCAGTTAGCCAGGCAGCGGCCAAAACACAGGAAGGACCAGCACAAAGTAAAAAGGCTCAGAACTCAGTTAACACACACACAGACTTAGCAGTAACCGAACAAAACAAGGGGGTTTATCAAGGCAGCAACTGAGACTTAGATTACTTGCAGGTGTGCATGTGGGTGGAGCCAGAGAGAGAGAGTTCATGTGGAGTGTCCCCAGAGGAGGGAGACAGCATGACAGCCAGTGTAGTTTTTTCAGTTTTTTCTTATGGGGACCATCTTCTCAGGAATTTCTCCTGAAAACCATCATCATTTAAATAAGTTGCAATGATGTCTCTTGAGTGTTGCATAGCATTGTAATGCGACTCGCTGGACGAGATTTATTGGTCCGTGTGTGTCGTTTGCAGCTGGAGCTGGTCAGACACATGCTGGAGTCTGTGTGGTTGAAGCTGAAGTTGGGCCCCGCCGTGCTCTGCCTGTGAGTGCTGTGCTCAGTGATAAACGCTTGAACTGTCTCAGGCTGATGTGTAAGAACTGCATATGAACTGAACGGTCACCTCTGTGCTGTGGCTTCTCTAGAAAGCAGCAGGGCAGCTCGGAGGACTGGGCAATGTTTCACGTGATGTGTCGAATTCTGGAAGCCACTGAAGGACTCTGTCTGCCGCTCCCACCAGGTGAGAGGAGCTCCAGCCTAATCCCCTGTAGATCCACTTACTTATCAACAGCTCTGTCATCTCTGCTGTTTGTAGCAATTGCTGAACATGAAAAATCCAGTATTGCTTTTTTTTCGAATTTAGAAGGTGTGGATTATCAGTCAGTCTGAAAGAAGATAATCTAGTTTTTGTTTTTTTTAAAGGAATTTGATATAAAGTAAAGATTTATTGACTCACCCGCGTCTCTTTATATTCACTAGTTGAAGTTTTCTGAACAGCACGGCTGTAAATCGTAGTAATCACTGGCTTCTTATCCCGGGCACATGTGCAGGTTACTCTACGCTTCTGACTGTGCTGGGTGTGCGCTGTCTCCCTCACCACACATTCTTGCAGTACGTGGATCACGGCTTTCTACAACTCACTGAGCCCTTCGTCTCACGCCTTATGACAGGTATTCCCTTAATACACTGTAAAAACCAGGAAACCAGGCCACGAAAGCAGACTGCCTTACAGAGTCGATAGAACTTGTAGAAAATAAAGTGAACTGAATGTAGTATTTGAGTCCAGTCTCAGTCCCGGTCTTGTCTCAGGGTAAAGTGGACTTGAAAACTGTTCTTGGGATTGTAATGCCTCCTTAGCTAACTGGACATTCCTAAATGGACATCAACAGACTTTAGAAATAGAATAAAACAGTCCCTTCTCTACACATACAAATTAAACTCCACTTCACTGTTTGTTGATGTTCACTGCTTTTAACCCTTACATTTAAACATGATTGAATAGAAAACATGTATGTTGTTTGGGTTTATATTCAGTTAATTTTAGAGAAGAAGAGACGCAGAACAACCTTTAACCATCTTTACCTCCACACTGAGGTCACAATGCCAAGTTTGACTATTTGTGCTGGATTACTCTCAAAAGAAGAAGCCCAGTAGTGTTATTCATGTGGGATAAAGGAATCTGTATAACTTCCCTAAATTAGCCCAGATCAAAACATCATCACACGCATGTTTATGTCAGCATCGTGCAACAAACGTCACACTTCTGAGCAACAGCACAACATGCAAATATGGCACCTGTGTGAGGTGATGCCCCTTATCCACAGCAACTCACAATGATGAGGTATAATCATAACATACAGGAGGGAATAAGGAAATATACATTGATTTAAATATTCTTTTCCGGAATTGAGGCATTCTGAGAAGTTAAAACCAAACCTTTACAAATACAGAGCCAGACACACGTGTGATATAATACAAAATAGATCAAATGTATATTTGTTAGATCTCTTGACCACCTTTATTCATCAAAATGCTCACTGGGGCATGTATAATCGGTCAGATTTGCAACATCAGTAATATGACAGTGATTTAATGTGCAGCTCGGGCCTGAACAGCAGCTTATCTGTTTTTCCACTGCACGATGAAGCTGCCAGGTTTTAATCAAAGACACGGACTGTAGCATACAGTAGCTGATACTCATGACTAAAGCCCATCTCACTGTGAGCACTTAAAAATACTTACCATACTCTCTGATACTTTTGAATTGAACTACAATTATAATTTTAATGGAATACTCAAACGCTGAGCCACAGGCAGAGGGAATAATAAATTGTAAACCCAGTCTAAGCTGAGCTACATCTTAAACTTAAATCTCTCTCTTTTCAGTGGAGTTTGTTTCAGTACTAACGCCACAGAGACAACCCTGAATCATTAGGAGCTGGATTCTAAATAAGTCTGACAGAAGAATATTAAACTAAGGATTATATTCTGATAGGGTTTACAAGCTAATAGGAGCATTTGTAACATTTTAAGTTATCCTAATTTTATTATTGATGTCAAACCATTCCATTTCTGGCTGTGCTTAGTCTTTTGTTCTGTTTTTCTCTTTATCCTGATTGGTCGGCTGTCATCATTACTTAATTCTCGTTTGTAGATCTGGATAACAGTGATGGCAACGAGGACCTGAAGTTCAGTGTCTTAAAGAGGCTTCCTGAGGTAAAGTCTGTGCGCTCATATTTGAAAGCGCTGCTGAAATTAGCGTCGTAAACGATTAAAGGAACGTCTATAGCTGTCTTGTCTGTTTTTGCAGGTGTCAGTAATTTCCCTGTGTGTGAGAAATTGAATGTGAGTGTGTGCTAATGAGTCAAGGCTTATTTGTTCTGGTTCTAATGCGGCCAAAGGATAAACAACAGAGAAATCATATTTCACCCCTCTCAGATCAGTCCTGCTGCTCTGACTACATACTCTGGAAATCTGTTCGCTTCATGTTTGATTTTGCTTTTGTGTGGAATGTGAAATGTTTTGCCAGATTTACTAACCACAGTTATGTAAGTTGTTAATCTTTGTCAAAACACAACTCTAAAGCTGTTTCTGTCTTAACAGAACATTTATTTCTAACAAAGTGAATTAGTGTGTCTCCAAGAAGTCATAGGAACTGACCGAATGGGCTGTGGAGGGGCTGTGGTGACTAATTGTCTTGATGGATTGACTACATATGCACGCTGATTTTTGGTTTCAGAGTATGGAACACAGAGTGGTTCAGCTTTGGGACCATCCTGTCAGCTCAGCCTGCATCTCCAGACAGTATGTGAGAACTCGGCTAGAGAAATACACCAAGACCCGGGTGAGTCTAGAGATTTCGTCCCGCTTACTCCTAGACTGAGTGTAGCCAACTAATCAGTCTATGACATCAGTAATGAGAGGACATTACTGTATCATATTGAAACTAAAACGAAAAATATCCCAAAGTAAACCAACAATCAGCAAATCTAGTTAAATACAGATACATAAATGTCAGCTGTCAGATATGAATAATTGGGAACATACTAGTGAGACGAACAGTATATTAAACAAACTACGCTGTTCCACTGTAAATTAAAGTGGTACACAAATGTACAAATTGCGATTATATAAAGATAAAGCAAAGGAAGAAGCTGAGTAAATGAATGGAGAATCCTTAGTGCAGATGCTTCCAGAGGTGTACTGCACAATAGAACTAAACACTTCACATTCTTTCATGCTCTGAGGCATGTATAAAAGAGCTGAGCATCATATTCTAACTAGTCAGTGATCCCTAGTTCCCTGAGGATGGGAGTATTGTCATGAATGTCGTGGAAGAAACCGTTCCCATTCAAATGCATCATCATAAGATGAAAGTGAGAACTGAATAGCCTTGTACTGGTTTGCAATGACTTTCCCTTCTGAAAGAACAAGTGGACCCAAGCCTGAAGGCACTGGTCTAGAGTGATGTGAAAAAGGTGATATGGTGAGATGAGTCACCCTTCCCTGTACTCTTCATGAAAGGGCGATTGCATGTGTGACATACACCAGGAGAACAATACAGGCCTGAATGCTTATAGTCAGGGGCTCCCTTATGTTCATTATAGAGTTTATGGCAGTGCACTTACTGTATGCTGTTTTTTTTTCTTTTTCAGCCTATATTATTAAAAATGTCATGTTATGTAATGCTAAATATATTTTTAGCTGTAGCTGGCTGCCAGACTACTGCAAGGTTTGTGTTCCAATTCAGAGTTCAAAATGTGATGTCTCATAGGGCTCAGTGCAGTTGGACAGAGATAAAACGTGCTTCCGGCCCCAGTTCCTGCCGTTAACCTACCTCGCCGGCATTCTCTCAGACATGGAAGAGCAAGGTATTTACCACAAGAAACGTGTCTGTGATAAAGGGCACACTCACCGGCCTACATAAAAGTAACTTTTTGTATGTGTGTTTTCTTTCAACGTAGCTCCAAACCCCTTTGAAGAACAGGAGAACGTGGATGCCAGGTTTGTGGAGGAAACAGCACTGAAGCAGACTATGATCAAGCTGGGCTTGGAGGACAAGTAACAACAGTCCGAACAGGAGGAGAATGTATGAGGTGGCTACACGAAAACCTATAACGAATCTGAAACGGATATAGGACAAGACATTAATAAATCCCATGTTGAGCAACAGAGACTCAGAACTGTGTCACAATTTAAACAGTGACTAACATCCTGCTGTGTCATTCATGCGTGTTGCAGCAGGCTGCCAGCCTCCTCTGTAGAGTCCATCACTTTTACTGGAAGGCCAGATGCTTCACATGGCACACACCAGTGTTTATGTTTGGGAAACAAACATTACAGCAGTTCCACCTTTTTACACAATTAACATAATTAACTGATTGTCAAAAGGGATTTTCTGTACTAGATGCCAATGTTTACACTGCCCAGTGTACATGACTCTTCATGACGAAAAAATAAAAATATGTTTATGGTTTCTGTTAATTGTCAATGAGACATTTCTCTTTATTGCCCATTTCCTATAACAGACAAAAGATCACTGTAAACTGCTTTGTCACTGTTTACACTGCTACTTAATTATTGACTAAGTTGAATGAGGGGTTGTTGTAACCCATGACTGTGTTCTGTGCCCAGCTCCCCACCCAGCCCTTCTCCCAGTCTTTCATTCAATAGGATTTCCTGTATTCCACCCACTGTCCATCTACTACAAGAGGCATAATGAAGGGTTTGGTTACTAAACCAGCAAGTGGAAACAGGTGGGCTGGCTGAAGCTTCTGCTGTGACAGAATAATCTCATTAGAAGAGTGACTGATAGGAAATAATGCAGAGCAGGGCATATGAAGAGTATTTTACTGTTATAATGTACATCTGTGGTAACACAGAAAAAACTAATCTTCCCCAAACAAAGCACATGCAGGTCTTTAGAACCTGCTCGAGTGTATGCGAGTCAGAGTTTTGATTTATTTCCCTGTGATGACTCTAAGCTTGGTTCTGCAGAACACATAGCATGACTTGAACCCCTCCAGGCCTCCAGCCCTGGCAGGTTTGCAGCAGATCTCTGAATTCCCCGCATGAACTCTCCGTTACAGTTAAGGGACAACAAAAACCAGCTTCAGCCAGTAAGCATGAGCTTTCAAATTGAAAGCACATGAAATAGCTGTGTTTATTCCTCTCAGCCAGGAAAAGCTGTTCTGAGGAAATGGACAGTTCACTAATGAAAGGGGAAGAGGTTTTTATTTTTATTTTCGAGTTGAGAAGATATGCTGGGGATATTAAGCCTCTAGATCTCTATGGGTTTGGGCTGAGGCTTGCGGATGTGCCGCATGTTGGTCCCAGGCTCACTGGGTTTGAAAGGGGCCAGAGCTCCGTATGGCTTGGGTAATGGTAAGGGGTCTTCTCCTGGGATATAAGCGTTGGGTCGAGCCTGTGCTGTGGTATACACTCCATTTGGAAGCTGATTCCTTTCTTCCTCTTCAGCAATCTAAATATACAGATATACACACATCAGCAATATGATTTCTGCACAAACATCTTACAGAACACTCTCACTCTTTGTAAATAATTCAGTTACTCATAATTTTTTTCAATCCCTATTACCTTCTAAGAACCAGTTTAGGAGCTACTGGTAAAGCCAATGTGTGTTTATAACTCTGCCCCTTGACTTTGTGTGAACTTTGAATTGTCTTGCAGTCTTTGAAGTATTTTTCTTAATTAAGAAAAACACATGAAAAGATATGTTTATATAAAAAGTATATTGTACAACATTCAGCTTTAAGTTCACCATGAAGCTTTTCAGGAGCAGAAAATAAGTTTTCTTTTTCAAAATATTGAAAACATATGGGTAAAACAACCGAAAGCTTGGAGAGCTGACATCACATCAAAACGTCTGAAATTTCACTGTCACAAATACTTAAAGATTTTCTGGTAAATCTTTAATATGGAACGTTAATAAAACCTGACAAACAAAAGGTGAACACTCAGTGTATCGGCTAGTATTGAGAATGTGTACTTGATACGTGTGTGTGTGTGCATGCTCTGAATGTGCGTGGAGGGTGAGACTGACCCGAGCTCTCTCTTCTGCATCTGCTTGGTGACGGTGCTGTTCTCGGAGGCAACGTTGCCATTCCTGCTCTATGCTGTCTGACGGTGGCAGTCCCTGCTCTAACCTCCTTTGGCATGAGTCCAGCTGCAGCTCCCTCTCGCGAAGCTCCTGCTGCAGACATAGCGCCTGCGCCTGCCGCATGGCCAACTCTGACACCACGGCCATCATCTTCTTAGTGCAGTCCTTAATGCGGCTTTGAAATTCATTCACCTGAGAAGATACATGCAGCACAGCTACAGTGTATATCGCTGCAGAAAGGACAACACAGACAACACAGTAGACGCAATAGCATCAGTCTATCTCAACTCTAAATGAATGTGATGATTTAGGCACGCAGTCCATGCAATGCTAATTGCTGGGGTACTGGGTAGCTACATTAGCCTCATAGCTCCAGTGCAAAACCAAAGCATCTAACTTGAGACACGCCTTGACTGATGAACTGTATTTAGCTTGTGAAAGTGAAAAAGAAGCACAGGGCTGGTTTTAAATGCTGGTTTTAATTTATTCAGCAAATTT
Organism: Megaleporinus macrocephalus; assembly: GCA_021613375.1. NCBI lineage: Eukaryota > Metazoa > Chordata > Actinopteri > Characiformes > Anostomidae > Megaleporinus > Megaleporinus macrocephalus. Next base: position 33,710,774 of record CM038702.1, on the reverse strand, counting down.
AAAAACTGAAATACTTATTCTTAATTTTTTAATTAAGAGTTTGTAATCTTCACATTGCTGCAGTAAAGACCTCTAATTCTCTGGGAAGGCTTTACAATAGATAACATTATCGTGAGGATTTGATTGCATTCAGATACAAGAGCATTATTGAGGTCAGGATGTTGGTTGATTATATATTGTCAGTCCAACTCAACCTAAAAGTATTTGATGGAACTTCATAAGTCCAAAGAATACAGCACCACTGCTCGACAAACGGCTTACCCTACGCACCCTCTCCCAAAATAATTCACCGCTGTCTGTTATCTCTTGAATTAAGACCAGATAGTTTCTGAGTCAGTATATGAAACCGTATATAGTTGATAATATGAGCTAAAGGAGTAGCACGCATGATACGTGCAGGTGATTTCAGATGGAGTGTGTCTCTGCTCACCCTCTTGGCCAATGTGAGCGTGTCCTCTTTTCCGTTTTCTGCCTTGGCGCGGATGTGCTGGGACAAACGTGTCACCTGCTCATAAACCAGCTCTTTTTCCAACAGCTGAGCCTCTCTCTCTGCTAGACGCACCTCCAGCTACACGCAGTGAAAAGCACAATGAAATGGTTACACAAATTCCATCAGAGTAAAAGAGCGAAGTTAAACGATATCATACCTGCTCTATCTTCTTGATGAGCTCTACAGGAGACGGGTCTTCTCCACTCAGCTTCCGCAAACGTTTCTCTGTAGTTTGGTCCTCAAGAGTCTTCTCTAGTGACAACAGTTGGTCTTTACACTCCGACAGCTAGCACACACACACACACACACACACACAAACATCATTAACTCTAATCAGCTGATGCAGGCGGAACTGCTTTGGAATTACCTTATTCACTCAACAACTCCTGGATATACTAATCACATCCTATAAAAACACTGTTCTCTACTTATTTTCACTTGTTTTTTACTTGGTTTGTTAAAAATAGGTTACTTTCTATACCATAAGGTCAGTAAGTATAAAATGTGGCATGCAACTTCTTTTGAAACCCAAAACAACCGTTAGAAACAGAGATCACAATTTGTGTACTGCTGGCTCAGTTAGGTGCCTGGACCCTAATTGCACTGTAATTTGTCACCCACTCACAAGATCTCTCTGCAATTACAATTTGCAGTTCAATTTTAAGTGCTAGCGGATCATCTAGGTAGCAAATACACATGAACCTTTCTGGCCACCTTTTGAAAACTGTTGAAGAAAGAAATTCAAACAGCACTTTTTACAGAAAGGCAACTAATTTGCATATATGTCTAACAGAGAAATAGCAAATGTTTTTATTATGCTTTATTTTATTGATGTGATCATTTGAATTGGATGTACTGTATGTAAACTGCATTCAGCTTAAGACAAGTGAGCTGAAACAGAAACATATCATAAATAAGTCTTTCCTTAATCTCTTATAACAGAAGCTGCTTCAAGCAAAAGACAGTACTCTTAGAATATGAAACCTACTTTAATGTTCATGGGCCTTTCATTTATTTAACCTCCGGTCCAATTATCATTAGGAAAAGCACCTTTCAAGCAGATTTAGTGATGTTACTTTTTATGATGATACTTTTGTTTAATTTGCAAAGTTTCGTCTTGTTTTTCTGTTTTCTTTTCCCATTTAAGGCTTCTTAGACATCCTTTCAGACTCACAGAGTCACAGTGAAAGAATGGACAAGGATGAGCAAGATTGGAGCTTGACTGTCTCTTGAAGATTAAAGATTTGAGTGTTGTTTACCTGGTGGGGCAGTCATTTTTTTATTGTTCTTTAATAAATATAAGAGTAACTTGTATTTAATTACTGTTTTGACTGGAAATGTTTTGACTGTTTTGACTGGATGAATGATGTTCTCTGGCTTGCATGGGACAGTATATATATATATACAATATATATATATTTTTAATTAAAGACTCATTCACAGAATCCTGCTGTAGATGAAGACACCCTAGAGAATGTTATGGCTCAGCTCTGAATGTAACACTGATTTATAGCTGATCAAAGCTGTCACTTAATCAGACACAGCCACGCTGGAGACACACACACATGCACACGCACTAGTCTACATTTACTCAGCCAACACATCTCAGCTGCTCCAACTATGTCACAACACAGAAAAAATCAGGCGCCAACAAGTATGTGTGTGTGTGTGTCAGAGAAATTTAGCATATTTTCGTGTGGCATCAAAAAGGACTTAAAGGCAAACATAAATCTGCACTGAGCTTGCACGGAAGGTTTTAGTTTCACACCTACTTTAAACAGCTTCATACAGACCCCTGCTACTACAGAGACAGTCTGCTGCTGCGTTCCAGCTCAGAAGGGCGTGACGAGAAAAACACAGAGAACTGAAATCTGGCTCACTCATGCAATACTCTGACCTCACCATAACATCGAGAACCTTCAACAAACAGCTTAGAAAAGAGCAGAAAAGCAGAAAAGTCATACCCTTACACTAACCCTGGCTGTGCACTTGAAGCCCTAAACACACCTGAGCTTTGTGTGTCAGGTTTTGTGTTAAACTTTAAACTTGTGCAGCCAGAAATTCAATGTCTACAGCATTTTCAGGTGATATTGATTGTAGTTTGGGAATCAAGACAGATTGTGTATCTCCCCAATGTTTCACAAACCTTCATTATAGGATACTGAAGTCTGACAGACATCTACCCCATAAATAGTCCTCCCCGTGCACCAAACTTTACCCTTTACATCCTGGTAGAATACACCAAGCATTCACCCAACCCAGATTCATCCTCCAGACTGCTAGACCTCTGGCCGACGCTCGGGCATAGTAATCTTAGGCTTGTGTGCAGCTGCTCGAACGGGAACCCATTGTAAAAAGCTCCCGATGCACAGTTGTTGCGTTGATGTTGTTTATAAAGTCAGTTTGGAATTTTTTTGTAAGTGCGATTTCAATGTCTGCATCATTTACCACTTTGTGACAAAGCTTTCGTTGCTCCTAGACACTTTCATTTCACAATACTGGCACACAGAGTTGACCAGGGCAGATCTAGCATGGCAGAAATTTCACACTTGTGGCAAAGGTGGCATTCTATGACAGTGCACTGAGCTCTTTTTGTTTAATTTTCTTTCTTTTAAACATTTGTATATTTCTTATTTCTTTTAACTGAGTCAGTTTAAAACTCTTACTCTTACTGAACTGTTAGTTCTACAACTCTTTCGGAACAGATCTCATGTGTCTGCTATGTCTTAACAAACGTACTCTTTTTACTTTACTCTCCTGTCGGTCTCATAGAACTGAGGTACAGTCCCCAAATATAACCAGTTAATACCGTGGGCTCTGCTGGGTGCAGGTAACGCAGGAGTAACGCACGGTTTTTAATAAGGGTTTGTTGATTGGGGACTGGTGGAAAGGTCGGAGAGTAATAAAAGTAATGACAGAAAATGGGAAAAGGAAGCAGTAAAGAAAATGTAAGCCAGAAGAATAGACCTCAGCACAGAGTCCAGTGTTAATTTTAAACCCTTTTTGTTTCATTTTCTTTCTTTTAAGTATTTTTCTTTTTTCTTTTAAACTGAAACAGAGGCTTTCCCTAGGTGGAGTCAATACCGTGGGCTGGCCCCTTGCAACCCCATTTTGAGAAAGGTGAAAGGAATCGCTAACTTATATGACGATATAAGAGAAATCTTTAGATCAGAGAGAAAGGTGATAGGAATCGCCGACTTATATGACGATATAAGAGAAATCTTTAGTGCAGTTTCTGGAATAAAACTGTACTTCTAAAGCCGACGGGCCTAGCAGTATATACGAAGCCGCCTCTGGTGGGGTGCAGAAGTAACGCATGGTAAAGAAAAACATAAGCCGGAAGAACAGACGTCAGCACACAGTCCAACTGCACTTTTAAACCTCATTCTTTATTTGTATGTTTAATTTTTTTTATTTTATTCTATTTGTGTATTTCTTATTTCTTTTAACTGATTTATTTTAATGCTCTGTTTCTTATTTCTTTATTTATGTAAAGCACTTTGCATTGCCACTGTGTATGAAAGGTGCTATACAAATAAACTTGCCTTGCCTTTAGTATAACCCATTGTACTGTTAACAAGTCCCTTTACATGCACTTTAATAATCGGATACTGCAAGAAGTCTGTTTTTTGTCCTAATCGTGTATATGCACTTGGGTAATGGTAATGATAAAACTTCAGATCAACAAGAGTCTGTTGATCTGACTTCCACTTTCCAAACAGACAAACCCACAGAAGTAAATTGGATGTACACTTAACATGAAACTCAAAACTTTATGCCACTTTATGTCACTGTACCTGAAGATATGAATATACAAGAACATATAAAGCATGTAAGCATGTAGTTGGTTTCAGCATCCCTTCAAAAATGCCTTGTTTACAGTACTGTGATCAAAGCAGGCCATTTGGTTCTCAGCATGTCACTGCTAACAGTAAAAGCATTACAGGCCGCTGGCCTTTTCCTAATGGCATCGACACTCCGTTCAGAGTAAGCAGTAACTTCATCATGTTATTTAAGTGTTTTGTTTCAGACCCTTTCATTCAGGAGATGTTGATGTTAAGCAAGACAGATGTTTAAACATGGCACAATATAAAACCAGGAGAGCATTTCATGTATTACACTTTTCACCCTGTGCATTCCTTTTGCAGCAGTTTGACTATAAATGGTAAGCTATGCTTTATCAATAGAGACGTAAGCCACCTTCATCAGGAATCAAATGTTTGAAATATTTTCATACATTACATTTACACTGGACCTTATCTTTACACTACTTTACATTACAAGGCTTCTGTTTACATCACAGACACTGATAAGAATGTCTTTTTAGATGAATGCTTATGTGAATGCCAGGCCCAGTTACAGGTCCACCAACACAGCACAGACATGCATGCCAGCTCACAATGATAAGTGAGTCAAAATAGCAAAGCTATGATGGTCCTTGTTTTTAGGAGCAGTTATTGCAATGAGATATGATTACAAATTAAAGTATGTTAAGGGAGGATTTATTGTATTAGACGTGTTTGCACATGTTTAGGCCCTGGTTAAATCACAGGTTTTGCAAAGTGAAAGAAAGTTACACATCTCTACAGAGAACAAGCATCTGCAGATTTTATGCACAGTTATTATTTGCCGAATTCAACACAATGGAAACAAAAACACAATATTTTTTCTATATGTGATGAATTAAGTAAATAAATAGTGTGCACTAAGTTGTGCACTAAACACTGCAGAAGCATGCCTTATTTAAATTTGTAGTAAATGTGTTCACTTGTTTTCATGCCATTTTTATACAACGCTGCGCACTGTGTTATTTGATGCACTTTGAATACCTGTATCTGCATTAAGGTTCTTTCCTCTTCCAGTGCACTCTTGCAGGGCATCTGTTTCTTGCACAGGTCTATCTGTCTGCTCTCCTCAGTAATAAGCATCTTTAGGGAGGGGATCTCCTCTTCTAGTGCCTGGATCTCCAGAGTCCCTTCACGGATCAGATTCTCCTGAACATTCACCTTCTCATAGAAGATACACATCTCCTCCTCTCTCTCCAATAGCTGCACACCCCTGTCAGGCACACATACACATGCATACACATAGATGAATATGTCAGCAAAGCAAACCCATTCCCAACCTGTAGCAAAATCACTTGTGACTTGATAATCTGTGATAATTTAAAAAAAAAAATGAAATCAATACCATTTAGCACAAATTTACACTTTAACGTTTTCAGACCTAACGTTTTTTGTAGCACAATATAATGTTTTCACACTTCTGTGGATGTGTTAATAGCAGAGTTTAGTTTGAACAGCGTTGAGATTAAACATGTTCAACTTCATCTTAACAGATCTGCTCATGATGTGTCACTTTTAATGAGATAACCAATCAAAAACAAGGGTGAACTGGAGAGCGAATGCAGAGCTGAAGAGTGGGCTAGACTTAATCACGTTCTGTGATAAATGTTTATTCACTGGCATATGTGCAATCCCAGAACTTGTTTTTAGCAAGGTTTGCTTATAAAGAGAAACAGACCCCATGGTTTGGTGAGTAGTTTAAACGAAGCTGTATCTTTGTTAGTTTTGATTTCAAGATACTTGCTAAGGTTGGGTTGAGTGGGAAAAATTAAACCTACTGGACTCCGAAATGCAAGTTTCTTTAGTCTACCAAATGTATGGTCTAAAATGCTCCTTCTTTGCGAAACCCATCACAGCAACATTCTTTACAGTTCAGACTCAGAAGCCACACTGCTGTCCGAACCAGATGCTTTTACAATAAATGCATTGCTTCCAACAAGACGTGCATAGTCGTCTGCCACATTCTACTTAATTTTCTGTCATGGCTCCACTGAAAACAATGGAATATCTACTTTTGCTGTTGTTTATCTATGGCAAACATATATACACAGCATCAGTTCAGATAATTCCACACCACTTGGGTGCAAAAATAATTATGAATATAATACTATGAAAAGTCACATTTAACAATCTGCAACGCTGCCCAGTGAACAGGCTAGTTTGCAAATGACGTAACATTAGGCTCAGATTAATCTTCTGCGTTAACTGGTTTTACCCCTTTAACTTCCTACATCCACCCCAGTCCTTTATCTTTGCAAAGACGTTAAAAGTGCTATGCTACTTTGTGGAATAAGCCAGCAAGAAAGTTTTGCAGTTGCTGTGCAGTCTCTTTTGAAAAGACTATGAACACACATTAGCTGTCCCTGCTTGATATTTATTTTAATTAAGAAATGACCCCGGAGCTATCTCTTTTTCTTTTGGTTTTCAGAAGACTAGATGCTGCTGCTTCTTTCTATTAGAAGTGAGTACTGCATGTTCACAATTGCAGGCACCACAAGTTTTTGTGTAGTTTAGAGTGACAGCTTGTGACAGCTTACTTTGAATTCAAAATGTGCACTTGTTGCACAAAACTGGTACAGGTGGGCAAGTCTGCATGTGGCCAAGGTGACTTCTAATTGACTCATGTCACAGATGTAGTGTTAGGAGTCTTACTGATATAGCATGATGTGTTTGCTTGAAACCAACATGGCAGTAGTGTTATTGAACTAATTTTTCACTTAGTCTCACTTTATCAGTGGATACGTACTGGCTGTCTATGGACTCACCTTTCATTTCGACTCTGGACAGCAGCGTCATGGGTCTTGCGCATTTGCAGCAACTCTTGCTCCTGGCTGTTGATCATGTGGGTGAGCTTGCTGATGTTCAGCCTTTGCTCTTCTCTCTTGCGACGCATTTCCTGGAGCACCCAGGCCATCTTGGAGATGTCGTTCCTCAGGCCATCTCTGAGGGTGTGACTGTGGACGTGCTTTAGGCGAGACTTCTGCAGCAGCCTATAAAAATCGTAAGACTGTCCTTAACAACACTGGGGTAGCAGGCACCATTTCCAACTGCCCTTTGATCTGCTTAAGCAGACTTTTTGTTTAAATGTCACAACATTTTAGGCACAGTAGACTAAACATAATAGAAAAGTAGGATGCAAACTGCATTTAAGTGCATGACACCATCGTGTATTTTAAATGAGATGCGCCATAGGATAATATTTTACCATTATTGTGTTAAACAATATGCTTTTCTGAGCATAGCATGGATAGTGTCAGTACTTAAGCAACATCTGCATGTAAAATAAAATAGAATAATTCTCATTTCACTGGATTTAGCGCAGTGCAAAAAGTTGAACAAAGGACCCAAAGTGCTTTGATCCCTATCACAAATATACCATTATGGCTGAATGGCATGAAAACCTAGATGTACATTTCCTATTTATCTCTAGTAGTTAATGAAAGACAGAAAATGAGAAAAGGCGAGTGCACCTCTCTTTATTGATTGCATTGGTACGCAGAATCTCAATTTCATTCTCCAGGATTTTGAACATCTCCCGCATCTCAGCCGTTCTCTGAGTGGCAATCTGGATCAGGTTCACACATTTGTTCCGCTCATTCCTGACGACGTCATACAGCTTAGCAAACACATTCAGCCTGGTCACAACAGAGGCACATTAACCAGTCACCATAAACATGCAGAGAAACATTCATTATAAGCAGGCTTTACAGTGCTTCCCAATACTTTAAACTCTGTCTAAAACAAACAGGTAGAGCTCCTGTGTCTTTAAACACGCTCTTCCTGACCAGCCCAGTGTGCTCTGAAGCGTCAGCCCACCCACTCTGATTGGTCAACCATCATTCTGCTACTAATTTTGCCCCACTCAGCTGTGGCTATTCTCACAATGGTTTTGTTTCTGGTTTATCAGTTAGATACAAAGTCTGATCCTGAACGTAGAACACATTGGCAGACCTGATTGACCATCACAAGCTACCCTGGAGCAGGAGATTGTTTTTATTGTTTTAATCTCACTGGTAGGCAAGCAATAAGATTTGTGTGATGAGACGCCATCACCTTGGTGTATACTTGCAGAAGGTTTACATACACAAAAAGCTACATAACAACAAGGAAAGCAAAACACCAGATAAGAATATGAGGTCACCTTTAACAATGGCTGTGTTTCTTATAATAAATATCAGACAGTTCAAAAACATTCCTACAATAAGAATATTGGTAATCGAATTAACCTAGTATGGGAAGCTAAATGAGACATATTCTATGATGTTCTATTTCAGTCTTTTTGCATGCACAGCAGATGTCATCTATTAACAGTTCCTGCCACTTCATTTGCCTTTTCACTTTCTTCTTTTGGCAGTCACTGGAGAGTAGTTTACCGTGACTGAATTTCCTGGTGCTGTTTCTTGTGTTCCTGAATCTGCAGCTGTTTGCCCCGGATGTCCTGTTTGATACGGTTGCATCTTACCTGAAAATAGATTGGTCTCAGACAGGACTATTCAATATGGTTGCAGGCAAAAAACTTTTATTTGATTGCAAAAATCAAAACTGTCAGAATCTATTTTAATTTCAATAACGAAATGGCCCCAAAGAGACCTGAAGAAAGATGCTCCTGGAACCTGTCTGACAGTTTGCGTGAAGATATAGGTTTACAAAGGCACTGTACCTGAGCTTTGAGCAACTCTCGGCTCTTCTGATTCCTCTCATCTGCTTTAATGAGGGTGAGGGTTGTAAGGTGGTGTAACTCCTCTTGGCAGCGATTGGACTCCCTTATCAGAGCCTGTTCCCGCACTACACACTGCTCCACCACCTGAACCTCAAGATCCATCTCTGACTGCCGCTATCATATACACAAACACACACACACACACACACACACACACACACACACACACACACACACATAAGCAACCTAAAGTTAATAAAATATAGAGATATTTTCTGTTTATTCTGTTTTTAAGATTTTGTGAACCAAAGGTATACCTCATGAGCTAGGGTCAGTTTCAAGTTGTCAACTTCACTTTGCAGATCCTTAATTTTCTGTTGAAAGTCATCATTCTTAGGCATAATATCCTTCTGGAAAAAAATACATACATAATATATGTATATACATGTTTACATTACAGATTCAAAATTGCACAACTGTATATAATAACTATATTGGGCTAAAAGGGTGTCAGTGTCTTTATTTTTTAATTAGACCTCAAATACTAAAATGTAAAATTTGAGGATGGTATCCAGATAAACACATAAAGCTTTGTTTAAGAAAGTAAAAGAACATCTACATTCTCTAGAACCTCTCCACAATTCCACAGAGATGGTAACATTCATGTGACAGACTTTACACTATGTATCAGATATTAGTGAATGTGGTTGTAAAATAACTAAATTTAGGAGGAGATCCAGGCCTGAATATCCCACTTATACCATCTGATCTTATGTTCTACTTTTAGTTTCCAAAAATAAAGTTTTTACACACATCTGCATCTAATCACTCTTCCTCCATATATCTCTCAGTTCTAGTACTTGTCTTACAGCATGAAGCAGAAGTTACCCAGAACTCCAGCCTAAATTTTCTAATGTTTGACCTTTGAAGATGTTGATCTGCCCTGCTGTTGACTTCTAACTTTCTCTTCGTAAGGAAGATTATCAAATGGCTTTGTCAAAATCATGTTAACAATATTAGCATTGTCTGCTATCGTGTACACCTTGCTAGCTGGCTAGTTCACTCCGACCTAACCAACAGTATAAATGAATGACTGAACGAACTAATGAAACTATATTAAACTCCAAGGAAATCGTGAAATTATGTTAAACTGAAACAAGGAAATATTATGAGTCAGTGAGTGTGAACAATGAACAATGGAAATGGACAAGTAATGTCACCAAGCAAATACCAAGAAATGGGTTGCAGTTTGCCTTTCAACTTCACTCGCAAAATCCACAATGGGACTAAAATAGGGGTGGGCGGATCGATCCAAATATCGATATTATCGATACCAATGTTAGTATTGGTATTAGATCGATACCAATGTAATAGGATTGATATTTCAGTGTCTTGCAGGTACATGCTGCTCTTCTCGCCCACCTCCCCCGCTCGGAGATTTGACTCTTTATCATCTTTAAGAAGCTCTGCGTCCAGCCCCGCCCACAGCTCCATTCACGCCCAGTGACACTCAGTTTCCAGGAGCAGGACAAAACTGTGGCATTTATCCAATGAGTGGTGAGTTTCCAAGCAATGACAAAAAACGTTCCATGCAGTCCCGCTGAAGTGGATAGACGCGCAGCTTGTAAGGGCAAATGCTTTGACGCCACGGGAATGTATGAGAACTTTACTAAATCGTGATAAGTGATAATTTGTGATAATCAGCTAATTCTGAACAATCTGGTCTTCGAGATGAACGTGTTCTAACACAGTTGTATGAAATGAAATTTTAGCACAACTGTACATATTCGACTAGTTAATTTTTTACATTTTAGCAGTTTTAGAGAAATCGCCACTGATAATGAGGCACATATTATATTATGAACATATAAAGCATACAGTGTGCAAAAGGAATGCTGAATAGTAAAATGTGCAGGCATAGCATTTTCCCACCAGAACCCAAGATGCTGACTACATCAATGAAAAACTAGTAACTAGAAACACAAAATTAAACTTCCTGTTCTGCAACGACCTGTCACGAACATCACTCTCATTTCCCTCTAATTATAATAGCGTCAGACTTTTGTAGCTGCTGAAGATGCTTTAGAGAAACCTTATAAGTAAGACATCCTAGTAAAATAATTGATAAGATATGAGCTGCTAGGTTGGCCTTAAAAAGTCTCTTTTTTGTAATCTGACACAATCTTTCTATGATTTAATAACGCAGTGACAATACAGAATCTTTTGAGTGTCATTTTGTACCAATACTGATATTAAAATACCCAAACCTTGACAACAGATTTGTACCAATTGCCTGAAAAGCACTGCAAAGCGATCTAATATTAAAAAAAATATATAAATAAGTTTTACTATTATCTATAATCTACTATTTTTCAATTAAATCACATAATATGACCATATAAAAGTATTATGCACACTACACTTCACTACTGTCATCACATCACACAGTATGAGTGTGATTCAAGGTAGATTTGTTGCATGCATTTCCTTATCAAACAAAAAATGAAAGCAAGCTTTTTCCACTGACTTTGTTTCAAAATATGGTATTAAATTTGTGCTGTTTCTAAGAACACATATGCAAACAGATGACGCAGATATGGTTTATAGAAATGCAATAAATGTGATATATAACCAAAGAAAAAATCCCTGAATCTTGTCCATCATTTTGAATTAGTCAGCTACCCTTGACCAATCAACCTAATATGTACGGTGAATCCATGCCTGTTCAAATCTGGCATTCATAATTCTGCACGTCTGACTAACCTGGGACTTGGTTTTGTTGTAGAGCTCCTGATTTTGGGTTAGGGCATCTTTGGCCACCTTTAGCTGCAGCTGCATTTTCTTTAGGCCACGCAGCACTCTGTCCTTCTCTCGCACTTTCCGTGCAAGGATCTCATGAAGAGACTTCCTCTCCACCATGGTGTGGTTCATATTGATGTCCAGCATGCCTCTGTGTAGCAGTATAACAGAAAAAAGCTGTTCCTCTGGGTTTCCTAGCAGATATGATTCAAGTCCCATACAGCGTAAAATAGGAATTATTAAGCAAGTAACCAGCAATTATTACTTAGGGCTCAAATCATGGAAAAAACCCAAATTCTAAAATAAAATAGCTTTAAAGTTTCAAAATTCAAAAATTTGCTGGCTTGTCCATACAGTTTATTTACAGAAAAGGAGTTTTATAATACACTTTAATATATTTATAATTATATATAATTATAATAATGATTTAATGCATTGCCACCATATTTACATACATCTACCTATTTAGCCTACAGCAGGTAAGCCCCGTCCATTGTGCTGAAGTTAGTGAGTGTTTCCGACTCAGACAGAACATGTCAGCCAATTAGAAGAGTTTACATATATTAGGCTTAAAGGTTACAGTAACAGAAAACATCCTGTTTAATCATAATCCTGTTTAATCATAATAAATAAAAATAAATAAAAAATCTGGAAATGGATATATATATATATATATATATATATATATATATATATATATATATATATATATATATATATATATATATATACACACACACACACATAAAACCAGACAACATAAACTGACCTCAGGAAATAAATAAAATACTGGAAAAATGTCGGATTAGAGATATTTTTGTTGATTAATTTAACACTATATATATTGGGTATGTATTGAGAACTGATCATGTGAACGCATTAACGTGAACTGGATGTGTTATATGTCACCTCTGTCCCAGAAGGATGGTCTCCTTCTCCTTCGTCATCTCCAGTTCTTCACGCAGCGCGTTGCTCTCTCTCTGAGCCACCTCCAGATGAGCCCTGCGGCCCTCTAGTTCCCTTACCACAGTCCTGCGCTCCTCTTCCAACTGTCTGCACCGTGCCTGTGTCTTCTTCTTCAGCTCCTCTAGCTCCTGCAGCTGTTCTTCTAGCACAGCCTTACGTTTCTCCTCATCCCTGTTTCACATACATATATACACACCTGCTGCAGTGCGCCACAGTACAGAACCACATAGTCTAAGCATCTTCAGCTTTTGAAAGCACCACTATAGTTTACTGGTTGTGTTTTTGATAAGCTTTTAACAGATACTTAGACACTTATTATAAGGCAAACCAAAAATGGTGCACAGCATTTACATTTTTTTACGGTTGATTCTTTCAATTTCCTTCCCCAGCTGACCAGGCATGGAGAGCAGCTGGGCCAGTTCTGCCTGCAGACACAAAGACAACACAGACATCAAATGTCCCGCTGAAGAATGGAGAATGAGAATAGAGTCCGACCGCTTCCTCACTGACAGATGTAGCTCACCTTGTTGCTCTCAATTGTCTCCTTCTGCTCCTCCAACTCTCGCTGTTCTTTCTGCATCTGTTTGTGTCGAGCCTCCATGTCCTCGCTTAAACTTCTGATCTCCTGTCTTCGTTGAGCGATCTCCTTCCTCATTTCATCACAGCTCTCCTTCAGAGCCAGGTAGCGCTTCTCCTGCTCCTGGAAGCATATGAACACAACGTTAACCCGTATACACAAACTAGAATTAGTCATGTTTCACTCTACTGAAATAATATTTTAATCATAACAACACATACATTCTTCTGTACTTTTGTTTTTTGTTGATTTTTTATGTAATATATATATATATATATATATATATATATATATATATATATATATATATATATATATATATATATATATATATATATATATAAATATCAATAAGCACATTATAGCGGAAACATTGTGGCAAAATAGTTAATCATCTGTTGCACTAAATAATGGAAACCAAACTTTCTATAACATCATTTAACATAAAACCACAAGTAAATTAGTTTTCTTTCATATGTGCTTATTACTACTTCAATATTAATAAAAAACTATGGAGCAATTATCTAGCAGTTAGAAATTTCATCATCTTTATAATGTATGTTTCCATGATCATAAACCCATTTGTCATTAAGGATCAGCAGTTCATGTGTGCCACTCAAAGAATATAATGTGTTTTTGTATTGCGATCCTCCTCTGTATTCATCAACTGCCAAAACAGTGCCTTTTCATTGCGTATGTACTAATGAATTACTTACAACAGGTTTTGGCTGGTTCTCGTACTCTTTCTCAAGACAAATCTTCTCCTCCCGGAGACTGAAATACAAGAATAAGCACAAACCCACTGAACATGAGTCTTCTTTTTCATAGAAAGCAGATGATACATTTAATTATGAGAAAGAGGAACTTGGATATTTATAAAGGTTCACAGTTTTTTCCAGCTACATCTTTGTGTAACTGTTGTTCTAGTTTATACAGCTTCTAGCTTTTACACAGGAAACATCATGGGGAGAAAAGATAAATGCTAAATATTCTGATGTAATTCTTTCATGTTAAAACTGTACACATGGGCTGCAGAGCAACTTTTTATATATAATGTAATATATATAAAGCAATCACCGTCCAAAAAAAACATGTATCTCAATTTTTGTCGATTTTTATGTTCTATATCATTTGAACATGACAGCTGCTCTTTATATCCTGTGAAAGATTCATGATGAATGGATTAGTCAAAATGCTTCTAAATCACTTGGAATTAAAAAGCGCTTTACATTAACTTGCATTGAAAGTAGACAAGGTTTTTGACCTCTCCTGTAAATTTAGTATTAATACTTTTCTTTGGACAGCGATGTTATATGTACAGTTTGCAAAAGTTATAAACTTTCAGCTGTTTCCAATAAACCAATGACACAAGAACAGCTGTAAACAGCTTGACCCGAGTAGTAAGTGACTTTAATGACTACAGTAATGACTATTCTTTAATTACTTAATAGCTGGTTGACCCCCCTTGGCAGCAATAACCGCAACGAGGCGCTACCTGTAGCTGTGGATCAGACCAGCACATCGTTTGGAATTTTAGCTCTGTCATATTCCTTGAACACCTCATGTGTCAATCCATAGCATCTCTATATCTGGGCTCTGACTTGGCCACTCCAGAAGGCGGATTTGTTTTTTCATAAGCCACTCTATTGTGGACATTGTCCTGTCGCATCACCCAACTTCTACAGAGTTTCAGCTGACGTACAGACACTCTCTTATTATCCTGTAGAATTTTTGATACACTTGTTAATTCATCTTCGCCTCAATGATTGTAAACTGGCCAAACCCTGATGCAGCAAAGCAGGCCAATATCATGATGTCCCCTTCACCATACTTCATGGTTGGGATGATATTTTTAAGGTGATGTGTAGTGCCTTTTTTTTTTAATTCAATCTTAGTTTTATCTGTTCACAAAACATTTTGCCAGTACAGTTGTGCCACGTCAATGTGCTCCTTCGCAAACTTCTGGCGTGCAGTATATTATTTTTAGAAAGCAGCAGCTTCCTTCATGGTGTCCTGCCTGCGTGTTCAAGGTTTTAAAGACAAATGAACACAGACTCATGAACATAGATATATATGAACACACAATATACATAACGCCTGTACCAATGATGCCTTCAAACCTTTGACTGTCACTTGGGGTTGTTTGTTTACCTCGTCTAAGTAGTGCTCTTGGGGTCATTTTGACTGGGCGCCCACTTCTTGGCAGAGTAGCCACAGTCCCAAATTGTCTCCATTTGTAGATTGTTTGTCTTACTGTTGACTGGTTCTAAAGTCTTTGAAATCACTTTGTAACCCCTTCTAGCTTTATGTAAATCAACAATTGTTGATCATAGATCTTTAGAAAGCTCTTTTTGGCTTCTTGTGTAGCGCAAACTCTGAAAGTGTACGTGGTTTTTATCAGTCAAAGTAGCTGTAGTCCACACCTTCAAACTCATTTTCTTAACAGGACTCCAGGTATGCTAACACCTTACTCCTATTAGCTTTTTTCAGCTCATTAAGTCAGGGGTTCATGTACTTTATTCTCTAGCACTATGAGCTTTTTATGGTTGTTCTCAAAAAGGACCTGCAAGATCATATTTTTGTGGTATTATTTTAGGCACAGTATATTTGTCAAAACGTTTGACTTGGATGAAGATCAGATCATATTTTCTGACAAATTTATGCAGAAGACCATACAATTCCAAAAGGTTAACACACTTTTTTGTTACTGCATATGCATACACAACATTAGTTCCTTAGAGACATCTTAATGGCATTGTGGGTCTATTTTAGAAGTGCAAAGTAACATAAAACAAAAACAAAGTTAGCTACAATTTTCCACACAGTTCCATAGGGCTGCATTCATTATTTGATTTGGAAACTTGTGTAAAGATTTTATTTGGGGTCCTGAGTCATCTGTTTAATAAATGTGATCTCAGGACTTGTTGTGTCTAACCAACTGAGGGAAAAATGCCATAGCAGAGAATTGACATCTCAACAATGTCATGAATTGTTAGCATACATCTGTGTGCATTCACACAAACAAGAAGTTTCACAGTGTTTGCAGAGTGCTGCACTATTAGCAGAAGAAAGGCTGTTGAAGCTGCTCTGAATGACAGCACAGTGGGTAAGGTGAATTCCTAAATGCAGAATTGGCTGAAGATAAAGGACTTATCATCAGGAGGTTTTTATAGGCATCTGTTAAAGTGCATCTGGGTGTCATGTGCCCATTCCATTTATGGGACGAAATGGGCCTGGCTTCATAACACAGTACAGTCAAAGAAAAAGTCAAAATAACACCCATTTTTATATACTGGTATTATAAGATGGGGCATTATTGTTTTGTTTGCCACAGCATCATGCGTCTTAATTTTTAGTAGTTATGTCAGTTATACATATTATATGTATTCTTTTTACCTCACTTGTAATGTTTGTCAGTTTTAAGGCACACTTCAAAAAGTGTTAGTGTTGTGACTTCATGTTTTCATGAACTCCTGTAAAAGCTGCTTTGTGTCATCGTTGTTAAAAGTGCTATACAAATAAACTTGACTTGACATTTTAACATGGCCCATTTACCAGTCTTAGAATTGGTAAACAAGTTGGTTGTTACTGTGATTTTAAGACTGACATATATAAATAACCTCAGCCAGAAAAGTGGAACAAGCTGAAGTTTGTATTGGGACACAGGAAAGAGCAAGATCCTTTGAAACACTTCAGTGATACACTTCCAGTAACAGAAAAACATTATCTGTAATTAATTCTGTTATGTCTAACTGTTTAGGTAGGTTTGAGTTCTTTGCCAATCCCATGCATACATCTTTGTCCTAAAAATAACTGATGCAGAAGACTTTTTCTCATATTATTTCTCATATTATTACTCATTGCTTAGCAGTACAGTAGTATCTCCTTTCTGGTCGGTTGTGCTGGGTGTAGGACAGCACATAGTGTTTGTTTCCATGCAGTATTTTGGAGGCGTTATTGACCTTTTAGACACAAGGACAGAAGTGTTGTTCTGGGACAAGAGGACGGACAAAACAGGAGTACCAGGCGTCAGCAACCTTTATCAACCACAAAGAAGATTGCTTGTCCCAGTCACATTGTCACTTATTAAACATAACTGCATAAATACACACCTCACAGTCATGTATGTCCATCCCTTTTTTTCCATGTTTTAACGGTTTCTATGGTGAATCAGAAGGAAAATCTGCAGAATTGTTGTTCATTTTTAAGTGTTAGATGACCATTTAGTGTTATACTCAGCAAATACTTGCACTAAGCAATACAGGTTCAATTAAATGTATTAAATGAACCAAACTACATTACTAAAGGAATACAAGAAATAACCTTTTAATCGAATACATTTTTAGAGGGGTGCTGAAGTGATACTCAGTATCGGTCGTATACTGGTCAAAATCATTGGGATGAAGGGAAGAAAAAGGGATAATCTGATATGATCCATTAAGCTAAAACATAAATGCTTAACTAAACAATTGCACTTTAATTTTCCCTTTTAATGTTTGCGTGGTGCAGACAAATAAAATCAAAAAAGTAGAAAAGACGATGTTGGACTGGCAATGGTGTTGGCAGATACTCAAGACTGCAGTATCAGTATAGATATCAGACATGAACAAGTGGTATTGAGCCAGACTTAATGTTTTGTTTTTTATTAAATAACAAAGTCAAGTCAAGTAACAAGTCAGCGTGACACGTGTAAATACTTCAATAATCAATAAATAATGTATGAAATGTTAGTGTCTTTGAATGATTATTCAACACCTATATGCTGTATTGTATTTTAACTAGGAAAATTATATTTGAACCTGAGATTTCTTAAGCCTGTGATTGTGAAAGAAACAAATAGTGCAAATGCGGCAAGAAATAGTGGTGTTAATCACATGCCCAGCATTTCAGAAAGGGTTTTAAGAGGCGTGCACTCGTTATGTTTTGGGCTGTGGGTCTAGTTAGTGAACTCTCTATCACCTTCCTTTTAGTCCGGCTGTTTTTCAGCTTAGTTTAATAAAAAACAATTACCTTAAGCAGACAAATGCCATCCTTTGTATTTTCTTCTGAGCTGACATCAAAACATTTTGTAACGCCACATAAAGAGAACATGAAAAAAGATTTGCTTAACAACACCTACAGCACTGTGTGAAGTTCTACTTTCAGACAGGAAGCTTTTACTTGCTTCAAAACACTTAATTTTTAAATGCTCAATACAGTAAGTAGTGGTTTTACCTGCACCGATTAGCCATAACATTAAAACCAGTTTCTTATATGTACACACATTTTCCATTTTATCAGCTTTACTTACCATATAGGAGCACTTTGTAGTTTAACGTTTATAGACAGTAGTTCATTCAATTCAATACATTGTACAAAAACAATACATTGTTTATTCCCTCTTACGTTGTTTTAATGGTCAGGACCACCACAGAGCAGGTGGCGGGGGAGGCGGATGATTCTCAGCACTGCAGTGACACTGACATGGGTGGTGTGTTAGTGTGTGTTGTACTGGTACAAGTAAATTAGACACAGCAGTGCTGCTGGAATTTTTAAACACATCAGTGTCACTGCTGCACTGGAAACTGTCCACCAACCAGCAACATCAAACCAACAGTGTCCTGTGTGCAGAGAATTGTGACCACTAATGATGGACTAGAGGATGACCAACACAAACTGTGTGGCAACAGATGAACTATCACCTCTGACTTTACACCTACACGGTGGACCAACAATGTGAACGTGTCAAATAGAGTGAACAGGGAGTGGACAGTGTGTAAAAAAAGCTGCACTACTGTTTGTGATCCACTCATACCAGCACAACACACTCTAACACACCATCACCATGTCAGTGTCAATGCAGCACTAAGAATGACCCACCATTCAAATAGTACCTGCTCTGTGGTGGTCTTTTGGAGGTCCTGATCATTGAGGAATAGGCTGAAAGGGGGCTAACAAAGTATACAAAGAAACAAGTGGACTATAGTCTGTAATTATAGAATGATAAAAGTGCACCTGTGTAGTAAGTGGAGCTGATAAAATGGACAGTGATTGTAGGTACAAAGAGGTGGTTTTAATTTTATTGCTGACCAGTATACGCCAGTGTGTTTATTTAACCCTTTGCAAGCTTTCCTTGTATTATTTGCAGTTATGATCTAAAACCTGCTTTGACTACTCAGTACGTCATTAAGCTAAATCAAGATTGCTGCTGAAAGAACTTAATAAATTCAAGTAATGTCTGGGGCATCCAAGAGAAATCTGGAACTAAACTATGTTCTTTATTCTTCTTTTCTTCTTTTCTTCAGACAGAGGCTTTCCCTAGGGAGAGTCAATACCGTGGGCTGGACCTTGGCAACCCCATTTTGAGAAAGGTGATAGGAATCGCCAACTTATATGAGGAAAATAAATCTTTAGTGCAGTTTCTAAAATAAAACTGTGCCTCTAGGGCCGAGGGACCTAGCAGTATATAAGGAGCTGGCTCTGGTGGGGTGCAGGAGTAACGCACGGTAAAGAAAAACATAAGCCGGAGGAACACAGTCCAACGTCACTTTTAAACCTCATTTTTTACTTTTATGTTTAATTGTCTTTCTTTTAAATATTTGTATATTTTACATTTATTTTAACTGATTTATTTTAACGCTTTGTTTATTATTTCTTTATTTATGTAAAGCACTTCGAGTTGCCACTGTGTATAAAAGCTGCTATACAAATAAACTTGCCTTGCCGTGCCTTTAAACCAGCTTACAAGATATTATCTACTTCTTTCACAATAAGCTATTCATGGTAATTTGTATTACATTTATGCTTATTTCCAATCTGTTCTAATGATACACGTTGTTGGTGAAAATGCGTGTATTGTACACTAGTGTATATCACCCACGAGAAAACATAGTTGTCCATATGACAGGTTGTGTGGTCTTCGGCAGCAACTGCAGCCTGTCCAATCACTGGAAATCAGCCTTTCACATCACCGTGGAGGAGTTCTGGTCAACTCTATAGTAGCCTTGTTTTAATTCAGCCACTGAAGGGCTTTTGAGCACAAAGTACCTTTTAAGGTTCTTCCACAGCATCTCAATGAGTTATGACGTTTTTATTGTGGAATGCTGTGTTGGCTCTACACCAGATGTAACAGAACGCTAACGGCCCCTGGGTTTTTTAAAAAAGAAAACTTTCGGTCCACAAAACATTTCTCTAAATGATATGAGCCTTTGTGTTCCTCTTGGTTAGTAGTGGTTTTTGCCTCGTGACTTTTTTCCTACAGTAGTGCATTCTTAATTGTTAAGACAGTTAATATTGTGACTCCAAGAAATCCATGGGATAGTAATGAATTCTTTTTAAATGGATCTATGCACAGTTTGGATGTAGTGATAGGTAGTACTTATGTCCCTCTCTTGTTTTCAACCATTTCAACAGCATTTCTGAAATACGGCACTTCTGTTTGCTGGTGTATTGTGTCTATTTTACTGTCACCAGCTCAGTTGTACTCAACAGAGGCTCACCCACCACTCAAGCTGGTACTGCATCTGGTACTCTCTGTCTTCGGACTCTCGAAGCTTGTTGTGGAACTGAAGGAGCTGCTGCCACATGCGGCTGACCTCTGTATCCTCTGCCTCTGGAAACAACTCTGCTTTCTCCAGCTCCTTCTGCTGACGTTCTAGCTCCACACGAAAATGCTTCGCCTCCTGCAGCAGATTCAGCTCAGACTCTTGGCAGCTAAAGGAGTACAGACCTGGTTACGTACCAGCTGAAGTACTGTGTACTTACTGAGCTACTCCATATGGTCTGAAGTAGCCAAACAGTTTATCTGTTGTACAGTAATCTGGCTGATCTACAGTATATTAGATGAGCTACATACAAATTAAACTGTTAAATCTTGCAGTCTGGCTCAGTCTTACCTTTTCAGAGTGCCATGTAGCAGATTGAAACTGGCCTTCAGTCTGGCTACTTTAGCCCCACTGATCTTCCCCATTGAGAAGAGCTAAAACAAAATCAGAAACAACAGCAAGGCATCAGACATATCAGAAAGCTCTGATGAATACATATATGCACGTTCACTTGGATTCATTTCAAGGGAGTCTGGAACACATCCATGTGTTTGCAGCTTTAGGGAGATGCTCCTAAACCAAAACACAGGCAAACAGGCTTGAGCTTTGAATGTGGTTTATTTGGAAGCTGAACCACTGTTTTACCCTTAAAACCTCCATGGGTTATCATGACTAGCACAAAGGAAGAACATCTATGTCAGCTTCCACTACAAATGCAGAAAAACAAATGCAAACTCCACTTTCAATTTGTTTAGAAGTAATGTAGCATAAAATTCTCGTTCATCGTCAGTACATGGCTTTGATAGGCTGTTGATGAAAGGCAGTTCAAAGAATCACAGGTCGGTTGTCCAACAGTTTGAGTATTTGCAGACCTCACTGTTGACGTAATTTAGGTCCAGGATCCATATGTGCCTATATGCCTGGCACACACATAAAGCAAACCCATAGGATAAAAAGGGACCACCTGATGTAAGAAAGAGAAATCAAACGACTCAAGCTTTGTACTGGTATGGTGCGCTTGATCACACATTGGTACAGTGTCATCTGGTTGTAAACCCAAATATTAAAAAAAAGTTTTTTTTTTTGCTAATTTATAGTTTTGTACTAGTTTCCGACTACTGTCACATTTCTGCCTCTAAAGTACAAAGATGGGATGTAATTCTACGTGTTGTACTATACTAAACACAGGGATAAGTAGTAACATCCCTGTCTGCACCAATTCGCACAGTGTTCTTTTCATCATCATCAGTGTTTTTCTAGGTTTTGCAGGGCAGAACAACAAACGCTTCAGGAATGGGTGTACAACTTGGATCTCTAAACCACAGAATTAAAATTAGGATAATGGCTTCAATAAAAAAAAAATATCCGGAGGAAACTGCTTGGTCATTTATCTCGTCTGACGCTTTTCTGTTATCACAATCTATTCCACACTGCTGTTTTGGGAAGATTTCCTGAAGTAGGACCTTGATAAGCCAGAAGTGAGAGCATACAGCCAGCTCAAGGGGGTTTAGAGTAACTCTTTATGAGTCTCACATGTGGAATACAGGCTTTGAAGCAAGATGCAGACACTGACAGATCAAATTATGCGTGAACTGCATGCCCCAGCGATGACTTAAAATAATGAAGGCTCTGCAGTATGAAAAGGCAAAAAAAAGGCCACACTTTTTGGAGACTTTTGATATTCAATTGTAAATTATTAACATAAAATACAAGATTAAAAAAGTAAGTAAAATTGGGAATTATAGAAGACATTGTGCTTGACTAAACTGCCATTGCATTTAAAAGATCCCAACATGGCTTTATGAAAAAGAGAATATAAAACATTTGAAGGCCTTTCATACTACATATTATGGTCAGCAATCTGCAGACAGATATTGCCTTCTTAGTGGAAACCATTATGCATGTAGATGGCCTGGCCCTGTCTGAGCAAACAGGAACATGAATTTAACATTAATGTGTTCTACTTTCTTAAACATATGGTATTGCCAGACATTTGCTTAAACAGACTGGTATATTTGCTAATTCATTGTAAATGTTTTTGGTACATAAAACCACACAAATGTTGTACATATACCTTAAGAGAATTTTTTTTTTATGTAGAACATTTGTAATAACATATATTGTAATTAATATATATATATATATATATATATATATATATATATATATATATATATATATATATATATATATATATATATATATATATATATGATATTTAATTGTTAAGCCTAGAGTTATTATTTGATTACTTCATATTTATAAATACATTGATTTTTATAAACTCATATTTCAAAAAGAGGATTACACTGACAATAAGACTGGCCTTACACAGTGAAACTTTCATGCAACTAGTTGCATTTTCTGATTTGCTGGCAACATGATTACCAAGCAGCTTGGGAGCTGCACAAAGCAATTTTAAAAACATCACATTCAGTTACTCCACTAGTCGATGTTCAAATTAGTCTGCTAGTTAGGCTGGTTACAGAAATGTTAGCTGAGAGATGCTTGCGTTTGTTACTGTGGCTCAGGACATTAACAAAATGATAAACAACCAACCTTAATTCAGTCAGTTGTGTCAAAATGTTGCCATCACCTGATGTTCGATGCGGTCACGTAAAGTGTTTTCAATTACCGTTTTATAAAACTTTTTCAGGACGTTTCAGGACGTTGAGTCTTTCTTAGTTTCTAGTGAGTTGCAGTGTGCTTCACATAAATTTGTTTCCTGTAGGTTTCAAGCAACTAAAGCTGCAAGAAAGTGTAAAGCCAGCCTTGCTCTGCACCAAAACATATGAACAGTGCACATGTGCCATAAAAAGGTCTTGACATCATGCAAAGAGACTGCTATAATCAATTCCGCATGATATGGTTCCTTCAAGGATGTGTACAGAGGGGAACGCTGGAATTCTGTTTCTAATTCAGCTCAAATATTAGAAATCAACAACAATAAAACATAAACAGTGGAACACAATAACATGGAAGATTCTATTAGTCATATAATTCCATCAAAGTGAAGAGGAGCTCAAAAAAGAGCCATTCTTGCAAGTTGTGAGTCACTCCTCTGTGTTCTCAGGAAAAGGCCAAGTGATCACACTAACTCACTTCAAGTACTTTGTACACTGCTGTGGTGCGCACAGTTACACAATAGGGATGCCCCACCCACTGTTCCCCTCTCTGCCTCTGCTCCGATATTAATGACACTGGAAACGCAGCAAGAAACATTCTGCCTGCCCTCCCTCACTCAGCTCAGACTCTGTGGACAGTCAAGATCATGAAGCTGATCTTAACCTGTATGTGTGCTCTGCTTGCAGCTGCCCCACTAGGCTTGGAGGCTGGCACACAAGAGAAGGCATCTGGACCTGAGAGCTGCTCTCAGGTGAAGCTCAAGCCTGCGGGTCAGTGTGGAGAAGAAGATGAATGCCCCTACCAAATCACCCTGCCTCCTCTGACTATCCAGCTGCCCAAGCAGTTCCGACTGCTGGAGAAGACCATGAAGGAGCTTCAAAGCCTAAAGGAGACAGTGAGGCAGCTGAGGAGTGCCTGCCTGGAGTGTGGCCAGCAGGCTGACCAGAGCTTGCAGAAAGACAACACTGAGGTTCGGTTAAAGGAGGAACAGGGGAGAGGTGATGGCAGCAGAAGAGCGCCCAGAAGCAACAGCTCCAGTAATGACGTAATTCAGGAGATGCAGGTGAAGATGACCCGCATGTCTACCAGCCTGAAGAATGCACGGGGGCAGATCAGCGTTCTGCAGGGACGACTGGACCTGCTGGACGGCCTCAACCTGAAAAACGTGGAGGAAGTAGTGGACAACAGGGTGGCCAACATCACTGGAGTGTTCTTCAAAGTTAATAGCTCCTGTTCAACACCGTGCCCAGTCATGAGCCCTCCACAACGTAAGAGAACAATTAAATTACTAAGCTAATCACAGGTTTGATTAATGGAATGCAAACAGCCAGCAGGTTTATCAAACATAATTCTTTTTTTTTCTAGCATACTCTCTTTTTAGCCTGTAATATTATACAGAATACATTTAGAATATTTTATGATTTGATTTGTAGAATGATTTTTACACGGATAATACAGAGCATGCAGGTAATTTTATAAGTGCAGACACTGCTGGTATCTGAGAGGTGCTTTGCAGATTTATACTGAAACCTACTGAGCATGAAATCAGCTGGGGGATGCAAACTAGTCATAACAAAATTTAACAAAATGAAGACGGGCCCTAGAAATGATAACAATCAAATCCCCTGATCCCTAATGAAATTTAAGAAGCTCCACTGAACAAACGTAGATAACATTTTTACCTCTTTTTCCCCATATGTGAAATGCTGACGTCAAATTTGTACACATAGCTGAACAGATGCAGGTTTTTATTCACAGTCTCTGAGATACACATCGGCACAATTACACCTGCTTCCACAATGGCTATGTGAATGAAAAGTGCTCTATGATCAACAGAAATGCTAAATAAACACTAGATTTGTGAGTCCAATATTTGTGATCAATAATAAGATAAAGTAAGACAATCTCTTAAAAATCCTAAAGTGCAGCCAAGAAATGCATTGTGTATTTAATAATAAAGTAATCCAACACCGTCTCAAGACTCTTATCACAATAAGCTTTGGTTGGCTAAAGTTCAAGCCAAACTTTGAAAAACGACCAGATATGAAAAGAATAATGCTGCTTCTATAGGAAAAAATATAGGTGGCAAAAAGGTTTCTTCTGAGTTTAATTACTGAGACACGTGAGAAAGATGGACATTCTAAAAGAAACTTCTTATTATTTAAAGATGCCAATGAAAGTTTAATCCTAAAACTATATGTCTAAATCAGATGAAAGAGAAAACTCACCGGCTCCAAATACATTTCTAATAGAAGCCAGTGGGCAGGTGTAGGTACTCCACAGAAGTGCCAGATTGTAATTAGGTTTAAAAACCTGTGGAGGACAATGACGTCCAATCTGATGTTTCCGTCTTGTCTAATTTCAGACATCATTGCACCCAGAGACTGTTCAGACTACAGCGTCATGAACTACGAACGGACGAACGGAGTCTACAAGGTGACCCCTGATCCCAGGAATGGCACCTTTGAGGTGTTTTGTGACATGGAGTCATATGGGGGAGGTTGGACTGTCATACAGCACCGAATGAACGGCAGTGTAAGTTTCAACCGTACCTGGGCTGACTACAAGAAGGGCTTTGGGAACACGCATGGGGAGTTCTGGCTCGGTAATGACCGGATCCATCTGCTCACCAAAGCCAAAGACATGGTGCTGCGTGTAGAGCTTGAGGATTTTGACGACGTGCGCGAATACGCGAAGTACGATCAGTTCTATGTGGCGAACGAGTTCCTGAACTACCGTCTGTCTTTGAGTGGCTACTCCGGGACGGCTGGGGATGCCATGCACTTCAGCAAGCATTTCAACCACGACCAGAAGTTCTTCACCACCCGGGACAAGGACAATGACATGTACCCTTCAGGAAACTGCGGTGCTTACTATGGATCCGGCTGGTGGTTTGATGCCTGCATGTCAGCAAACCTTAACGGCAAATATTACAACAAAAAGTACAAAGGGAAGAGAGACGGCATTTTCTGGAGCACGTGGCACAACATCACCAGCGAGTACTATCCGACCAACTATAGGCAAGCATTCAAAACTGTCA
Organism: Megaleporinus macrocephalus; assembly: GCA_021613375.1. Classification (NCBI taxonomy): domain Eukaryota; kingdom Metazoa; phylum Chordata; class Actinopteri; order Characiformes; family Anostomidae; genus Megaleporinus; species Megaleporinus macrocephalus. The sequence continues at coordinate 33,684,249 of CM038702.1, read as the reverse complement.
CGATGATGGTGAGACCAAAGAATTATGCACCCTAAATAAAACAGGGCCCTGCGAAAAGAAAGGGACAGTCTGAGAAATTGACACTGGTTTTCCAAACATTCAAGCTCCTTAATGTTTGGGGTTTCATAAGGACTTTAAAAACATTACATAAACACAAAAAACTACTCTTGATGTAAAGTAAACAACTGTTTTGCATATGAAGCAGAAATAATCATACAATACAGCGGTAAACAATAATGTCACAACCTCTTCATGCTCACTGTGTCTGTCTAATACTGCCACCTAACATCACATAATATTATTGCAACTTAAAGCCTTGAGAAGAAAGAATGGGTTAAAGCCATGCAAGAAATGTACAGTATTTATTTTTGGATGTTAAGTATCTTTATACATAATATAAAAAGAATACTTAGTTTGAAAAAAATGAGTGATATATAGCATGGCAGTATATGTGGGTCCAAAATATTTTTACTTTATCTGAAATAATGATTTCATTATGTTTACTGGATATGTTTCCACAACTAACTGGAGTGCTTCATTTACATTTTTTTAAATGTGTTGTTTTTTTTATTGATATACATGAATATCACACAGATCAATTTGAATAAAAGTTTATATGAGCTTTAATGAAGCTTTTCTTCATCTTCAGCTTTCAAACACTGCAAACTCTGAATGTACATTCCAGATTACAAGACAACAGTCAGCAACCTTTTTATAAAAACAGCAGAATAAGCAACACTTCTGGAGTGGAAGTGTGTGTATATATATTTTTTTATATTAGAATTTTTTGTATGGGGACTTACTGATGACATACTGATAACTGTACAAACTGACAGAGATATAATGCTTAGCTATAAACACTGGACACTAATTCAGGTTTTATTTTGTGCTAGCTTGAATTGGGTCTGTACTTTCTGTCTGCATATGAACCACTTCATCAAGTTTATCTGACATTACTTAACTACCCTAATCAGTTGGAAGCAAGGGTGTGATTATTTAGGCACTGTGTTTTCTATCAGTGCTCATTCTTAGGCTTTAAGCTTCTATCACTTGTTAGACTTTTCCATGCAGCACCAAACATGTCCTGGCTGATCAACTCGTTTTGGGGAAAGGGGGTAAATGTGATTAGATTCATATTTATTTTTACGATTCTTTTATGAATTGAGCATGAAAATGCAAGTTCCTTTAGCCAAAATACATACTTATTACACTGTTAAACACTGTTCTCCTGTTTGAAGTAACTCTTGAAAGGTTTTTAGTTCATAGAGAAGGAATGATGTCGTAGTAGGCTGTTACCTCCTCCAGGCACTGCAGGGCTGGACTGGCTGAGATGTTGGTTGAACGTTCCTCCTGTAAATCAGTCTCTGGAGGTAAAGCGTGGATGGGTATCTCTGGCTCACTGACATCCTGCTCATCATCTCTTGCTGGAGAAGCACTGGTTCCTTCTGGTTCACTCATGATCTACAAACACACCAAAAAACACAAAAGCACCATTGAAACAGTCACTCACAGCTGGCTAACCCCTTCGTCTTGTGTTTAGAGATGCTTTTAATCTGGGGTGCTGTCTCTAACATAAACTTTGAATTTTAATAGGAGGCAAACAATAGCTGAACACAGAAAACTTAATCGGGAACATATCATTGCTATCCAATGAAAACAAAATGAAAACTTTAAAGGAGAGGATTTTCCTTCAGTGTAAGTTAATGTAACCAGAATCATTTCCACACAATGTAAAACCACAAATAACGTGTTCAAACGATATAGAAAAATAAAAATAGACAAAAATGGAGATGCTTATTTTCCTTTGGACAGTGATGATATGTTCGTGTTTCTTATTCAGCCAGTCTCGAGGAAAGAAAAGAACAAATGAATTACTCTAGAACCGTAAGTGTTACTTTCAGGTTCACTCATTTCGGCAGGCATATAATTAACTCAAACAAACAACCCAGCAGAATAACTCAACTTAACAATAATCTACGCGTAATCTATTTTTGGCTGAGACAATTACTCATCGTATCTGGTCCACGGGTCAAATCAGATAGTTTTGCTTCAGGTGAATGAAAGTTTGTTGCTCTAACTAAACATAACAAGCCACTTATGAATCGTATAAAAGTTACAACCCACAGTTTTAGTAGCACAGGAGCGGGTAATGCAGGTTAACGTCACCTGAACGTTAGTCAGCGAACCTCGTTCAGTTACTCGTGTAGGCCCACAGCAACTGCGGCTAACAGAATACACCTACCGTGCAGAGAGGCTTTGTTGTTTTTTGGTGTCTAAAATATAAATAACAACTAACAGTAGTTTTTTATATAAATATATATAAATGTAAATATAATAATAATATATAAATGACTGTATATATCAGACCGCTACACTAAACAGCACCTGGTTAAATCTCAGCCGCTCTGTTGTTCATTGCCCGGGCAGTTATCTCCATAGCGACCACACTGGCTGAAGGAGTCCTTCGCTGTAACGCACACTAGAGGGCGCCAGATCTGCGTCTGTATATTTATTAGACGGTGTTGCAGCAGCGCCGTATCGTCTTTCACTGCGTCCCAAGCAAACAAATAAGGTCGTGTTTCCTACAGTGTTGCTAAAACGTTGTCAAAGAGTGGCGCTTTTTACGTTGTCACAAGCTAACTACTACATAACTTTTTATGTTTTTTAATGTTTTATGGTGTTATTTTTTATCTGTTAGCAAAAGTCCACGGAGTTCTATGTAGATATGATGGAACGTATAAAGGATTCTAGGAGGTTGTACAGCGTACTGTGACAACGTTACCACTACGTTCTCTCAACGTTGCCACAACTTTATAACACAACATTGTCATAACGTTGTTTGTATAACTTTGTTTGTAGGGATGGTTCGCACCAGAGAGAGACCACCTTTTAAAGACCCTATGCAGGAGTGAGGGGCGCACAGCCTATTTAAAAGGGGTCTCTCTCCAGTGCGTGAGAGAAAGTGCCTTGAAAGACGACCACGTTTATTTTGGTTTTGAGTTTATTTCTTTACGTTTAAGTGTAAATAAAGCACTTGGTTCACTGTGTGTGTGTGTGTGTGTGTGTGTGTGTGTGTGTGTGTGTCTGTGTCCGAGTTTTGTCCTGCTGTTCCGGTCAGTGTGCAAGGGGGCCTCCACAGCTGGTGTCCAGCAGTGCTGGTTCTTCTAGCAGGGCGTACAGGAGTTTACAGTGGACTGAACGTCTGTTAGATTGCTCTTACTAAATGACAGTAGTGTATGTGTGCTGGGCTGCTAAAAAAGAAAAGAAGAGAAACAGTATAGACCAGTATTGATTTCGTGCTGGTTTGGAACTTTTATGCTGGTCAGGAAGCATTAGTCATGCTGGTTGACCAGCATACCAGCATTTAAATCGCAATACATGCTGGTTTTGCTGGTTAATTGTTTTCCACAAAGCAGGTTTTCTCAATTTAGCCAGAAAACGGAAGTCAAAAGTCAATCCTTCCCAATAGGAAAAGAGGAACAGCAGGTCTCAGCACTGGGCTTCAGTTATCTGGCTAACTAAGAAATTCTGCTTTGTAAAAGCAAACTTAATTCATAAGATTAACATTTTAACTTCCGGTGACCAGCATACCAGCATCCTTAACACATCATACGTTGGTCTATGCTTTTTTCCCAGCATGGTGATATCAGAACTGAACAATCCTACATAAAGTTTAATCCCAGAACAACAATATAACAATCCTACATACAGTTTAATCCCATAACAACAATATAACAATCCTACATACAGTTTAATCCCATAACAACAATATAACGATCCTACATACAGTTTAATCCCATAACAACAATATAACGATCCTACATACAGTTTAATCCCACAACAACAGTATAACAATCCTACATACAGTTTAATCCCATTACAACAATATAACAATCCTACATACAGTTTAATCCCATAACAACAATATAACAATCCTACATACAGTTTAATCCCATAACAACAATATAACCAGCCTACATACAGTTTAATCCCACAACAACAGTATAACAATCCTACATACAGTTTAATCCCACAACAACAATATAACAATCCTACATACAGTTTAATCCCAGAACAACAATATAACAATCCTACATACAGTTTGATCCCATAACAATATAACAATCCTACATACAGTTTAATCCCAGAACAACAGTATAACAATCCTACATATAGTTTAATCCCACAACAACAGTATAACAATCTTACATACAGTTTAATCCCATAACAACAATATAACAATCCTACATACAGTTTAATCCCATAACAACAATATAACAATCCTACAAACAGTTTAATCCCATAACAGCAATATAACAATCCTACAAACAGTTTAATCCCATTACAACAATATAACAATCCTATATACAGTTTAATCCCATAACAACAATATAACTATCCTACATACAGTTTAATCCCATAATAACAATATAACAATCCTACATACAGTTTAATCCCAGAACAACAATATAACAATCCTACATACAGTTTGATCCCATAACAATATAACAATCCTACATACAGTTTAATCCCATAACAACAATATAACAATCCTACATACAGTTTAATCCCATAACAACAATATAACAATCCTACATACAGTTTAATCCCATGACAACAATATAACAAAACTACAAACAGTTTAATCCCATAACAGCAATATAACAATCCTACAAACAGTTTAATCCCATTACAACAATATAACAATCCTATATACAGTTTAATCCCATAACAACAATATAACAATCCTACATACAGTTTAATCCCAGAACAACAATATAACAATCCTACATACAGTTTGATCCCATAACAATATAACAATCCTACATACAGTTTAATCCCATAACAACAATATAACAATCCTACATATAGTTTAATCCCATAACAACAATATAACAATCCTACATACAGTTTAATCCCATGACAACAATATAACAAAACTACAAACAGTTTAATCCCATAACAGCAATATAACAATCCTACAAACAGTTTAATCCCATTACAACAATATAACAATCCTATATACAGTTTAATCCCATAACAACAATATAACTATCCTACATACAGTTTAATCCCATAATAACAATATAACAATCCTACATACAGTTTAATCCCAGAACAACAATATAACAATCCTACATACAGTTTGATCCCATAACAATATAACAATCCTACATACAGTTTAATCCCATAACAACAATATAACAATCCTACATACAGTTTAATCCCATGACAACAATATAACAAAACTACAAACAGTTTAATCCCCATAACAACAATATAACAATCCTACAAACAGTTTAATCCCATAACAACATTGTAACAATCCTACATACAGTTTAATCCCATAACAACAATATAACAATCCTACATACCGTTTAATCCCACAATAACAATATAACAATCCTACATACAGTTTAATCCCACAACAACAATATAACAATCTACATATAGTTTAATCCCATAACAACAATATAACAATCCTACATACAGTTTAATCCCACAACAACAATATAACAATCCTGCATACAGTTTAATCCCATAACAACAATATAACAATCCTACATACAGTTTAATCCCACAACAACAATATAACAATCCTAAACACAGTTTAATCCCAGAACAACAATATAACAATCCTACATACAGTTTAATCCCATAACAACAATATAACAATCCTACATACAGTTTAATCCCACAACAACAATATAACAATCCTACATACAGTTTAATCCAATAACAACTATATAACAAACCTACATACAGTTTAATCCCATAACAACAATATAACTATCCTACATACAGTTTAATCCCATAACAATATAACAATCCTACATACAGTTTAATCCCAGACAACAATATAACAATCCTGCATACAGTTTAATCCCATAACAACAATATAACAATCCTACATACAGTTTAATCCCATAACAACAATATAACAATCCTGCATACAGTTTAATCCCATAACAACAATATAACAATCCTACATACAGTTTAATCCCATAACAACAATATAACAATCCTACATACAGTTTAATCCCATGACAACAATATAACAAAACTACAAACAGTTTAATCCCATAACAGCAATATAACAATCCTACAAACAGTTTAATCCCATTACAACAATATAACAATCCTATATACAGTTTAATCCCATAACAACAATATAACAATCCTACATACAGTTTAATCCCAGAACAACAATATAACAATCCTACATACAGTTTGATCCCATAACAATATAACAATCCTACATACAGTTTAATCCCATAACAACAATATAACAATCCTACATACAGTTTAATCCCATAACAACAATATAACAATCCTACATACAGTTTAATCCCATGACAACAATATAACAAAACTACAAACAGTTTAATCCCATAACAGCAATATAACAATCCTACAAACAGTTTAATCCCATTACAACAATATAACAATCCTATATACAGTTTAATCCCATAACAACAATATAACTATCCTACATACAGTTTAATCCCATAATAACAATATAACAATCCTACATACAGTTTAATCCCAGAACAACAATATAACAATCCTACATACAGTTTGATCCCATAACAATATAACAATCCTACATACAGTTTAATCCCATAACAACAATATAACAATCCTACATACAGTTTAATCCCATGACAACAATATAACAAAACTACAAACAGTTTAATCCCCATAACAACAATATAACAATCCTACAAACAGTTTAATCCCATAACAACATTGTAACAATCCTACATACAGTTTAATCCCATAACAACAATATAACAATCCTACATACCGTTTAATCCCACAATAACAATATAACAATCCTACATACAGTTTAATCCCACAACAACAATATAACAATCTACATATAGTTTAATCCCATAACAACAATATAACAATCCTACATACAGTTTAATCCCACAACAACAATATAACAATCCTGCATACAGTTTAATCCCATGACAACAATATAACAAAACTACAAACAGTTTAATCCCATAACAGCAATATAACAATCCTACAAACAGTTTAATCCCATTACAACAATATAACAATCCTATATACAGTTTAATCCCATAACAACAATATAACAATCCTACATACAGTTTAATCCCAGAACAACAATATAACAATCCTACATACAGTTTAATCCCAGAACAACAATATAACAATCCTACATACAGTTTGATCCCATAACAATATAACAATCCTACATACAGTTTAATCCCATAACAACAATATAACAATCCTACATACAGTTTAATCCCATAATAACAATATAACAATCCTACATACAGTTTAATCCCAGAACAACAATATAACAATCCTACATACAGTTTGATCCCATAACAATATAACAATCCTACATACAGTTTAATCCCATAACAACAATATAACAATCCTACATACAGTTTAATCCCATGACAACAATATAACAAAACTACAAACAGTTTAATCCCCATAACAACAATATAACAATCCTACAAACAGTTTAATCCCATAACAACATTGTAACAATCCTACATACAGTTTAATCCCATAACAACAATATAACAATCCTACATACCGTTTAATCCCACAATAACAATATAACAATCCTACATACAGTTTAATCCCACAACAACAATATAACAATCTACATATAGTTTAATCCCATAACAACAATATAACAATCCTACATACAGTTTAATCCCACAACAACAATATAACAATCCTGCATACAGTTTAATCCCATAACAACAATATAACAATCCTACATACAGTTTAATCCCACAACAACAATATAACAATCCTAAACACAGTTTAATCCCAGAACAACAATATAACAATCCTACATACAGTTTAATCCCATAACAACAATATAAGAATCCTGCATACAGTTTAATCCCATAACAACAATATAACAAAACTACATACAGTTTAATCCCATAAAAACAATATAACTATCCTACATACAGTTTAATCCCATAACAACAATATAACAATCCTGCATACAATTTAATCCCATAACAACAATATAACAAACCTGCATACAGTTTAATCCCATAACAACAATATAACAATCCTACATACAGTTTAATCCCATAACAACAATATAACAATCCTGCATACAGTTTAATCCCAGAACAGCAATATAAGAATCCTGCATACAGTTTAATCCCATAACAACAGTATAACAATCCTACATACAGTTTAATCCCATAACAACAGTATAACAATCCTACATACAGTTTAATCCCATAACAACAATATAACAAAACTACATACAGTTTAATCCCATAAAAACAATATAACTATCCTACATACAGTTTAATCCCATAACAACAATATAACAATCCTGCATACAATTTAATCCCATAACAACAATATAACAAACCTGCATACAGTTTAATCCCATAACAACAATATAACAATCCTACATACAGTTTAATCCCATAACAACAATATAACAATCCTGCATACAGTTTAATCCCAGAACAACAATATAAGAATCCTGCATACAGTTTAATCCCATAACAACAGTATAACAATCCTACATACAGTTTAATCCCAGAACAACAATATAACTATCCTACATACAGTTTAATCCCATAACAACAATATAAGAATCCTGCATACAGTTTAATCCCATAACAACAATATAACAAAACTACATACAGTTTAATCCCATAAAAACAATATAACTATCCTACATACAGTTTAATCCCATAACAACAATATAACAATCCTGCATACAATTTAATCCCATAACAACAATATAACAAACCTGCATACAGTTTAATCCCATAACAACAATATAACAATCCTACATACAGTTTAATCCCATAACAACAATATAACAATCCTGCATACAGTTTAATCCCAGAACAGCAATATAAGAATCCTGCATACAGTTTAATCCCATAACAACAGTATAACAATCCTACATACAGTTTAATCCCATAACAACAATATAACAATCCTACATACAGTTTAATCCCATGACAACAATATAACAAAACTACAAACAGTTTAATCCCATAACAGCAATATAACAATCCTACAAACAGTTTAATCCCATTACAACAATATAACAATCCTATATACAGTTTAATCCCATAACAACAATATAACAATCCTACATACAGTTTAATCCCAGAACAACAATATAACAATCCTACATACAGTTTGATCCCATAACAATATAACAATCCTACATACAGTTTAATCCCATAACAACAATATAACAATCCTACATACAGTTTAATCCCATAACAACAATATAACAATCCTACATACAGTTTAATCCCATGACAACAATATAACAAAACTACAAACAGTTTAATCCCATAACAGCAATATAACAATCCTACAAACAGTTTAATCCCATTACAACAATATAACAATCCTATATACAGTTTAATCCCATAACAACAATATAACTATCCTACATACAGTTTAATCCCATAATAACAATATAACAATCCTACATACAGTTTAATCCCAGAACAACAATATAACAATCCTACATACAGTTTGATCCCATAACAATATAACAATCCTACATACAGTTTAATCCCATAACAACAATATAACAATCCTACATACAGTTTAATCCCATGACAACAATATAACAAAACTACAAACAGTTTAATCCCCATAACAACAATATAACAATCCTACAAACAGTTTAATCCCATAACAACATTGTAACAATCCTACATACAGTTTAATCCCATAACAACAATATAACAATCCTACATACCGTTTAATCCCACAATAACAATATAACAATCCTACATACAGTTTAATCCCACAACAACAATATAACAATCTACATATAGTTTAATCCCATAACAACAATATAACAATCCTACATACAGTTTAATCCCACAACAACAATATAACAATCCTGCATACAGTTTAATCCCATAACAACAATATAACAATCCTACATACAGTTTAATCCCACAACAACAATATAACAATCCTAAACACAGTTTAATCCCAGAACAACAATATAACAATCCTACATACAGTTTAATCCCATAACAACAATATAACAATCCTACATACAGTTTAATCCCACAACAACAATATAACAATCCTACATACAGTTTAATCCAATAACAACTATATAACAAACCTACATACAGTTTAATCCCATAACAACAATATAACTATCCTACATACAGTTTAATCCCATAACAATATAACAATCCTACATACAGTTTAATCCCAGACAACAATATAACAATCCTGCATACAGTTTAATCCCATAACAACAATATAACAATCCTACATACAGTTTAATCCCATAACAACAATATAACAATCCTGCATACAGTTTAATCCCAGAACAACAATATAAGAATCCTGCATACAGTTTAATCCCATAACAACAGTATAACAATCCTACATACAGTTTAATCCCAGAACAACAATATAACTATCCTACATACAGTTTAATCCCATAACAACAATATAAGAATCCTGCATACAGTTTAATCCCATAACAACAATATAACAAAACTACATACAGTTTAATCCCATAAAAACAATATAACTATCCTACATACAGTTTAATCCCATAACAACAATATAACAATCCTGCATACAATTTAATCCCATAACAACAATATAACAAACCTGCATACAGTTTAATCCCATAACAACAATATAACAATCCTACATACAGTTTAATCCCATAACAACAATATAACAATCCTGCATACAGTTTAATCCCAGAACAACAATATAAGAATCCTGCATACAGTTTAATCCCATAACAACAGTATAACAATCCTACATACAGTTTAATCCCAGAACAACAATATAACTATCCTACATACAGTTTAATCCCATAACAACAATATAAGAATCCTGCATACAGTTTAATCCCATAACAACAATATAACAAAACTACATACAGTTTAATCCCATAAAAACAATATAACTATCCTACATACAGTTTAATCCCAGAACAACAATATAACAATCCTGCATACAGTTTAATCCCATAACAACAATATAACAAAACTACATACAGTTTAATCCCATAACAACAATATAACAATCCTGCATACAGTTTAATCCCAGAACAACAATGTAACTATCCTACATACAGTTTAATCCCAGAACAACAATATAACAATCCTGCATACAGTTTAATCCCATAACAACAATATAACAATCCTAAATACAGTTTAATCCCATAACAACAATATAACAATCCTGCATACAGTTTAATCCCATAACAACAATATAACTATCCTACATACAGTTTAATCCCATAACAATATAACAAAACTACATACAGTTTAATCCCATAACAACAATATAACTATCCTACATACAGTTTAATCCCAGAACAACAATATAACAATCCTGCATGTAGTCCTGCACATTAACAACTGAGTAAAATGTAAATGTAAAAAGTGAGAACTATGCTGTGTCTGTATCCAGTCTTTGGTTAATGGTCAGTGTTTCAAATCAACCTGCAAATCACCATCATTTTAATGCTTTTGGCTTGTCTATACATTTTTTTGTTAATTGTGCCATAGAATATCAACATAGTCTAGGTATTTAGCTTTGGTCAGTGTAAACAATGTCCAGATTCAATTTTATACATCTATTTACATCCTATGCCCTATATGATGCGCTCATAAATATTTTGGTAAGCTCTGCTCTAATTGGCTGGTTTAAAAGCAACACGTGGAAACTGAAGGCCAAGAGAATGAAGCTCGACATCAACACAAAGTAAAGTTGTTACTCACTAGTAAACTTTCAACTGTCTGGAACCAAATGTGCAGAGCAATTCAACCTTTTGGAATTAAAGTTATTCAGGATCTTCATAAAGATGTGGTACCTGAGTTGGATTTCGGTTTGCCAGCTTGTTTTATGAATTTTCTTTGCATCTTAAATGATGCTGCAGCTTTTAAAGTGGAATATTTTCCACTGTGGAACATTCAATTAAGAAGATGGTGAATAAGATGCCAACGGTGAATCTTCAGCCTTTGAAGAGGAACATCATTCATGTCCAGTGAACGTCCAGAAATGATTGAACTGAGTACGAAAAATGCTGACATCACCTTCGCAGCCAGGCAAAGATACACTGGTTGAACTTGAGCTGGTGTGTGTTTTTGTTAGTATTATTTTAGGTGGAGTTAGGACTGTAGATTTGGGAATCAGCCTGTTTTACTGTCCTCTTTTGTAAATACAGGATTTTTATTTGAAGGAGGAAAAACAGTGTTAGAGGTTCACGATATGCCATTTCTATGTACTAAACTCTCCTTATTCATCCTATGACGATGTAAACACAGTTTATCATGCTATGGCCCCTTTAAACATCTAATATGACCTACTTTTGCTTAGAACTAGATCAAGATTCGGTCAAGTTTAAGCTGTTACTCAGGGAGGCCCCCAGGGGTCAGCAATAGGCCATTTATCCTTTTCAACACTTTTATGCCATAATCTTCAACGACCTCTACAATAGTGATCACAGAGCTTTACATAAAAAATACAGCAAAAAACACTAAAAAGAAAAAAAAGATAAAAATCCTGATCATGATCAGTTACGTCTCTCCTAAACTTTTCAAGAGAACGCCATACAAATCCTTATGCGCAGAATTTTACAACTGGCAGTCGTGTACAATCAGGTAAAATGAATTTTATATAATAATACTGAAGACTCGAGGAGATCAGTTTAACTGCTGGATATCTTTAAAGGTGACATGGACCAGAAGTCATATTGTACACCCTTTCTTTCATATATTGTATTTTTGTATGAACACAGTATCAGGAGGAGTCTCTGTGTGTGGTATGACAGGCTATATGATATTTCTTGTTAACATTATTTTTACTTGCGCTTACTGTTCTTTAAACAAAAAGAAAAGACGACCAGCCTGTGTACCCCATTACATCATCGGTTTGGTAGAACCAGTGCCATAAGGAGAAAACATCTGTGTCTTTATGAAACAGTGCGTGCCATGAGAAGTGGAAGCGTACGCCTCGCAGGAACGGAGCTTTATGAGCATGTGGGAGGCTCCCTCTCTAAATCCTAACAAAAACAGCCCCCAGCAGTGACACGCTTACGGCAACCCAGCTGAGAAACACAGCAAAGAGAACATTGTTCGAGATAGAGAGTGAGATAGAGATACAGAGGGAGAAAGAGAGAAATCATAGAAACAATTAACCATTAACCAAACATTCTGTTGGGTTCTGTGGGGTCTCATAGTCAATAATAGTATTTGGTGTTTTCCTGCAATGTAAAAGACTCAAATGGTTTTTAAATAAATTCTAAAGATTTCCTATAGAACCTATAGATAAACATTTAGCCAATTCCTAGTACAAAGCTAAGTCATCATAATGGTCTTTTTTCAGCAGGGAAAGGAGGAGAAATCTTCTATTCTTTACACTATTAAAGGTACCTAAAGAGTTATTTGACTTACATCACAGAAATACTACTTTAATTTTCATTACTTACTAAGTTACATGTAATTAAGTAGAATTTAAATGCATTTGTATTTTGTTTGTTTTCAAATGATAACTGATAAGTGTGCGAAACCTGTTATTTTGGGGCTTCTCCAATATTGGCAGGCTACTAACTCACTTATCATAGCGCCACTAATTCAACAACAATTCTTCCTCTGGAAAAGCTCTTCTGGAAAAGTTTGGTAAAGTGCTCTTCCACACATCCACTGAGATCTTACACATTTCCTCTTCAGAGAAATCAGTAACAATTCATTCTTTCCACCAAACTGTTGGGAAACTGGGGAAAGTTATTAGCATTACAAGTAGACTACGGCATATTCCAAAGTGTTTCAGATGTTTCCTAAGCATAGTTACAGTTGCTAGTCTATGAATGAACAGCTTTGCTACAATGAAACAGGCCAGTGCTATATTTCTAGTGAGTAAAAACTATCAAAGTTGTACTTTCGCCGGGGGACTAGGGTCCTTTCTACTTTCTGTGAGGAGTTTGCATGCTCTCCCCATGTCTGTAGGTTTCCTCCCGCAGTCCAAAGACATGCATTCAGGGGAACTGTAGGTGGTATTTCTTGTCTTCTGCCCAGTAAGCACTGGGATAGGCTCTAACACACCCCAGTAAAAAAGAAAAGTGGCAAATCAACTTGAACCAGTTAGCTAGAAATATACTAGGTAGCACAACACCCAAATGAGCTGAGTTTATAGCTAATCTAGCTCAACACAATCCTTTAAACCTTAAAGTTAGCTATGATGCTAGCTACCTGCTATACGAAATACAGACTAGCTTCCCCTTTTTATGTTGCTTCATTTCATTTCTTCACTTTGTGTAGTGCTACATGTCTTACTAAACAATTTTCTATAATGAAAGGTTATTTAAACCATATAGACCTGATGGATTGTTATTAGGATTTATTTTTGTACAATGTAGTGCCAGCTAGAACCTGTAAACATCTTGTGAGCATAGCACTATATTTGACATCAAATGAGCAGCACTTAATACATTTCACTTTCTTTGCTGATGCTGGAGTTTGGCTGTAGTTCTATAAGTTACTCAGAGCTAAAAGTAGTTGGTTGACCGGCTACTTTTGTGCCTCCACTCAAGTTGTTATTTAAAAGCTACCTTTACTTTTACATTTGTATATGGGTTTAGGCCTTTCTAAATAGTGTACTGAACATACAAATAACTGAGTGATACGTTGGGCTGATTTTCACTAGTGCTTATTAAGCTACCTAACCATTCATCAGAGATCCAGTGAGACACATAGATCAGCAGTGTGTGAAAGGTTTGGAACATGGAGAGAAAATGTTTGTATAATAGACAAAGATGAGCGGTAAAACCCAGTCGAATGCATCTGTATGGAATAATTACGGAGTACTGGCCACTGTGTCTGCATATGCGGGGGTAGATGGAAGAAATTACCCGCGTCTGACAGTGCCAGCAGCTAGAGCCCTTTGGAGAGGCAGGGAAAAAAAATTACATTTGAAATGTATACAGATGTACAAAACAGCCTCAAACCACGGTGCTCTCATCCTCTAGAGCAGAGTTTCTCAACCCAGTCCTGATAGACTTCCACATTTTCACTGTGTCCTAGCTAAATACGATTGAATCTGTAGATTACGGGGGGTTTTGTGGAGCCAGGTAGTAAAAACAGAACACTGAATTGACTTGTTTTAGTTGTGTACATAACTTTCAGAAGTATTCTAACACTGTTTTGTCTTTCTGTTTACATGTTTGATATCTTGATGTTTGAATCAAAAGATATAAAGCATTACTTTTTCCGGTACAAGGACCTACAACTACACAGCGTTTCTTTTTTCAAATGAAGGATATTAATTGGGAGTTTGTGCACCCTACTCGTCAGTGAAAGCTTTATACTGGATGTTGGAACATTACTGTGATTGTTTGATTGCATTCATATAAAAGAATTACTGCGGTACTAATGATAGATGATTAGCTTTATATCAAAAACACTACTCCAAGTTAAATGGATGAATGGAACTTCATCTCTTGTGTACGACCGGTGGGGGGCTTTATACTTTATGCTATATCCAACACTTGGCATGGGACAATCTATTGCTCAGTGTGTTGTGTGTGCAACTGAACATGTGTCAACGTTGGGTGCACTTTGAAGCAGTGAATGTGCACAGTTATGACTTAACATATACAGTATATACTAACACTATGCTACTATCACTGTAATTGGTGGGACAGGATCTAGGACATGGCACGTGAATGGTCCCAAAGGACTTTTGGAGGGAAACACTGCTCCAGAGGGTCTGTTCTCTCTCTTTGGTCTCCTCCCAGCCACAGCTATCCCAATCAGCCTCTTCCTGCCAGAATTCCTCTGTGGGGGAGTTATGGTGGGGACAGAGATCCTGCTTTAATCACACATCTGCACAATCTATACAGCCACACACACCCACACACACACATACACACACATACACACTGGAGTATCTTGTCTGTATGAGCTCGTCTGTCATGTTCATTTGTGATGAGCTAGGAACAAAGCCAGCAAAGTCTGGTTAGATGTAATTTAGAAACAGGCAAAGGACCAGGTACCTGCTAGGCCTATTAGTCTGGTAATCACCAAAAAAGACCCTTTACCTGTAGTTTTCTTTTGTGAAACACACAGAGAAGTTGGGAGAATATGTGAAATACACAAATGTGAAATATAACAAAAGTGTTACAGTAACAATTTCCCTGTTAAGGTTTTAGTTTTTGTAAACATACAGTGTGTCTGAAATTGAAATCACTATTTTGCCAAAAAATCCATCAGTAAATATTCCAACAGTTTATGAACATATTCCTCAATTTACAACGGCAAGAATTGTAGGTATTTCCCCCCTTAGTAGTGCACAATATTATCAAAAGAATCAGGGGGTCTGGGAATCTCTGTGCATGAAGAGCAAGCCTGAAAACCACATCTGGCATGTGACCTTTTATGAAAAGCAGCATCCAAATATCAACAGTGTCTAGAAATGCCACTGACCTCTCTGGACTCGGGCTTATCTAAAATTATTAGAATAAAATACTTTTTAATAGTCCAAAGAAGAAAAAGAGTGAACTTTCACACCGCAGTGGCCGGGTTAGATCCTGTAAATGTTTTAGGGTGGAAACGGAAATTAAATTAAAATGTCTTAAATGAACTCAACACAATTATTGCTGAAGATAAACTGAAAGTCAAAAGTGAGAGTATATTTTTATTCGTTCATGAGGAAATTATGTAACACCTGAATCAAGTAAATAAAATGTATCTCTCTTTTCAGAGCAATAACATTTTTATTTCTATAGATGTTACGCTGCCCTCACTACAGGTCACTCATGAGGCTAATGATAAAAAGAGCCAGACAGCGAACCATAAGCAGAGATTTCTCTGCTGGAGGAAAGCATCACATGGCTTAGCCAATTGCATCAGCCCTCCAGATCTGACATATCTGACCTTGACTTCAATGGGATTTTAAATAAATAATTTCTTTATTATTATAAATGATCACTGCTGTTATAAATAACTGAAAAACTGATGATTAGAGCTTTTTAGTCCTGCTTATTCTTGCACTGAAAAAGAGAGTGTTTGTACTACTGCTGCAGGAAAACTTTACAGCATTTAGAGCCGCTGTTAGACCTCCCTACACTAACAGTGCTTTTATCATCCGAGGATTGAAAGACTGGAAGAGAAATTTAGGGGAGAAGCTGTAATCCTGTTGTAACTTTGTCTGGCTGTTCCATCTTGTTGTTACTCATTTCGCAAAACATTTGTTTTTGTGGTATGAGACACACATCGCGGCACGTTAAAACATGAATGTGTGGCAGAAAACATGTTAAAGACGAACGACAGGACAGTCAGTTTCTTACATTGTGATCTACGTCCACAAAACAGTGGTTTGCTCTGAGTACTCAGGCATTTCCTGCGTTCACTCCCATTCACTCACTCAGAGCCTCTGGTCTCCCTGCTTGACACCCCGTTACGCTTTTTAGACCAAGGATTGCCGCCCCCCCCCTCGCAGGAGGGTCTCTGCTATAAGGTTCTGTTGTGAGCGAGCAGGCTTTGGCTGGGTGACAAACAGACCTAAGTTAAAGACAAACAGATCCCACTCAGCCCTGGATTCACCTCAGATGAATCCAGCCTGAACACACACTTACTCAGCTGTCAAAACTAATTAGTTAACATGAGGATTGAGTATAGCTGAGTAATTGTGAAGTTAACACACATACGTTCATTTTAATTCTTGTTCTGTCGCTCACAGAGCTGCACTGCCGAGTGCTGGATGGAAACGTGAGCACTGAGGACGCCCGATTACAGCTGATAGGTAACTGCCAATATGTAGTCATTCACTAAACAGCAGGCTGGAAAACTTTTCTTTGGCATGTGTTTTGTTGATAATGACTGATTGTATTACTTGAAATAATTGGGGTGGCTGTGTCAAGCCCTTGGCTTTGCCCCTGTTACCAGAGTAAAGTCCAAAACAAAGGGTCTAGAGTCTGCTGGCACAGAGTAGGGGAATTAGTGCCCAAGGCTTGTTTATTTGAATGGAAATCCATGACTTGACTGAACAGTTCTGGATGAAAGAGTGTAGAACGACTAAAATAAAAATACTGCTATAAACTTGAGGTTTTTTTACATATTGGGATAATGCACGCCGGATTCACTGAAGGGTTTTAGCAGCAGAAGTCTTTGGCAAACCATCTCTGATTTATTGTTTCCGAGCAGATTTCAATGTCGCTGCTTCTTTCTTGGGAGTTCATCGGTCTGTAGGGTTTTTACTCTCTTACTTTGATGGGACATTATTTAATTAAACTTTTTGGATAGTTTTTTTTTCATTGCTTTTAGTTCTAAAAAAGGTCCCGTCTGGAACTTCAATAGCTTTAAATAAATTTCTAGCGCAGCTCTCGTAAACAACTAGGAACTGTATTGCTTCATCTCTGGTTAAGAACTGAAGTGGAAACATTTTTTTTATTCTAAAAGTTATGCGTGTTTGAGAGTGTACTCTATGATTATCTTCAAAACCAAAATTGCAGCTTCGGAGACGCAGGGCTTGGACAGACATGCTGTGGCCTCTCTGAAAGCTGAAGCTATGAAAACATCTCAGCCTGTAGAAAGATAACAGCACCCGGAGCACAGCGTCGGAAATACAGAAGGAAAAAAAAGGACACAGAGACAGCCATAGGGCAACCAGTGAGGCGAGAGATGTTTGCACTCTTGCAGTGCTTAGGAAACACATGCAGTTCCATTTTGTAACTGTTCTGAATCTACTAAGTGAAATCTGACGCTGCCTTTGTTGCTGAAAGTTCAGTCATAATTTTTAATCGTATATTTTAGTGTGGAGTGACTCAAATTCTGCTTAACAACTGAACTGCTTCAATTTCTACTCATAAAAAAGGAGCCACAGCTGGTTCTCAGGCGCTGTTAAGCATCAAAGATCTCTAAATGACTAAATTTCACATCTGAGAGTGAAGAACCTTAAAAGGCCTAAAACAACATAATATTAAGGCTTCAGTAGTGTGGTGTAACGTTTTAAGGTTGTACCTACAAACTTTACATTAGGTGGAGTCTTTAAACTTTAAAAAAGGACTGTATTTAAAAAAGAGAGAGATTTGAGAGTGTAAATCTAAAAATTCAAAGGTTTAACAATTCCTACTAGAGCTGTTACATTAAGTGGAGGTTTTTAAGCTTTACTAAATGTTTCTCACACTCACATATTCCATTTGGAAAAAAAATATTCTCTCTAGATCAATCCACTGAACCTTTCTTTGGGAAACCAGGAGTGGTTTTTCTATGGCGTTGAACAAAGAGCCCGTTTTATGTCTTTCTTGTGTACGAGCTCTGCATCAGGGAAGCTCTCAGTCATGCTTATATTGGCGGCTAGCAACACACAGGTTAAAACCGTAGCCAAACTACCAGTTAGTTTATCAGTTCTTTTACAGCAATTTTACAGCAATATATTGCTGTCAGCAACAGTACAGAGATCAAGTACTTTAGTATAAATATTCTTACATAATAACACACTTACAAAGTCATTTTGTTATTATTTCTTTTGAAAGTCTTCAGCACATTAAACCATAGCTAAACTATTTTTTACTGAAAGAAGTGGCAAAAAAACTCTTTGAATACTCTTTCAACACGCTTGTAATCATTCAAATCTTCAAAGCTTACAGACATCACTACTTTCTACTAGATCGAATGGTTGGGGCTGCCCTGTGAAAGTTGAAGAATCTGTTGGAGACCAGTCAGTTGACTCAGGTTCTTCAAGTTGAGCTGTGAAAAAGTGTTTTTGAGTGTAAAACAGACGTAAGCTTTTAACATAATTCATATTTCAATAAGGAATAATAAATGAGGGGGGTCATAAAGATATTTCTATATTCTAGGGGCTATCCAGTGTGCGTTCTTAAAAAACACCCCACATGACAGCATGCGCTGGTGGTCAGCTGATGAGAGAACTAAGGTGGAGTGGTTGGCCAGCTTGGCTAGCTATAAGCATGTCTCAGAGGAAGTCTAAAGCCTGGCGGCATTTCAAACTTCTGAGGCACCCTAACAAAGTTAAATGCAACCACAGTGCAACTGTGTCAGCTGGTGTAATTATCTGGGCAGATTTATTATAGTCTTCGCCCACCGGTCACTTCATTAGGTACACCTTCTCGTATCTACACTCATTATCCATTTTATCAGCTTCACTTACCCTAAAGCAGCACTTTGTAGTTCTACAATTACAGACTGTAGTCCATCTGTTTCTCTGTATATTTTATTATCAGCTTTCACCCTGTTTCAATGGTCAGGACCCCTTACAGGACCGCCACAGAGCAGGTATTATTTGGGTGGTAGATCATTCTCAGCACTGCAGTGATGCATACAGGGTGGTGGTGTGTTAGTGTTGTGACCCTAACCCTAAGCCTAGATCATCACTGAAACTGATGCCAGTGGATTTTGTGATTTCAAGATAATTTGAAAAAAAAAGAATAAATAGTCAAATCCTATTTGTCTGGCAAGCTTCTGAGTCAATCTAGATCTGGCCAGTAATACATTGTAGAAAAAAAAGACATGGCATTTCTTTTTGGATGGATGTCGTCTGCTGGAGACGTGACTGATCAATCTGAGAGAAACTGCACAATGCGAAGTGTGAGAAGGTTCAGCTATGAGTACAACACAGCAGCTAATCTGTTACAGCTGCTTGTTTATGGAATAAACACAGGAATTACTCCTCAGCCTAATCCTGGTTTTCGCTTGTGTTACATAAGGTGGGTTTTGGTATAAAACGTGTTAAAGACCACCGTAAAGAATCTTCTTTTTTTAGGAAATATAGTTGTAGGCAGTTTGAGTTTGTATGTGTGATATATAAAAATATCATATTTAAGTGTGTTCTGTGTACAGAATATGTAAGTAACAAACAGGTAATTTGACAAGGGGTGCCCAAATTTTACACACTTTAGTTTGTTGTTGGTAGTGGGCTTTACACATCGCTGCTCTTTGAAAAAAACTTGCATCTCCAAAATGATAATTTAACAGAAGGAGGAAAAAACATACTTTACTTTAATGTAAGTCAAACTAACCAGACCTTACAAGTAATTTTGGGCCATTTAGCATGAAATGTACACACAATAAAAGGCCATTTTTCAATTATGTCCAAACTGATATACAAGAAATATCAATGCTATATTATAAATAATAATAATATCTTTAGTAGAGGTATAGAATTCTTTTATACAAAACTGTTACAAATATATAAAGAATTATGAATATTATGAATGAAACTTCATGTTTCTTGAATTTATTGATTCTGTGTGAATTTTTTTTTCATCTGTCTGTTTTTTGGTTTTAGACATGCTGACTGCTCCTTCAGGAAGCGGAAGATGTTTTTTAATACTTACGATCACTCCAAGAACTGTTTTTTTTTTTTTCAAAAGACTCTGGCACAGCCTATGCTAAGCGACTGTCTCAGTCCCAGATCGTCCATTACCACAGCTCTGAGGAGTGACCAGTGGTGCCACGGGACCGCGTTCACGTTCCCTACCCGTGCGATTACGCTGCTTAATCACAGGCCTGTACTTCACCCCAAATTTGGCCAAAACCTCAAGAAGCTGTTTTGAAGGCTTAATTTAGCAAGGCCATAAAAGCCATTGGCAGTAATAATGTCACCGAGCCTCAGCGTTAACGTGAACCGACAGGTCTTGGAGCTGTGCTGGATGGCTCTCTGATTACTTTCCCAGGCAGGTCAGCTGGCCACTTGGCAAAGCCTGTGTCACTGGTGGTGGGAATTGGCAGCACGGGGGCGTCAGTGCTCCCTAGCAAGGTGAAAGTAATTGTCCAGATGTTGAGCAAAAATTCTCAGTGCACCCATCCAGACTTGCTTTAACCCAGAGGTCAAACATCTGTCAAGATGTAACTATGGGAAATGGCTGAAGCAGACTAATCTTCTTACCTCTTTACGTTCCAGGAACACACATGTCAGTAAAATGTTCTTTCAAGCCATGCTGGTTCTGCCATCCACTCTAATTTGCATGCAGTAGACATGTACCCGAGTCCTGAGAACAGTAAAAGCAAAATGTGTGCAGAAATACTCTTTTAGCAGGCAGACAGGAAAGCCGTGTCAGACTGGGACAAGGCCGCTCTCTGTAAGGCTGTTTACAATCAAAGGCAGCTGAAACAGCTTAAATAGGAGAGAGGAAGAAGACATGGCTCGAGCCTTTACCTTTTGACTGATGAGCCATATGTATAGGAGCTCTTTGCTGCAGGAGAATGAGGTCAGGCTTTCGGGATGGAGACCCAGAAGTGTGTGGGAGAGAAAGAGAGATAATGTGAAACAGTGCAGTAGACGTTGGCCTCTTCCACACCGGTTTTACTTTCTGTGTTTCTACAGCTGATCTAAGTGGTTCTGGAGAAGGACAAGAGGAAGTGGCTACAGGCCAAGAGGCAAAACAGGGTGAAGTTGGCCGGCAGTAGTGTGAAACTGGGGAAGAGTGGATGATAGGGAGTGTTGGGGACAACACACACATGATTCTATACAGTGTCAGAACATGGGGTCATATGTTCAGTGCTGTGCAAGCGTCCCAGGCACCTAAACACATTATTTAAAGCCTTTTATCTGGTAAAATGTACCAGCAGAATAAATGAGAAAAACACAGTAAAATTAGTAACTAGTATTCCTTGTCTTAAGGAGAATAAAGACCTGAGTTCTTCTGGTTTGAAAATAGTGGTATTAGTGGTTTTCTGTGTTTTCAGTGGTTTTCTGTATGAATAAACACTTAATGACCAACTAAATAGCTTTCAAAATCTAAACTTCTCAGGTGCCTAAAACGTTTGCATGGTGCTGTATATATATCTATATGTAAAACAATTATGTCCCATATGTATCGTGCAAATCGTTGCCGCTAAGTAAAACAAAGTAAAAACAAAGTAAAACAAATACAGGAAAAGGCAAAACTTTACTTTTTATATAAGTAAGTGTAAAGAGGTTTTGAATAACTTCACAAATCACCCTAAAATGTTTACACAATGTAAAGGAAAGCTGCTATGTTTCTTTCTTTTATTATTTTCTTTTCTTTTATTTCTTTAAAGTAAAAATGTATGATGTTTATTTGTATTTATTCTGATGTTACACAGTGTTTTACTAGTAAAATCACAGTTGCAGCTTTACACAAACTGTCCCTGTTTATGCACGTTTAACACCTTGCATTACTTTTCAATAAAGTAACTTTCCTGTTAACACAAGCAGCTATGTTCTAGTAATTTAGTTTATATTGTGAAATTATTTTCCTCAAATTATATCTGTTTAGTCTAAAATATGGTAAATAATTGCAGAATACTGGATCCCACTGGATCCCACAAGTCTCTCGAAAGAATGACTTGATTTACAGTGCATTCGATAAACTGAGCCAGCAGAGCATAATCAAGCTCTTACATCAGATGGTGAAGTGAGTGTAATATTTGGAGCCGTGGTTCATTTTCATTCCAAAGAAATCCAGCATTTTTTTACATCCAGGGTTTTTACAGCTTTTGCTGTTGGAAGACTATGCTTGTGGTCTAAAAGCAGACCGTCCAGAGCATTCTGTTTCTTAGTGTCTCGAGTCCAGTGACCTTTGGAGCCCATGAAATATCAGAAACCAGTAAAAACCTCTTTATAACTGAGTAGAACATTTGCTGAAAATGACAATAGTTCCAGACTTTCTTCTTCTTGTGAGAATGACCTTGGTGAATGTTATCCTGTTTCTGGCTGTTATCCTTAAAGGGCCCATATCCTGCCATTATTTTACTTAATTTTGATTTTATGGTTTATTTGGGTTTATGTATCAAAACAGTCATAATTTAATTGCTCACAACCTCTTAGATCTGACCAGGCTGCTTTTGTTAGTTTTATATAATATTCACTGTGAGTGGGCAGGGCTAAACCGCTATAGGCTGAACAGGTGTAAATACACTGGTTTTCACAACATCACAAAAACTGAATTCTAAACAATGTTTTTATTTCAGTTAGTTTCCACATACAGACTGCATGGACTGGGGAGTGTTGACAGGAGCAGGCAATGGAAGCCTGGACCTGCTGGTGGCCTCTGCCCATGCATTTTGAAGAATTAATACACTCTAATGCTGCAGCTCTCACACCTCATTTGGTTTGATTTCAGTTTTTTACAGGAAACAGTTCACTGTGAAATCTTATTATCTCATCATCACATCAATGCTTGGTGACCACAATTGTATTTCATTTGGATCAGGGTCAGGCTCATTTTTTAATTTATTAAGTAAATGTTACTACAGGGGCTACCCTATCTACAGAGTTACATCTTTATTTTATTGCAAAGTTAATTTCTATTGACTATCATCATAACTAACATTATCATACATTTTAAAAGGTATGCAGTTAAATCTCTGACTCCTACTATCCACTCAAACATACTCAGATTTCATTTCAGTCTCTACTGTGCATGCCACAAACTCCTACTGGCTCTCTCTCTCATTATCTTTAGCAGATCTCGACTCTGTGATCAAAGCTGCCCCCGCAAGAGAAAGCCTCAGCACGGTCTGCAATGTCACAACATTCATCAGTCTATCAGATGGTTTACAATATGAGCTCAGCTGTCTGCCCGTCACTCAGGCAGCTTCATACTTATTTGTTCATTGGAAAGATGTGGTTTATCATAAGCATATTTATCCTCCACACTTCTCAAAATCCTCTGTTTTTCTCAGGAAAATAAAAAAATCTCTACTTGTTTTGTACTTAATCGACCCGAAATATGACAGTTCATTTGGAACTGGTCGATGGAAACTTTACTGAAGCTTTACAGAAATTGTTTACATTTACAAAAGAAGAAGAACACATTGTTATCAAAGTGCCAGCAAAGTACTCGTTACAAGTTTTTTTTCTTTTTTTCTTAACATTATATTGATTTCCATCAATTTTTAAACATCCACTTAAATTCATATCAAAGAAACTGTAAACTGAAGCTTCACACAGCTGTGTTATTTCAGCTTTGTACAAGGTGCAATAGCTCACACTGTGTTTCCACACTGCTGAGGAAGATAAGGAGCAAGCATGTGGTGTGTTGATGTAGGACAGCATAGTGAGACATTGTGAGACATAGTGAGAGTAGTGCTGTAGACTCTAACAATCACTGGATTTTACAATACACACTTGTACTCTACACACTGCTCCCAGCTGATCACATATACACACGTATACTCTACACACTGCTCCCAGCTGATCACATATACACACTTATACTCTACACACTGCTCCCAGCTGATCACATATACACACTTATACTCTACACACTGCTCCCAGCTGATCACATATACACACTTATACTCTACACACTGCTCCCAGCTGATCACATATACACACTTATACTCTACACACTGCTCCCAGCTGATCACATATACACACTTATACTCTACACACTGCTCCCAGCTGATCACATATACACACTTATACTCTACACACTGCTCCAGCTGATCACATATACACACTTATACTCTACACACTGCTCCCAGCTGATCACATATACACACTTATACTCTACACACTGCTCCCAGCTGATCACATATACACACTTATACTCTACACACTGCTCCCAGCTGATCACATATACACACTTATACTCTACACACTGCTCCCAGCTGATCACATATACACACTTATACTCTACACACTGCTCCCAGCTGATCACATATACACACTTATACTCTACACACTGCTCCCAGCTGATCACATATACACACTTATACTCTACACACTGCTCCCAGCTGATCACATATACACACTTATACTCTACACACTGCTCCCAGCTGATCACATATACACACTTATACTCTACACACTGCTCCCAGCAGATCACATATACACACTTATACTCTACACACTGCTCCCAGCTGATCACATATACACACTTATACTCTACACACTGCTCCCAGCTGATCACATATACACACTTATACTCTACACACTGCTCCCAGCAGATCACATATACACACTTATACTCTACACACTGCTCCCAGCTGATCACATATACACACTTATACTCTACACACTGCTCCCAGCTGATCACATATACACACTTATACTCTACACACTGCTCCCAGCAGACCACATATACATACTTATACTCTACACACTGCTCCCAGCTGATCACATATACACAGCGGACTATTTACACACACACTTAAATGCTACACACTTACAGAAAATAGAATTTTTTTATGTGCAATATTTTCCCATTACCTTGTGCAATGAAGATACAACGTGCAATTATTTGTAAATACAATGTTAAGAGTTATTTATTTATATTGTATATACTCTACTGTTTATTTATCTATTGTTTGTACTGAGTGCCTTGGTAGCCCTTTGCTGCTGTAACACAGGGAATTTCCACACTGTGGGACCAAAAAAGGATTCTTATCTTATCTTATCTTAAATGCGATAAGACAAGGCAGACTCTCTGGTACCTTTCACACTGCTTTAATGTTTCAAAAACATGACCGGACTGTTAAACTATGAACATTTAACTTTTATATTATCACTGCCCTAAGAAAAATATATAGCCCTATTTTTGCTGATTTTCATTTTTCTGTGTTACTTGAACATGACAACTGTTCTTTATATTCATGATGATCGGACCATAATTTGAAATGAAACCTCTTTACATTAACTTACATTGAAAGGGGTAAGACATTTTTGGCCACTCCTGTAAAGTTACTATTGTGGAGATGCTTGTTTTTCCTTTCCACAGCGACAATATGGTTAAAATTTGTATACTTTAGCATTTTCCACTTTTAATATTTTTTAAAGACCCTTACACTTTTGTTTTTAACTTGCACTTACCACACAAAAATCCACTTATTTTTTCACAATCTGTAGTGTCCCAATATTTCTGATACTAAAACTACTCCTGGTGATAAAGGCAAACACCTCTCACCAACTTATCTCTCACCAACTTAACAACCTGCTGCACAAACTTCTACAAAGTCTTTACAAAAGACTTAAAAACGTCAGTCTGTTATACAAAGCAAACAGTAGTGAGTCTGTATTTTGACTAGTACTGTTCAAACCCAGAAATGCTGTCTGTGTCATCTTTAGAATTATGGATTTAATTAATATTGTATATAAATCTTTATGAAGGCCGACCTCATTACAGGATATTATGTCCTTGCGCTGGTGCACCCGTAGGTGTTAACAACAAAACATAATTATCTTTGCACACTGCTCCCCCACAGTCTCTGCTTTATAGGCCTTTGGCAATGTGCAAAGTTTTGAGGGTGTGTGGTTTATTGAGGGTGGTTAGTGTTGCTGTACTCTTCGTGAGAGGGTCATATTTAAAAACAAAGACAACAGGAAACGACATGTCTGTTGCCACATTAAGGATGTAATGTCCTACAGGCTAACA
This sequence comes from Megaleporinus macrocephalus, assembly GCA_021613375.1. Classification (NCBI taxonomy): domain Eukaryota; kingdom Metazoa; phylum Chordata; class Actinopteri; order Characiformes; family Anostomidae; genus Megaleporinus; species Megaleporinus macrocephalus. Next base: position 33,656,900 of record CM038702.1, on the reverse strand, counting down.
CACATGGTCTGTACACAAATATCAATCACTGCACCAGGTTTTCCATAATGAGCCGAATTTAACTTAAATAAAACAACAAACTTATAGCCATTCACATGCTTAAACCCTTCTAGATCTGTGTGGGAAGAGTCTGAGTATACAGTGTATGTTAAATATGAGGAGAAAGTCAGTGTGTGCATATAAAAGTTCGAAAAAACTCACGAAAAAAAAATACTGGAGCAACTAAAGGTGTGTTCAGATGTGGTCCCAGTCACAGGACGTGTAAGAGATGGCTCCCAGTCAGGAAGATAAACTCAGGTTGAGTGACATAAATTAACACATAAAGATAACAAACTTCCTAGCCTTTGCTTTAGGCACATAAAACATGTAGACAGAGACTTACATTACTTCACATACAGGATTTAAAACCCCCTGTGGATTACATGATGAAGTTGATTTTGGGACAACAACCGAGTTACAGATGGGCTTATTTACTGTGCATTACAGACCTTGCAGTTTAACTGAAAAGGCAGCTACCAATCAGAGTCCACTATGTTATGGATGGGCTTTCAGTGGGCGGCAAGATAATTGCAGTAACACCATGATGTATTTGCTTTTAGGTGAAGTCATTTGCTACTCATCTTAAGTCATCTACATTTTGCGGGCAATGCCTGCTACGGCAATTAATCATCATTAAAGAAAGTCTTCGGAGAGGTCACATGTGGTTATGTGATTAATGGCGCGCGCATACCCTGCCATATAAATCACACTGTTCAAATAAATTGCAGACTATTTGATGAAAAGAGGGAGTGTTTATTTGCATGCTGGACGTTTTTCACACATGCAAGAATAACTAAAGTATTCCACCTCCAGCAGAGTCGTTCCTGTGCGTTCCAGTTTGGAGGATAGCATCTGGGAGAAGAATAATGTACAGACATTTATGGTTGTAATTAAAGCGCGCTGCTTGAGATCATTCAACCGTAGCCACATTTTCCAGGTGGCTGTATCATGTGGGCAGGTAGCAATGCTGCAAAAGAATTTGGGTAAGGAGGAGCGTGTTCCTAACCCAAGGCAGTCATTTCTTCTAGGGGATCACATAAAGGCAGAGACATGACACGACAGAATTTACAGCCTCATTTCTTGGCGGGTCGGAGTCACTGTGCGGGGTGAAATGGAATCCAGACCCTGTTGTGAAACTCTTAATGGCTGACTTGCGGAGACTAGATGAATTCCAACTTTGACTTGCTCTAACGCATATGATGCAACAATGTTTGTAAGCCCCTCATTGTCAGTGCACAGCTTAGCACAAAGGAGACAATGAAGCTGGATTAGGTATCATTTAGTGAGCGTGAGAGAGGCTGCCCATCTGTTATCACTCACTAACTAACTAGTATATACATTCTTATGCTTCTTTTACCCTCTTCGTCGGACCCCCACCTCATGACCAGTCTAATGTCTGCAGTGGCAGCGCATGACAAGTATGAAAACACGCAGTTTGACATATTTCAGGACACCAAAACTATACAGTAGTTACAGTTTGAAGTATAGTGGCAAGATAAAAGTTACATGCTGGTAATTAGCTTGAACACAACATTATAGAACCTATGTTATATGGAGGAACTTAAAAAAATAAAATAAAAAAAGGTTCTTCACAAACATCTAACATTAAACTCTCTTCACACATAAAAACACCGTTTTTTTAATAGCTTCACTGTGAACCCTGATTAGTCTATGTAAAATATTAGCTGTAACTTGCTGCTTTGAAACTTCACTGCAAGTTCACTGAAATTATACATGGACTGGAGAGACGTGGAGGCAGGATGCAAGTGCTTAAGCCGTATGGTTATTAAGAAACAAAATGAAAATATGCCAAGAGAACACAAGAAAACAATGAACTAGAAACACTGACTTCCTGGCAAAATTACAACAAGAAAACAATGACCATGTAAACATGAATCCAAAAACCAGGTAACAAGGTAATCACTAACACTGAACTGGGCAAAACACCAAGCAAAGACTAAGCAGCCGAGCAGGGATGTATAAACAGGAACTAACAACAAACACCTGGGGCTAACAAGAGGGAGACAACACGGAGCAGGTGAAGGGCAGAGACAGAGGAGCACATGACCAAAACAGTAGCACATGAGAAAGACAGGGCGTAAACAAGGAGATAGACAAACACAGAGGAGAAGGAAACAGGGCAGACCGTGACAGTAGCCAAACTTTTAAGTTTAACAAACAAAGGATGATTATACATCACACATATTATACCACTGCAGAAACCCGAGCTTTAACGTTTGAGTAACTACTTTTTTTCTCTTTACACCAACATAGCCGTAATGATCACAAACTGAGATGTAAATGAAACTCATCCTCAGAGCTACATACTCATCAGTGTTACAGTAGAAAGTTAAGCCTTTGGCTTGCTCTAGGCGGGCTTGGACCTCGATACCCTTTCTCATGTTTTGCTATGCATGGATTCTTTTATTACCATCTTATCTTTGCTTTCCTGTAAAGCTGCTTTGGGACAACACTGGTTGTAAAAAGCGCCTTATGAATGAATGTTGATTGATTGATAACATCATATAATAAAATAAGAGATTTTAAATATCACAATGGTAAAGTAATACTGCATTATTCAAAGGGCATAAGCCAGTAAAGGACACTAATAGAAAAAGAACAGAAATAAAAAAAAAAGAAACAGAGTAGTTCTCCTGCTCTGGAAGTCTTTGTTGTCAGTGTTTATAGGCCCAGGTCAGCGTTTAGGGTCTGCTGAAGTGAAGGGAGTTGCCTGCTTTCTGCTGTAAACTGTGGGTGACATTAATGAGCCACAAGTACAACGTGGCACTCTGCTATAGCACTGACACTCACTACTTACCCAGACTGCGGTTACACTGAAAGCACCACAAAAGATCTAAAAAAAGAATCTCCATAGAAACAACACATTTTTAAAGGACTGGTGAGGGTAGTCATAGCACAAAGCTTAAGTCGTGAGGCTAGACCCAGGAGAGAAATCCGATTTTGCAATAAGTTTGGAGTTCACTGTAAATTCATTATCATTCCATATATGACATGTAATACTATTACTGCTATATTTTCAAGCTCATTTCGTCAAATATAACATTAAATAATGTATATTTAATATATTTCTGGCAAGACACCCAGACACTTTGACTTTGACTTCTTAAGATCTTTCAAATCACCCCCAGAGAAGCTGGAGTTTGAGCTTTTTGTGTGCTGCTGTGTTTTCTATCTCTGTAAAAAATTAGAACCGGTGTGTTATATTTCTGACATATCAAAATAAATGCAGCAAAAGTATTAATAAAACATACTGTTTATTAAAACCATTCAAGGTGTCAGGCAGGAGAACCTGCACTATTAGCAGCTTCATCAGTGGTTTTAAATGTAACGTTCTCCTGTAAGCCAGACTCAATAGGAGCCACTGTTCTATGCTGGTCTATGATATCTTCTCTGACCATAAAGACCAATTGCCTGCAATATTATGAAAATAACTGGTTTGTCTGGACTCTAATCCGGATTTGGCTGGTCTTTCTCAGCAGACAAGTCAGCATCAAAGAAGAACTTTGTCAGTGCATCCTCTGCGTGCAGTAACACATAAAGCTTTCACGCTGTGTGTTGTAACAGCCTGTCTTCCGGACGTGCTGCCTTGTTTGGAAACGCTGTAATGAGGAACAGGTTTGTTCTACAATCATCAAAACTACAGTGAGCCCAATTAACACAAGACTTTTCCCAATCAGCTGGCTGTGAACATGCTAGCATGCTAGTACCAAAAAAGGAAGGCTGTTAACACAAATGCTGGGGTGTTAAAGAGAGGTCCATGACTATCAATATAGTTTAGTTTTATATGTTTAAAGGAGCACTCCAGGGTTCTTTAGCTTAGTTTCTATCTGCTCCATCTTCAGCATGCCGTGTATTACCACGGACAACCGTTTTTCATTGGTTTGAGTGGAAGACCATTACCACCATGTACCCTCACTTCTTCTGGCATCATTCCATTAAAATATTGCTTCAGTGTGGCAGGTTAATGACTTATTCTCTGTAAATATCGACTTAGCATTAACAATTGACTTATTTACTTATACTAAGTATCTTGAAATGATGACTTATTTACTTACAAACTGACTTAGTATCTCGAAATAATTACTTATTTAACAGTAGACTGACTTAGTATCTCAAAATGATTACTTATTTTCTTATTTTCTGACTAGTTTTAGGGAAACTGACTTAGTATATTGAAACAGTGACTTATTCTCTCAAAATATTGACTTAGTATTTCAAAAAATGACTTTTCTTCTCAAAATTTTGACTTAGTACCCCAACATAATTACTTACTTTCTCAGTAAATTGTCTTGGTGACACAAAATATTGCCTTTAGCGAAAGAACAATGTTCACTCAAAGTACATACATGCCTTCTGCTACTAGACTACAGGGATTTTAACTTTTGTGTCAGCATCTGCCTACTGGAGTTGATCACAAGTGAGAGGAGATTATAATGATCTCTTTACTGATTGCAGGTTTCAGACACAGAGCAGTCGCTCTATTCTCGGAGAAAGACCACCAACACAAACACCGTTCACTAGTACTCCAGTCAGCCAAGGCTAAAGAAATGAGTCTACAACACATGGAGCATAAAGACGAGCAAACCTACACAGTCGCGCTGAGAGCCACTCCTATAACATGTTCAGAGAACTACAGCATAGACTGTTATCCCCTCCAGCTGTGTAAACCCACTGACAAGTAATGGCCATCTTATGAAAACGACAGTGCAGTATTCATTATTTTTCCACTCTGCCGTTAGAGTGTGGCACAACCTGAAGCAACAGAGCGGACATCCTGTAAAGAACGGTGTATGGAAACCACTGGAACTGGCGACAAGCCTCTCTTAAAGAAAAATATAGAGGCTTAAACAGGAGAAAAAATCATGTCCATCTTCGTTATCTTTGGTTTTCACTTATCTACATAATTTAAGCTTGACAGCATTGTGTGAACGTTCAGAAATGCTCAAAAAATATTTTGAATCAAATCTCTTTACATGAAATGTTGGAGATAATTGTTTTTCTTTGGACAACATAAAGAAGTATGTATTAGTAAGCACAAACAAAGATATGTTTAGAGAAATTAAATGGAGAAGGGAAAAAGATATTCAGACGACACAAATTAGTAATATTAGTATTTTTTACAGAACTGTTGTTGGTAATTACAGCTTTGAGACCAGAAATAGAAATGATTTACTTTTTACAGCATTGTGATGTAATTTTGTCCCATTCCTCAGAACAAACCATCTTAAATTCCCTCCAATCACAAGCGCTCCTCTGATAGACACATACATTTACAATCCATACATGTTGAGTAGGATTCACTGCTTGTTGTGCTCTGCTGCTTTCAGGACCTGCAACTTTTTCTGGACGCCCACTAGCTTCTCTCTTACCTTCCTTATCCCTAGTTTGAGAGTATGTTGTGAAACTTTATGCGAAGCATCTCCATAGAAACGGTTTGCTGGTTCCATTCATTTTACTTAATCCAGCATATTACTGAGTCATTTGTTTTGACAGGGATGTTTAGTGTCTTTGTTTTGATTCTGTAGCTTTTTGTACAGAGTGTTCTTAAGCAACGTTGTCCTTGACAACTTTAGGAAGCTCCTCCACATGTCTTTCCAACCAATAGCATCAACTTTTATAATGACATTAATTTGCACAAGATAGAAAATTGCAGCACTAGTATCTACAAACAGACTATTTCACGTAGCATTTGCATTGTCTGGTGAATTTATTACATATCAATATTCTTTTTTGAACATATCTTTGCTTGTGCTCATGCATATCTACTGTTTGGTCCTTATTTAAAACAATAAAGTCAATAAAATATATTATGTATGCATATTTGACATGCACATATGCAATACAAGTGTATTCAGTGTTAATAATAGACTGTACTTATCTGTTATATATAGGGGCATCCAAACTGTTTTTATATTACTGAGAAAACTGACTCATGAAATGGCTCAAATGACGATGCTTATTCTTGTGCTTTGTGTCTTCCCACCTATCCTGACCTCTACACAAGCACACATGCGCCTCAGCCCTCAGATGTTTGGAGGTGGGCTCTCTTGTTCAGAGTAGATTGTGTGTAAAGTGAGAGACAGCACATCTGCAAACTGCAGACCAGGCAAATCCACAACCTGCCCCTCTCAGTCTCAGTCTACCCTCCGGAGCAGCTGCCTGCTTTCAATCAGCACAGGCATCATACTGAGACAGACCCACTGGCGGGTCACCTTTGAGAGGGAAATGGAAACATTCCAGACTGAGCAACACATGGCGTTTAAACAGCCCCCCTGATTTAGGGATGACTTGGTTGTTTTGCAGGAGGAAGAGGAAAAAAAACAGCTCTCATTTTTGAGTGATTCTATCACTTCTTACTCACATGCTTTGTTCTCACAGTACAGCAAATCACCTTTGTAGAAACTGAGAGGCTGTTTCCACGTTGCATCAAAATGCACTTTAGATAGTCGGATCATTTACAGAGTTCACTTGACCACATAAACTAAGCCAGGTGTAAACACACCCAGGACGCACTGTAATCAGATCACTTCTCTCTGGACAGTAGATGTGCTGACCACTGCAGAAATCACAGCAGCTGCAAAATGCAGACAATTTGTAGCCTGTTTTAAAAACACATATCCTACATTTTTCCTATATTTTATTTCCCCCCTGGGGTCTCCTTCTGATGTTCATGTGGGTTTACTTACCAAAAAGTCATAAATTTATTTTTACATGACCTTTTTCCAACCTCTCTTTATCCCTCCGAATTAACCAGCTGTTTGAGTTACTCAGCCTTCAAGACTGATCTACAGTCACTGAAGTTTCAGTCCAGTTGTAACCTGCATTGTGTGAAAATTTAAATGGTCTAAAAGTTCTTGTTTTAAAATCTTATCAGAATAACTTATTTAAACTAAGAAGGTTTATAATGGATGCGCAACTACATTGTTATTTATTTTCTGCCAGATCTTCACTGAGTAACTTGTTCCACATTTCAAAATATCAACACCGTGCCAACTCCTTTTGTACACACTCAGGGCAGGCCCCCAAACTGAAACCCACAGACATTCTAACCCACACTCCTCTAGTTGTTTTTTTTAATCCTTAACATAGAGTTCTATCCATCTATCTAGAACCCACCCAAACATCATGGCTTCCTTTACTCAACAGTCACCAAACTGCATATACTCTCTCAGGCAGATCCCCAACCTCTGACACACACTTCTCATTCCTCACCACTCAACCATCCGCGTGCCCTTCACTTTTCTAATCGTTCGCTATCTGCTGTGTTACTCTGCTAGCTCCACACCCCAGGTGGGACTCGAACCCACAATCTCTGGCCGAGGAGGCCAGTGCCTAGCCATTAGGCCACCGGGGTTTCGGGAGCGGGGCTCCCCACAGAACGGCGACGCACGGGCTCCTCCCCCCTTAATTTAACCTAACCTAAAAAAAACGGCGCGCGTGGAGGGAGAAACATAGAGACACAACGAGAAACGTAGAGACACAACGAGAAACGTAGAGACACAACGAGAACGAGAGCGATTGTTCTGTGGGGAGACCTAATCCCTAATCTGAAGACTCCGCGTGGAGACACCTCTATTTATACCGTCAGTTCGGCCGCCCGCGCTCCTCTGTGACATCATAGCGCGCGCCGAGCTGCTCATTGTCGCGTAACGTCAATGACCCCGCATGACCTCGCATGATCCCGCATGACCCAAAAAATAACATGAGCCCGTCAGCTAATTGGCTCGTCACTGAAAACGTAACACTTTCTGATTTAAAAGTTTTTAGTAACAGAAGTATAAACACAGATAGCAGAACTTTCGGCTGCACCCTATGTCTCCATCATTAGCCTCTCTGAGTCTGTTAAAACGAGAAACTGCGCAGCATGTCGCGTTTGTGAACAGTCCCTTTGTTTTTCTCAGAATAAGACGCTGCGAATAAGGCCAAAGGAATCGGGAGCTGTGAATAAGTAACTTCAGCTTTGTCTCAGGGCAGGTCCCCAAGCACTAATCCACAGACATACCCACCTGCACTCCTCTATTTGTCGTTTATTCATCCCTCAGTCCTACCACAATTTTTTGTTTTAGCAACAACCCTTAAAGGAACCACCCAATACCATAGCAACCTCCTAGAAATACCTTAGCAAGCACCTGGGCTACCATAGCAACAGGGTAGATTTTTGTTCTTAACGGATTGTGCTGCAGTGGGCCTCATTTAAAAAGCTGTTTAAGTTATGTTCAAAACGGCCTGTTTTTACATATTTGGACTGTATGTAGTGCACTGATGTTCAAATGTCATGCCAATTATATAATATAGAACACAAATTTTAATATTACATTTTAATATAACATATGAAAACAGTAACAGCCTCAGTAAGAATCTCAATGTTTAGGTCTCTAATGTGGAATCAAAATTGTACTGAGCATTATACTGAATATTCTGATTATACTGACAATATTAGATAATTCACTTACAACCCCAAGGGACACGTCCTTCACAAAGTTTTGTTCTCTTTCATACTATTTCAGCGAGCTTGCCAAAGCACAAACAGCAGTACAAAATGTTCTTCCACATGTTGCAGGCACTTCCACAGCTCCACCAGGTCTCCAAATGGCTTTAAGCAATCAAATCTGATGTCACTGACAAAAACCCGGACATTCAGCCATGTCTGGTACACATAGTCATAAGGAATCAACACAGAAAGAATGCCCAAGTATAACATGGTGATGTGATGTCAGCATTTACAAAAAGATAACATAGCTTTAAATCTTCTAAGCCCACACAATTGTTTTAAAGTGCCACAAAATGCAATTGCTGTGTGCAAAATAAAGAAACAAACATTTGTGTAAATGTCCATATCTGTGTGCATGTAGTTTCTGTAAAGCAACACAAGTCACAATTGGCCCAGCATAGAGAAATGAGGGTCCTAAGGTCAACTTTCATGCAACTAATTGCCTGCTGCAGCCTCATTTATGGGCTACTTGATGTCCTATTCATCCTGTTCTAGAAGCTCTACAAGAGCACATCTGAGTTTCCACGTCTGACAAATGTCTTCTTGGATCCCAAATGAATCTGTCTGTAAAAATAAATGGAGCCAAGAGAGATAAAAATGATCTACTACCACCATAGGTCAGCTGGAGGGGTCTTCTTTGATTTGTTCATGTATGCCATTGGCATGATTGGCTGTTTCATGAAACTGAGACACTTGCAACCATTGTTTCATTTCTCCATAAAACCTACACAAGTCAGTGTGTCAGTGTGATGGTGGACAAACCAACAGCAAAAACAAAGCTTGGAAACTGAAGTAAAATGTTGAAATTCCATGTATGATTGCTAAAACTGGAAAAAGCAGCTTTAGAAAAAAGTGCTTGTTAGAAAAGAAGGAGAGTCGAGCTTGTAGAAACTTTAGGCATTCCCCTCACAACTCAATACTTCCTTTCACCAACATGAGATTAGTGGAGGAATTTTCCGGCCATGGAAGGCTTGTCTGTATGACCTCTGTGTAACCACCTCCTGGGAGAAGAGAAATTTCCCATCAGTCTGTTCTGTCACCGCCCTACATGGCAAGACATACTACATAATTTTCTGTTATCCATATCAGGAAACATCAGTACCTAATTAGTTAATCCTGTTTACTTAAAATCTCATTTATGAAACCCACGCATTAGGTAATGAAACATACTTGATACTAATGGCTTGATGATGATTGTAAAAGTTAGAAATGTGGATTGTATCTTGTTGGCTAGATCAGAAGTACAGGACGCTTCAGGACACTTGAGTGTGATTGCATAAGTTCAGTCTAGTGCCAAAAAAATGGTCTGCCTGTGAATGCATGACTAATGACATCATGTCTTATGGAGCCAAACATGATGAAACATGGACTCACTTTTCAACCCCACTGGGCTACAGTTATAAAGCAAACCTACTGGGCATTGTCAGACTACTAACAGAAATTAGGGGAATACAGTAAGACGGCAGTTACTCAGGAACGCAGCGCTGGACTAATCCTGAGGTTTCTCCCTGTTCCGTTCTTCACAGCTGCAAATAGCTATAGATATAGTCAGTCTAGACTGATCGCTGTGCAAGGCCTACAGCTGTAATATAATCCATTTGGAATGGAATTTGCTGAGGAAGCTCTAGGGAAGTTCTAAATTCTAAATTTTAAAAAAATTGTCCATCTTAATTCTTCTCTACCTATTTGAACTGCGTTCTACACCAAAACCATGCAAATGAGGTTTTAATCAGTTGTTTGAAGTGTTTCATGATATAGATGAAAGAATATTATGCAGCAAAGTATGTTTAGGCAGTATTAAGTGGTGAGACTGATGGGCAGTGTTTCTTCTCTCAGGATGTGGTGAAATGTCACTTGTTTAGTTTCTGTCCCTATGCTGGCACCGCCCACTCACAATCATCCGCATGTTCCATTTTGTTGTATTCCTGTGTTTAATTCAGTTTCTGCTTGTACACGTCCGATTCCGAAAGCAGTAAATGTGCTGATTAATGAATCTATGTTGACCTTATCAACTCCATTGTTTTTTGTAAATATACACTTTTGTTTTTTTAAATGACATCTGCAATATGTTTCTAGAATGTTCTAACGGGAAAAGTTAAGTCAAACAAGCGGAGCAATCAGGCTTGAATGTGAAAACAGGTTCCAGGATAGGTCAGTTCCTTTTGAACAAAGTTAGATTGAGATCCGCCACAGCAAAAACGCATCAGCAAAACTACACAACAGTTTACAAAAAGGAACAATTGCATTTCATCCAAAATCAAAATTTCAAAAAATCAGGGAATCTATAGAAATCTGGAAAAACCATAACTGAATGCATAAGACCATCAACCCCTCAGATGCCTCTGCTTCTGTGATAGATATCACTACATACACTCTTTGACAAACCTTTGACCACCTTGTTGTCAATAAATGTTGACATTAGTGAAATTCTGTGATAAAAATCCCATTTTCTATCAGCATCTTACATACTTTCCCAACTTTCTTAGAATAGGGCTAGTATATCACCGCTGTCCAATGAAAAACAAGCATCTCCAAAATTGCACATTTACAGGAGAGAACAAAAACTTTTTTTTACTTTCAATATAAGTCAATGGAACCAGATTTTTTTTCAAGCTATTTTGGTGCACTTCTATTGGTCCATTCATCATGTAATTTTCACATAATATAAACAACCATTGGCATGTTCAAATGATGTAGAAAACTTAAAATTGTAAAAAAAAATGGACATACATGTATTTCATTGGACAGCGACAATATGCAGTTCTTGTTTTGTAATTTTATTTAGTCTTTTCTTGATCTGTGTCTTGTTCCTTGCTTCTTGATTTACAAGTTTGATTTCAGTTGTAATTGGATAATGTTTCAAAAAACCTGTACATGTCCTGTAACTGTCCTTACTGCTCGGACAGGGACATTTTCTGATGTTGTTGCTCTGTTCTCCAGAACAGATTGCTACAAAAAATGGCAATAAGACTCAAAGCATATCAGTTTGGATCAGTTTGGACAGCTGGATACTGTAAGCCAGTGATGCATTACTGTATCTTTGGTTCACAGCTACAACAAGAGAGTCAAGCAAGAACGCACAGGTTAGGTTAGCAATACCAAACAGCCTGTCAGACCACAGATCACAATAGCACATAACCCAAAGTACTGAATCATGCAGACTAGCTGAACTACTTTAAACTTACACATGAAAAAATATAAATACCAATTATTAGTAGAGGACCGAATTCCCAAAAGGTGTTTAAAAACTCACCTGCCTAAAGTACAACAAAGCAACAGTATTATATAATATAATGTCTTATAAAAATATTTTACTGCCAAAGTAAAATATTTATATTAACCTTTGTTACGGAAACGTAACTGATCCTTTTATATCTAGATCTCTTTCAGCTCTGGGCTGATCAGAGGATCTACTCCCCAGAAATTGCCTGCGTACTAGATAGTTGGGTTGACTGTTATGATGGGCAAAATAGACAACAAACAACAAAGGCTCTATCAGTTTCCAAATATTAACCCTATACTGCACTTAAATGGTACATCATAAAATGTTTACACATAATTTTCTTCATTAAAATTATTTTATTAATTCTTTTGGATGCGCCAAAATAAGAAAATATATCTTTTTATATCAAAATATATCTAAAGACAACTTGCAATGGTATAATGGCAGACAATCACAGAGAAAATTATGAATTTATATATCATCACAGAGTGTTCAGAGAGCAATACAGAACCACACAATATTTAAAAAAAAGTCAACAGTCATTAAGCTTAGGGGAGCAACAATTGAAACATATTTACTTAATACAAGCACTGGTTTGTGTCATGTAGTGTGTCATCATGTCATCTACTTACAACGAATTGTTAACATGATTTAATCTAGAGATTTTCACTCTATGTGAACCCTCAACAAGCAGTTCCTCTGTGTTGTGAAACAGAGGTGTACATTACACTTACCCTGCACTCTCCCTTCTTGTCACACATTATTTGCCAGGCTGAGATATTGTCCAGGCGGACATCCTCGTTGGGGATGGGAGCTGTGGACCCCTGCTCCCTCTACTTCTCCCCACACTGTTAGGAAAGTCCCAGCACCAGTTCGCCCTCTCTTCTAGGCATCTTTATGGATGCCTTTATTTGCACTCTGTGCAGCTTGAGTCTTAATGGCATAAAGGCACATGTGTTCACTTCTCATCATTCCACTGTCAACACAGTTCCATCTGTAGATCAACCAACAGGCCACCACTGTCATATCAAATGAAAGACGAGGTGGTGGTACTCTTTCTTTGACCTGATTTTGGTGCAATATAAAGCAATCACTGTGAATCCATCAAGTCAACACCTCCCATTCTCTTTTGGCTTCTGTCCTATCTGTCAATATGGGGTACAGGTTGAGTGCCTAAGTAGCTACTGACTGACCTGTTATGCTATGTGACTATATGCAGCTCGGTATCTCCAACATAGGATGTTTTTTCCTGGAAGGATTCAAGCCTGATCTTTTCAGATCAGCATCTGACATCTTGACATCAGCAAGTGTAAGGAGTGCACCGTACCCAGACAGTGGATAATTTGCTGGGACCAAACGACCATCAGTGGAACTGAGCTAAACCAGTTGTCAAAGAACAGCTTGAAGTTCTTATTCTTCAGTATTGGTTCTGCCCCTACATCTAGAGGCTCAGCTGCATGGACAGCTTTCCCAGTATAAACTTCAAAATTGAGTGGAACACCATCTGATCCAGCAAGGACTAATAGATGTAACCCCACTTGGTTTACTGGGTAGGTACTGCGCTTGACCTCAAATGGCACCATTTGTTCATTTATGTCTTACAGATAGGATGTGTTTTCAACTGGGTAAGGTAGTGATTTAGGAAAGGCCAGGTCTTGTATAGCTTATCATAGCCTGCCATATCTCTTATGGGCTGACCACTGTTGTCACTGAAACAGATTTTTTTATGGTCTCCTATCAAAGACATTACATCAGCCACTGGAATGTGGCTACTGTGGCTCTAAAACATATGAGTGACTGGAAAGCCAAATGACAACAATGCCAAACTGTTCAAGTTCTTGAACAGTAAGGTTAAGCGGTTTGGTAGGACTGTACTGGATGCAGCACAGGTTTGACTCAATGACAATAAGCTAAAATAGGCCATTGGAGAGGAGATTTTTAAAACACTGGTATGGAAACAGTATTTCACCAGCTGTTGGAGGGCTGTGCAACCAGTCAGGGTAAACTGGCAAAGAAGTAGTGTGACATGTTTTCCATTGAGTGGTCTGGAAAGAACTAGTGTCATCTTCAGACAGATTGTTATTCTCCTTCCCTTTGTATTTATCTTGGTCCTCACTGGAATCCTGAATGGTTTTAATGTATAAAAAGTTTCTAATTCCAACAAAAACGCAACAGGCATAGCTAAAAACGTGGATTTCATGGAGGAAACATGATTGTTGCGCAGATGGTTGCTCAGATGGTTGTGCAGGGATCGCTATGCTGTTGCTGTGATATCACAGGTGCTGGTATTGTTGCTACGGTATATCTTCCTTTAAGAGTTGTTGCTAGTTTTGGTTGAAAATAATTGGGACTATTTTGTTAATTGGATTCAGTTACTGCTCCAGACCTGAGAAATAAAACTGCTTTAGGTCTGGTAAGACATTGTTATGACTGTAAAGGCATTAAGTCCCTTAAGTGCTCAGGTGCAGCGACAGCCAAAGTCTATAGTTCATTACATTATACTGTATTTGTTTGTAGTACTCTGTGTTTGGCTTTACGTCCTGCGAGCTGTTTCCTGTGAAGTAAAATGAAAGATTGTCTGTTATTTACCCACAGAAACAACAGAAATCTCAAGTGTAAATGAAGCATCTGTTTCTCTGTGTGACACACGTGTACGTAAAGGGGAGTGGGATTCTGGTGGGGAGTCTGTTTTCGGCACAACACCTGTTAACTGATGAAGTTGGTCAACCAGCTCATCATTAAAAATTGGCAATTCAGTTTATTACCCATATGACTTGCTGATTCATTATAGTGACATTCAAGCCACGTCTGCACTGCTTCCTTGTTGGTCTCACACAATTCAGCCAAACACAATACAATGATGACTGGTCTGGAGGTAACCATGGTTAACAGAAGTAAACTTCTGCGCCACTACCCTTTTAAAACAACCAGTCTGCTCTTCTAATCAGCACGACAGAGTGATACCAGCTGTACTCTCTCAGGCAGAACCCCAAACTCTGATACACACTTCTCTGTGTCCTATATCCACTCCTCAGCCCTTCCCTCACACTGCTCAACCATCCTTTCTTTTTTGATCTATATGCTGTGTTACTCTGCTAGCTCCACACCCCAGGTGGGACTCGAACCCACAATCTCCGGCCGAAGAGGCCAGTGCCTTAGCCATTAGGACTGCTTTTCAGCCCTACAGAATGTCCGTAAACATCATTTCAGTGATAATCTCGTTATCTCAGGAGAAAAGGTTAATGAGAACAAGCCAGGCAGTTTGGTTGCTTTAGGTTAAATGAAGCCCTAATGTTTGGGCTTGCCAGAAAATGATTACGACTTGAGAGGAACAGGGGATGAATAAATGACAAATAGAGCTGCAGGTGGGTATGTCTGTGGATGGGGGCCTGAGGACCTGTAATGAGTGAATACATGCAGTTTGGTGTTTAAAGGTAGAATGAAACAATGTTTGGATGAACCCAAACATTTACTCACGTAGATGAGTGTGGGTCAAAATAGTGTTGGTCGGTTGTGGAAGTACCTTACATGGCTGCTCAATTTTCCATTCTATTCATTCTGTATGGGGAAATAAATTCTGGAAAATGTATTTATTTGTGTGTGTCTTTGTGTATAGAATTTAATTTAACACAAGATATGTTGTCAGCATATCTTGTGTCAGCATATTCTGTCATGTAGCCATCTTGTTATTTTCAGTGATTTCAGTTTGTTTCAGCAAGACAATACCAAACTGCATTCAACGTGGCTTTGTAGTAGAAGAGTGCAGGTGCCTGCAGTCCAGACCTGTTTCCCATTGAAAACCTGTAGTGCATTATGATTCATGATATATGAGAACAAAGACCCCAGACAGTTGAGCCCCTGGAGTGTGATATTAAGTAAGAATGGGGAAAAAGTCCACTTTCCCAGCTTCAACAATGAATGTCCACAGATCCCAAACAATTCCTGAACATTATGATAAGAACAATTTTAGACCGGGATGTAGACATCACATTTAGAATGAGAGCACAAGAGGCCGACAAGGATTTACCCATCACTGCTATCTGGCTTCATTCACATTTTACTTTCTGTCCCAGATGGTTTTGTACATTTTTCTTTTGTATGGGACGTGGTCAGAGATGTCATACTGAAAGAGAAAAACCATCAGAGGATCATATTAAAAACAAAACATGGGTCTCTGACATTTTGAACAGCACCAATGAAGCGAGGGCCAGACATTACCTTAGAAATATTTATGCTTTGGTGCCGGAGAGGAGCTGTTCCTTATTTGGACCAGTCAGAGACAGTTACAAATAGCTTTTGGAAACACACTGACCAAAGAGCTCCCACAGCAGGGCAGCAGTTTTTTATAATGTTTTTTCAGGAGAGCAGCGGGCAGATCGGAGACGTTCATTAGTGTGCATGAGCCAGGCAATGCCGAAGATACCCTGCACTCAAGGACACTGTATTTATCATCACCTCAGACTTGAAAGCAAGGAGCCAGTCGTCTTATCTTTTGGAATGTTATTTATTCACTGGTTAATTGCGCACGCTCTGTAACACTAGATCATATTTTTTTTATAACAAGCTTTGGAAGAGATGCAGAAAGCACACACGCTTACTCAGGATAATACTCAGAGATGATACAAATTTGTCTTACAAAACTATTTTTTTATGACTTAAAGGAAGGAGTTTTTCAACTGGTGTGTGCAGCTGTTTGGAGACGACACTGAAAAAGTGAAGAGAGGAATTTGCTGGGTTTAAACCTGCACAGTGGTTTGCAAACTGCACCAAATTACAAGATTTGCAGATTGCTGAAAGGATCACTTAAATGTGCAATTACTGTTTATTGGCTGTTTTTAACCCTTCAGATAGAATAAGAAAAAAATCAAACATAATATGTGGTCTGTGCAAAAGTTATGGGTATGTTGTATATGTAAAGTTATATTTATTTTCTGATTGCTTTTTATGTTAAACAGAGATTAAATAGAACAAATAAAGAGCTTTAGAGAGTCCCTGTCGAGGATGTGTTAAGGTTTTTCTCTTGGAAAATCAACAAAACTTCATTTCACAAGGATTCTAAACATATTAAAGTATCAACGCTTCCCAGATGCATGTTTGATTACTAATAGACACTAGTAAGTCCTGTTTAACTGTGTTTTTGTGCAACACAACTTCTGTAATGTTAAATATAAATCACTGTTTTCATCATTTGGATGGTATTTATTGTGGCGCACATTTGTTTATCAGTAAGAATAAATATCATGACGCATGACATCCACACTGACAACTTCTTAAAGTATTGTCCTGCTACAGTCTTGCCATGTTGCCTAACATGCTGATGCATTGTATTCCTGAGGAACTCTGTTCAATATTAAAACACATTTAAGTGAGTTATTCAGTCACTGTTTTTCAGTGTAGTCTATCTTATCTCCGAGTCCTTTTGCCATAAGCTCATTAAGACGGTAACAGAGTGCAGAGGTAACAGTAGTAGTCTAGTCTGGAGGCGGGCCAAGTTATTCCTCTGTTGAATGTGAGGGTTAGGCTGCCTGCTCTGAGGAGTCACGCTGTAATTTAAAACCCGACTGCTCACAGCCCCTCACACACACACACACGTATATTCACACACTGGGGCAGAACTGACTGAGCAGGCTTTGTTCCAGCATCCAGCACAAAGTCAGAGGAACCCTGGACACTGTGACTGGATGATAGCCTGACAGAGCTTCCCTGTGAGCAGGTACTTGTGCAGTTGTTGTGCTTGACTGGGGGGGGGGCAGTGGGGGTGGAGTGGCGGTGGTGGTGGGGGTGATGCTGGGAGGGGGGACTATGAATAATAAGTTACAGTACGCTCTTCACTCTGCTGCATGTCTGCTGCAAAGCTGCATAGTACAATGGCTCTCGGACGCACGTTGCCTCCAGTGCAACTTTAGCACCAACCACCTCTGCTGGAATATGGGCATCCGCTGGAGCAGGGCTTTACACAGAGAGTTTGTTTAGCAAACGTGGGCTCACTTAAAGTCTAAACACCTTTGGTGGCTCTCCAACACGTTGCTTCAGACGAGTAATAAGGAACAGCCTCAGGTAATCGCTCTGAAATGTATGTTAAAGGGTCTGCACGCTTTTCTCTTTCTGTACATGAACTTACATTCAGGACCGTCTGTCTGGAAAGTTACTATTTTAGAAATGTGTCTTTTGGAGAGTGATGATATAGAAACAGTTGCTGTGCGATATCTGTAGTCAATATAGTAACTGCACTGAAGAAGAATATGAACTGAACTGTGAACTGAATAGTGTGGAAGTAGACAATGTGTAGATTATGGAGAGCAGTCTCTAAAGCATTCATTGACTTCAACTAAATTGGAATGAAATGAATTGAACTCGACTGGACTGTTTGGAAGCAGGCAGCGGGTAGATTGTGGTTAAGCAGTTTCAAAGGGATTTGTTTCATTTCAAGTCCTTCTGCTGCTTGTTGGGGGTTTGATGTGTCTGCCAAACATCTGAATGTGTCAATAGTGGTGTGAAGAGGATTGCATTTATCTCGGCTTTGCTGTCCTACGTTCACTTTCAAACAAAGTAACTAAGTCACTCCAAACCATTCTTGATTATCTGGACTCCTGATAAATGGAAATAGCGCCAGTATGACCCTTTTCCTTCCCTTTCCTTTTGCAAGAAAGCTCAAATGGTTTTAATTAACCACTGGAGGCTACATGAGCTCCCCCCTTCCTCACTCCCACTCTCCCTCCCACTCCCTCCTTCACTCTCTCTCTCTTTCTCTCTCTCTCTACCTCTTTGTCTCTCACTGTCTTTCCCACAGTCTCTCTGGATTTTGCTGATGGATGTATTTGGTTATGATTTGAGGGGTAGTAGTGTGTGGGAGAATGTGGGGGGAGTGGAGGGGGTGCAAAAGGGTTACAGACAGCCAATTGAGATTGCTCAGAGTGTTGTCCAAAGGAGAAAAAGAACTCCACTCTGCAGTCCAATGTGAACGGTTCCTGTTTACCCTGCAGAACTTCTCAGGCACCTGTATTATTTAAGTAAGCCGAAGCTTAAGTGAAAGGCACAAGAAGAGTGTTGTGCTAGCTGAACCCTCCAATCCTGTTGATCCCTGCAGCTTCTTCAGGAGGAGTGTCTTTAACCCAGAACACGCTAAACCCCCCTGCTTCTACACACTGGGACGTTCACTACAGACGGAGAAGTTCAGAAAGAGAGAAGGAGAGTTCATTCACCAACCCAGGCTGCACTTTGAGCAGCCAGTAAGAGCACTGCGGTATTCTTTTATCTTGCAGAGAGTGTGCACGCCAGAACACCACATATGACCTACTGGGCTCATATTTTTCACATAAGGTCACTTATCTGAGATCAGGTCTCCTTAGGCCATGTAATTCTTTCCAGACACGCATTCTTACTCTAAGAAGAAGTCTGTGTCTATATATATATATATATATATATATATATATATATATATATATATATATATATATATATATATATATATATATATATATAGAGAGAGAGAGAGAGAGAGAGAGAGAGAGAGAGAGAGAGAGACTGTGATGGATTCCCTGGTGCTCAATCAGCGAACTACACTGTGCATTATGTCACCATTACCAAGTTTTATGGAAGTGGAGCACTCTCTGCAAATCTAATCTTACATACTTAACTGTGAGCTTCACCTGTGAAAATAGCCATAAAGGAACACAACTGCACTCAGGGATGAGTTATCTATCATAGCAGCTAACCTTGCCAAGAGCCTTGTCTTCCTTCTGGCCATCTTACAGCCTTTTTGAAGCAAAGCGGTTGTGAAAACCATCTCTCTAAATTATTGATCAGTAGTGTTGCTGCGCTCTGTAAAATAGTTCCTGTACAGTGCAGCGTGCAGATAAACCTGTACGTAGTGATTTTGTGGAGCGGAGTAAATTGCAGAGATAGTGTAACAGCAGCGCTGTGAGGGGAGGAGCTGTTACATAACTGGCTTTACAGAAAGGGCTTGCCAGGCAAGCAGAAATATGTTCAGCCCGAGCAGAACTTAAGAGTGTTTATAAAAAACTGACTACTATTTAATGGACCAGTTAAACCATTAGGCCTTGTTCTCACTCTCACCTGTCACAGCACCATTATCATTCAAAGTTTTGTCGTCTGCCATTTCCAGTGCAGACTATTTTTCCTTATGATTCTCTGCATTTGAAAAATAGACTTTTGGCAAAACAATGTGTCAGGCATGAAGTGATGTATTTGTGACTGTTTCATAATAATTTTTAAGGTTCATTTCAGAGGTAAGTTCTTCAGATGTCTGTTTCTATCACCACATTTCTAACTATAACAAAGTATTTCCTTCCAACGCTAAGTGACTTTGTTTACATCTTAAAGCTACTTTATGAAAGCTGTAGGAATGTGGAGATCTCTTTGGTGGAAATGTGTAATTGCATGCAACTTGCAGAAGAAAATAATTTGTAACGTCAGTTGTGCTGTGGAGCTTCCTTAGGCAGATCAGTCTTATGATTGTGAGCATGTTGAGAGAGTATTCAAAGAGAACTCAGTCAAAACTGGGTAAAGGACATGTCTTCCATGGACATAAGTGAAATATCTACCTTTTGAGCCTTTATGACGTAAATGCATAAAGACACATGACGTCATTCCAAAAATGACTTTGTTAAAATGTTCAATTTATTTCCACTAAATTTTAAATGTTTTTAAAGACAGCAGTGACATGAAGCTTTTGTCAACTAAGTTCTGCAGCCCAAGCACTGCATAGAGCAGTCTTTTAGATCTGAGGCCAAATCAGTACCCTGGACTCCTCCAACTCGAGACAGCTCACCAAAATCCCTCCAGGTGTTCCTCATATGCCAGCGTGTTTACACTGGCTCAGCCGGACCTCCAGCACCAGCTTCAAGCAGCCTTCTCTTCTCCACAGAGCACAGCCTGCCTTCAAAGCCTACAGCTTCTGAGCTCATTGGAATGCCTGTTTGGGTTAGCCTGGTTTACACTAGGCCGAGGAGCACACTGAAACGGGCTGGCATTGAGCTTCACCTTCCACTCAAACGCGGTGGCGTTAGACCTGAACAGAGCTTTACTTTACTCTGTCTTTCTTGGAGTCAAAGGGAGCTCAGCTGCACACTGACAAGACAACAGACTTCATTAGGTGGATGATAAATCTGTCTTCGTAACGTCTGCTGAACCTGTGTCGGCCAAGTGGAAAAATCTGCTGAGCTTCTTGCTGCGGTCCCACCATGGAGAACTGATCTGGATACAGTTGGACGTGGTTAGCTGGAGGAGGTCGTGGCTTGGCAGGCGGTGTGACTGTGCCTGCTGCCTAACATCACATAAGGGACCTATGATTCAGCGTTGCAGGGCAGAGCAAAGCGGCAGCTGACTGGAATTGGGCAGTTTCGCTCTGACCAAAGCAAGATATCCCGACTGCTTTTGCAGCAGAAAACATGGAGTCATTTGTCATTCTCATTGTGTTAAATCATAAACAGACACCACTTCAAGCCACATGAATGGAAACATTCATTGAGGGGCCGTGCACCTAATAACGTTTAGTAATGACAGCGAAATGGGCTTTTTACAAGCTGCATTTTTTTGTATTAACTGGGAAAACACAATTATACTGACATTTAACGTTCATTAAAATGTTTTAAAACTTTTGATATGGCACTGACGTCAAGCTTTATGGCATTATCAACATGGTCTCTGCGCTATTGATCAGGAAACAAAAGACAAGTGTGCTTTGTGTTGAAGGCTATTTAAGGTCCATGTTTACGTAAGTTCTTTTTGCAGGAACTCTGAGCCTTTCAGGTGAGAGAGACTGTAAACTGACCTTGCACTGTATTTATCTGAGAAACTCATTAATACATCTGTTGAAATGTAACGGCCTGCCCATAGATGAATGTCTGAGTTCTCCACAGCAAATGTGAGAAAGTAAAAAGAAACAATGTAGACAGCTTCAAGGGCAGTAGAAGTTTTTTTTGTGTTCAGCACTCTATGAAATCACTCACAAGCAATATATTGTTCAGGCCTAGTATTTAGATAACTAGCTGTTAATACCATTTCATGGACTTTCTTGGGAGCTACACTTTAATGTTATTAATATTGTGGATGCTGTAAAGACTTCAATGACAAGCTTGGTGACACCACTCATACCTACCTGTTAAAACCTATTCACATCAAGTACAGTTTTAGTTTGGTTGAAAAAAAGATGAGGAGTGTTTTAACATAGTGGAATGTTGAACCTTGTCTTGACTGCCAGCGTGAGCTCTGACTGGCCAGACAGTTTTTCAACGCAGCCTTACAACACTAAAAAATCAAGCTGGCTCCCATTAAAAATTGTATGCATCACAGTCTAGCAGTTGCAGACCCCATCGACAGATGTGTGTGAATGTTTTCGAAGCTTGATATGAATATCTTTGAAGTCAGACTAGCATGCGGTTCAATAAGAATTAAACAGGCAGCTATCATGAACTATCCATATTTCCAATACTCACATATATAACTATACCGCCAGTCACTTTATTAGGTATACCTCCTTGTATCTAAACTCAACTGCATTGTAGTTCTATACTTGCAGACCATAGTTCACTTGTTACTCTATATACTTTGTTAGTCCTCTTTCACCCTGTTCTTCAGGTCAGGATCCCCACAAGACCTCCACAGAGCATGTGTTATGAGAATGGTGGATCATTCTCAGCACTGCAGCAACACTGGTGTGTCATTGTGTGCTGAGCTGATGCAGGTAGATCAGGCAAAAGTCAGCTCATCTACTGCTTCTGTTTGTATTGGTCATTCTCTTGCCCCTCATCAGTGGTCACAGGACCAGCAGGAGAGTTTTCTCAGTAGGACAATTTACTCCAGCAGCACTGCTGTGTCTGGTCCACTTGCACCAGCGCAACACACAACCCGCTTTCCAGGCTATGTGGACCCAAAGTTTATGAGATCATTTACTGATATATTTGTTTAATCACAATATCAGTGGTCCTGATGCTGCTGTCTAATAGACGCTGCTTTCTCTTTGCTTCTGATCAGGGACTGCACAGTGCACTGGGACTGCACTGAGCTCTCTAAGCTGCAGACGGTGAGATTTCTCCAGGGATTCAGCTGAAACGTGTGAGCCAGCTGCAGCCTCCACCATGCGGCTTCTCACCGTCCTGCTGCTGCTTCTGGTGCTTGGGGGGGCCGAGGCACGGAGGGAAGGCCGGAAAAGGCGGGACAGGACACGGGGCCGAGGAAGGGCCAACGCCGTCAAGCGCTTCACAGTCAGCTGCAAGGAGTACACAGAGGATGGGGGCAAGTTTCTGGACTGCCAAGACCGCCGCTTGACCGCCGTCCTGCTGGGATGGCCAGAGGATGTTGACCACCTGCTGCTGGCCCGGAACAGGATCCAGGTGCTGCAGGACAACACATTTAGCCACTTCAGGAACCTGCAGAGCTTAGACCTGCAGCAGAACGAGATTTCACTCATTGAGGAGGGGGCTTTCAGCGGCCTGAACAAGCTCAAGACTTTACTGCTGCAACACAACCGTCTGCAGGTGGTCACAGAGGCCATGCTCATCCACATGCCACAGCTCACCTACCTGCGCCTCCACGACAACCCCTGGAAATGCAACTGCCAGCTCGACAGCCTGGTGAGCTTCCTGCAGGTGCCCAGCAACCGCAACATGGGAAACTTTGCAAAGTGTGCTGAGCCGGCAGCTCTGAGGGGGCAGAAGCTTAAAGAGCTTGATGCAAAGTTGCTGTGCTCTCCACCTGTGGAGCCTCAGGAACTTCTCCCAAGGCCACCTGGGATACAAAAGTACCCAGACGCGACATCACTGTGTCACACTTATGTCTTCCCCAAACCGCTGCTGGACTGCAGGGGGCGAGGTAAGAGTGGCTTTTGGCCGTATTTTGTCTGTTTAATCAGTGAAGCTGGGTCTACATGCACAAAGTAGAGAATACGTACAGAATACTGGGTTCTGTAGGGCATGATGATTGGTTGGTGGGGTGCTGACTATGGCACACTTACATAACAATTTGTAGTGAAATTCTCTATACAGTCTTTCGTTGTTGATATTTTCTAGTCCAATATTTCCTACAAAGGCCTACAAATATAGTCCAAAATATACAGCCGTATGCAAAAGTTTAAATTGTCAAACAATAAAAAATAAAATAAAGAATAAATAAAAGAAAAAGTTACACGTCCTCAGCAAACTTCTGCCCATTTTAATACACAACTACTGTTCACTTACTGAATTGAACACATTGGAAAAGAATGAGAATGTTCTGCCACATTTTCTATTTTATGGTTTATTTTTTCAACATGTTAAAATCAGCAAATGACCAGCAATTGTCGCCTGATATTGTGTTCTCTGTAGGATGTATCAAATTATTTTAATTTGTAATATGATAGTATGAGGTTTAAGGCATTGCATATGACTATAAAACACACACATTTAAATATTTCATTGATCCACCCCTAGCTTTGATTACAGCACACATTGTCCATCCCACTGTTCTTATGTGGCAATGCTCTTACTTTCACTGTTAAACATCATCATAACTTCTACTGTCCGCGATGATGGTTCTGTACTATCTTCCCTGAGTTTAATAATGTGTTGGCCAGTTCTTAACCCAGTTCCTGTCTCCTTAGTTGTTTTCTTTGCTTGATGCAGGCCAATAATTTGATGCTTCTAAAACACAGTAGCATCTTTTCCACAACAATGGGATACGTAGTTGTTTAACCTACTCTAGCCCTGAGCCTGCTGAGACCAGGCAATTTAAAACTAGGCTATTTTTGTTCTCCAAACATTCCTTGATACGTATTAAGTAACATAATACATTAATTGTGTATTTTTGTTTAGTGGGAAACATAAAATTCAGTGCCCAGCATCATGGACGTTTGGTCTTAGACTGAAATGTGAGAGTTTAAGAAAATATTTTTTCATCAACAACATAACAAAAAACTTTTCTGTATGTACAGCTCCAGGAAAATGTTTCTGAACTGTTGCAAAGGCTTGAACTTCTGAATAAAGCTGCAGGAGTATAACAAAAAGACTAGCTGAACTAACAACCAGTCAAATAAAATATAATTTAGTATGTCTCTAAACATTTATAAATGTATTTATGTAATTGTCATTGTGGAGTAAATTCAGTTACCATCTATCAGGCTGGGTAAAACCACTATTTTCACAGTAGTTAACATTAACACACAAGTTCATCACGGGCCATGCAAACTTGCACACAAGTGGACCACACGGTGAGAATATCTGTGATATTTTTGAGAACATCAAAATCCGTAAGGGTGTGAGCATCAACCCTTGTTTAGAATGTTCTGATTGTTGTTGTTGTAGAGCTCATGTCACTCACATCTGTAGAACATCTTGTTTTCAGGTTTTAATTATTGTCAGTCAGTTTGATGGAGTGAGGGGTTTAAGAAGTGCGTTTTAATGCTTACAGCGATAGTAACAGACAAATATGTATTAGTGTGCATTTCTGGGCCTGTGTTCACACATGCAGGTGATTTTCCTGTATGTGTCATAGGCGTCTGGTAACAGTGACTAGAATTCAACAGAACTGCAGCGGAGTTCCGTGAAACAGGGCATCAGTTAATGATGCACTAGTAAAAACGGGCAACAGCTGTTCACACTGTGTGTTATCTCTTAAGCTTTTAAGAGGGCTTTAGGAAAGTATTCATGGAAACATACACACAACACACAAACAACTATTGCCATATGTGAGTCTAGAGTGACTTTTGGTGGTAAGTCTCTTGTATTATTACACTAACATTTTAATATTTTACATTTGAACATGATGCTGGAAATCAGAAGGGCCTTGTTTTTTCAGTTTGAAATTATTTATACATTAGTGCTGAGATTCTTTTTAACTTAGTTAAGCGATCTACTGCTGTGGGTGCTGCACTTTTAAGACAGCATAAAAGTATAATATAATACATAAAAGCATGGTATAATACTAAATACTCATTTCTTCCTCATCTTTTGGTGATTGTATAATGACCAGAGGAAGTTCAGGAGATTGTATTTGATTTGTCTTCCTCCCTGAAACTCCTGATTTACGATTTGTCGAGGACATGACAAAAGACCCTATATAAGAGCAGAGCGGCATCTGAGCATCTGGAAACATACAGCTGGCAGTTCAGCTACACATGACGATGAAATATAAGTTTCTTGGGAAAGAAATGGAACTGTGTCTTCCAGATAATACATCTGGTTTCCCGTTTAGGGGCTACATAAATGCCACATTCAGACTGATATCAAGACCCTATCAGTCCTCTGAAATCTTGAGTTTTAATATTATATTTCAAACAGATTGGTGCCCAGGACATCAGCAACAAAGCAGAAGCAGATCCTTCATAAGGGACCCTTGTGTTCCCATCCATAATCTCATTCCTATCCTTGCTTCAGTGATACCATAGTTACTAAACCATTCAGTGCTGCCTTCTATTATAGATTTATGGTGCGCTGTGGAGAAAGCAGGCCTTCTTTGATGGCTAGAGGAGCAGTGAATGAAAAGACGACTGTCAGAAGCAGTAAAATGCATCATTCAGCATTCAGTCTGGCAACAAAGCACTGTTGTGTGTTGTGCACTATTTTGTTTTGTCTCTCATTGGAGAGAACAGCGACATCATTGCTTAATCTTTAGAGAGTTTCTAAAAAAAGGACCTACTCCAGTTCTCCACAGTTCCTCCAAAGACAGTCTGGGAGGCAAACTAAGTTAGGTAGGTAGAGCTGCAACCAATAGGGTATTTACTGGTGAATTTGAAATGTATATGTTTGGATTATTGTTACCCTTTTAGTATTTTAATTATATCCAACAATACACAAATACAAGTTTTTACCTTGCATGCACACCAACGCCCCCCTTCTCAAGAAAATTAGGAAAGGAAAATGATATAATGTATATAATATGTTGTTCTTTTTAATGTGATTGGTTGAAATGCATTTAAACAGCTGATAATAAAAAAGTGACTGTAGGTCAGTGTAGATTAGATTAGATCTGAACTTGGCCTCTGTATAAAATAATCAGGGAAAAGTCGATGACAACATGATTCCAGGAAAGCATTGACGTGATTTTGGCAAGTTCCATTTACGAGGATGGGACATTCTGCCCATTTTGCGAAACTTTGGCAGTTCTGAGTTTACAGCGAAGTGTCTATTTTTGTAATTGTGAGGGTTTTGTGTGTATTTTGAGCCTAAACGCACATTTCCTGATTTCTGATCAGTTGATTCTAAGGAAAAAAAGTTTTGTTTTGGGTTTTGTTCACTTCACAGGCCAGAGTGGAGCAAAGCAGTAGAGGCAAGCAAACAGGAACTGAACCTCATTTCCCCCGAATCACGTGCTTTACCTGTCTATAATCTGATTTCTGTTAGTTTATTCATCAGTATATTTCCACCAGTGTAAAGATGAGCTTATTATGATGCTGCCTGATCCATATGCTGTGTGTACAGCATATTAGTGGATTAGCTTTAAAGTGTTTAAAGTTAAAACCACTAAATAAGCAGCCTCATTCACATTCAGATCAGAGCACATGGAGACAAGAGGGATATGGACTAAATCCTGCTCTATGTTACTATCATTTATATGTTTTCCTCGTTATCAGCTTTATTGTTCAGAAAAGGGTGTTAAAGCTGCACTATGTAAGTCAGAAACAAAAGAAAAAATAATTTACAAATTTGAGTTGTCGAGTCATATTTTGCATGTTTTTTGGACATCAAATATCTTTAAATCTTTAATTATCTTCATATCCTTAACGTCACATGCACAGGCTCAAAACAGCGGATCTGGTGCGATGTTAAGCTTTTCATTTCTTTTTTCTTTTTTGGCCTGCTACCACCCCACCTCTCCGGAGGACTATTAATTCTTTATTATTTATTTCATAACAACAGTCATAGTACAGCAACATTTTTTTTCTTTTCCATGCAGATAGGGTTGGGGGGATGGGGGGGGGGCATGCAGGAGGAGATGCAAGGGGGCGAAATTAAGTGAAACAGAGAATCAGAGAAAAAACACACAAAAAAAGGGAAAAAGAAAAAAAAGGGAAAAAAGCATAAGCTTTTAATGCAAAACCCACATTACACCGATGAAGCTATGGTAACTACAGTAGATGTTCCTATATACTCAGACGACACATCCTTCAGAAGGTTCTCTTTGAACAATCTCTATTATTGCTACCGGCCCGCTGGTTGTGACGGTTGCAGAATGACTTTCTGCAGTGAAACATAAAGTGACCATACACAAAGATGTGTTGCAGCCAGGTTTGTAAAGAACAGGGACAGCTGGAGTAATAAGAGCTTGTCCTTAAATCAAATGGATTACAGAAGAATCTGGGTTTTCTCTGCCTCGCTCAGAAAAGGTGAGTCAGCGGAGGGAAACTGCCGTGAAACTCCAGCCCTCTCTTGTGCCGTGATGTCATCTTGCTCTGGGATCTAATGGATAACTGGCTAGGGATTTCTTTTGTCAGCAGAAAAGCGAAACTCCAGCGCAGGAATCTTGGAGGAGTTAGCAATAACAGAGGAAGAGCGATAGCTCTGCGTTAGTCATTTCATCAACAGGCATTTCTCTCATTTGAAGTAATGTCTTGTACATTCTCTCACACTTCATTCAGAAGCCGTTTAGACATGCTGTGAAAAATGAACGCCACGCTAAGTACTGCAGTCAAACTAGAGGAGAATCCGTTAAGCTTGTTTACGTTATTCTGATAATACATGTTCACTTGAGCGCTCCTTAAGCCATAAGGCGGGTGGGGTTGTGGGAAGAAGATGGACTGACTCTATTTTACATGCCACTGTTCTTTTCTACTCACATGGTCACTTCCTGATGACATTTCCTTACGTTGCCAGTAGATCGACGTTTCACGAGGGCCACAAATGCTTTGGCTAAAACCTGTGGTGTCATAAAGTTTTTTAGCAGTTCTTGGTGTAATGGCGTAATAAATAAACAAAGCTAAAAACGGTTTGCTGGATCCCACTCAAGTTTGCAGGCCGTGTTTAAGAACATACAAAGCCAAGAATACTTGGAAAATAAACAAAGGGAGATTTCCATGGCCACTGGCTGTTACCTCTTTTGTGCTCAGCACTTAGTTTCAGCTCTGTATCCCATACACATTGGATGGCAAAGATAATCAACTTTTTGTTGAGCTCCATTATCAGTAAGTGTTATGAGAATAGATTTAGGCCTTTATGGACCACCAACGTTGACCAAACTGTACAGAGGTTTCAGCAATTACTGTGGCAGATGTTTCCATCTATGGTCAGCCTGCTGGAAATCATTTTAAAACAAAAAAAGAGAGGTCTTTAACGTGCCGTTGGAAAAACATCGCCATACAAAACGCTAATGTCTCAAAGATGATGAATCTGTTGGGCAGCTCTTCACAGAATACAACCAACTCATTTGTTGGCTATTACCCGATTAAAGACCTGGCCTGCTGCTTCTTGTCTTCTGAATGTGGAATTATGATATTAACAGTTAATTCATGTTCTTTTTTTAGGGATGAAGACTATTCCGACTGATATCCCAGCAAGCATTGTGAAAATGGACCTGTCCTTTAACAACATCACCCAGCTGAATCCTAGAGAATTTGTTGGTGTCAAAGACCTGAAGCTTCTGAACCTCAGCAGTAACGGTTTGGAGCGCATTGACACAGGTAACAGAGTTTAATGGGACATGGGCTGATTTAGCAGAAAACACACACAGTAGCCACCAAGAGATCATTGGACTTCCAGAGTAGCTCTGTTTTGTAACTCTCAGCGCAGAACTGTTTTACAAATGCAAACGCAACTGAAAAAAGAGAAAATCCACACCAGCAGGATCAAATGAAGGCTTTGTTTAACTATGTTAAGGTCAGGCTTGTCCAAATGTATCCGGTGTGGCTGCAGGTTTTTATTCCAAACAAGCTGGAGTCCTCCTGTTTCTAGTTTAATCAGTTAGTCTCAGTCTGTAACAACTGCTCCAATGTTCCACTGTTTTATTGTAAAGAAAACTGGCAGCCATACTGACCCTTTGTAGATAAGCCTGGACACTCCTGGTTTAGGCTGAACATCTTAGCAGGCAGCTAACAGGCTCTTCCAATAATATAACATGTACTAAAAATAAATAAACATACTAAGAAAAGTATATACTGCTTAATAGCTATTACAAGCTTTAAATGTAAACATTTAAGTAGAATTGGCCTAAGAACTACTAAACCTTGTGGTTGAACCGCTGGCAGGAAGACAGTAGAATATTAACATTAAACATTACATTACAAAACTGAGATTTCTACATTAAACACTGTATAATGCTAAAAGTTAAAAAATGATAAAAAAGTTCATCTGACAAGTTCATGAAATGACCCAAAACAGCATTAAAGATTTTTTCCAAATTCCCCAAATATTAAATATTAAATGATGTTGCATTTAGTGAATTAAATTATTACATGCAGACACCCTGACAATAAATTTTTCAAAGTCTCCTACTGGACTTTCTTTCAGTAAGAACCAGAGTTTGATGAAGACTTATACATTTATATATTTTATACATAATTATTATATTATATTTTTGTAACACAGTGATTTTAATGTAAATTATGTTTAAAGGTCACATATATATATATATATATATATATATATATATATATATATATATATATATATATATATATATATATATATATATATATATATACTTATAATATATTTTATTTTTTGTGTTGGAATCTTGGAAGGACTCATGTTATGTAATTGTTCAGTTAAACCTATTTTTATTGTGTTGTATTGCTGTAAAACTAGTTAGTAGATCAATTACTAAAGAAGCTGATAGTGATGGCCCATATGCCTATTAGCTGTAACCGGTGATATACACTACTTAAAAAACAGCACCCAAATCCAACTATTGCAAGCTGAGGTGTATTACGGAAGCTTGGTTATCATGTTGCACGTTAGGTAGCTTGCGTGTAGGTGTTACATTAAAAAATTCCAGATTAATAAACAATAGAATTCCTAAAGGCATTGTTACACCACATGTACCCATGCAGTGCAATATAATTAGCCTTGCACAAGTGAAGAAGCCATAAACCCCCACACTTGATATTATTTTACACTGTTAAAGTGGGTTTGTTAAAGCTGGGGGTGCAGTAAAATCACAGCCTCATGCACTTTCTTGCTGAGTAGATGTTTCTCTATAGCGGTTGAAAGAGTAAAAACAGCCTCATTATGTTCATTTTAACTAGATCCCCGGAGGCTGATGGTAATTCTTTCATTAAAATCATTTTAAAGCCTCTTATCGTTAGGTAGAGCTTAGTCTTATAAAAACAACGAACAGGACGGCAAATTCATCTGAGTGTAAAATATAAAAAGGCTGCACTGTGTAACTCTCTCCCCCCAAATGAAGAAGAAAACAAGCCAACTAATCACAGACTGATATAACTGGACGATTCCCAGGCTTTTCCGAACAGACTCTGAACAGGCGCCAACTGTGATCTGATTTTGCTAAATGAGCCGACAGGCTGGGTGTTCAGTGATCCCCCAAGGGACATAATGGACAGATACAGCCAGACTACTGTCTGTTACATAAAGACTCTTTTAACATCCTTTCATTGAAAGTCTGTAGACATTCGAGTTTGTTAGTGATAAGACCATTCATGCTGTGAAATTAAACATTCCAGCTTTGATGCACCAAAAGTTCAGCCATTCTAATCATCATGCACCTCATAATAATTGTAGTTAAACCCTGTACGAAGCATTTTTATGCAACTTATGCCTGCAGTTGGGAAATAGACTATTTAGTCTAATATTTAGACAAATATGCTGACACAAACAGACTGAATCACAGAAATCAGGCCTCGTATCAGAGAGAAGCATCTTGCTTGAAATTAGCTAAGATTCATCTGCACTTTATTAACAGTTGTAGAGATTAGTATTGTGTTATTTAAATACAATCATTATATTTTATTGCCAGAAGTTAAGATTGGAATATGCCTCCCAATATATGAAAACCATACAGGTGGACTATTAATATTATGTGCATCGTTTTCACCAAATTTGTTTGTTTTTTGGATCATGGGAATTCCTTCAAACACCTGCAGAAAGACATCTGGATCATCTCGAGCTCAAGATGCTCATAACACACAGATAAAAGATTTAGTGACCTATTTAAGGGCTTATGTTTACAGATTACTAGCCTTGGCAATGCCGCTTTCGCAAAGGCCAAGATTGTGATAACAGTTATAGCGGTCAAGTCTCAAGGTTTACTCTTTGCCTTTACTGCAGTCTTTCAGCTGTAAATTTCACAAGTTTTCAAAATAAAGTTTGTTTCACAAAGTTCTGTGATGCTACCACCCGATATTATATAGACCATTACAGCCTTTTTATAGACCATATAGACCATTTTGTGCATTGACATTTAAAAATCTTATCAGAACTGGTGCTAAGCAAAATCATCCAGCATCTAAATGTTGTGCACATGCAATAGAACAGTGGTCCCCCCACCCAGTCCACATATTCACTCATGGTTATTCCTAAGCTTGCATTAATACTGATACTGGTATCTAGTAGCTTTGGTGACTCACTCGTACTCGACCTCATAAAAATGCTTTGCTACCAACATCTGATACCAGCTGACATCATAGAGTTATCTCCAGGGTTTGGTTTAAGTTTTGGGTAAGGTTTGGTTTTGCTTAATGGAAGTAACATAGTAAGTAAGTTTAACATATTAACAATAATCTACTTAATGTAATAATGTACTATCAGTACCTCTTTAAGATATTTACTTCAGTGTGTTCACATGCTTCACCACTGCCATGTTACTGTGTAACTGATATTGTGAGTTTAATAATAATCTACAAAGAACCACTCAGTGTTACCAACAGGACTAATAAAACCTGGTCAGTGCTTTTTAAGCACTAACAATACCAAAAAAGTGTACTTAAAAAAAAAGTTTGATTTAATAGATTACAATAGATCACAACTCCAAAATGAAACATTCATCCTAACTTTGAATGAAAGTTAAAGGAACAACACTTTTTGTTAGTCTTGAGTATTTGTGTTGGTCCATTCACCATCAAATATGTTTTCAATTTCTGTATAAACAAAAAATTACAAAAATGTTCTCACAGTAACGATATGCAGACTAATAAGCGGCTTCTCTTGGTTTAGTTGTCTAACCGCTTTCATTAATGAAAACCAGAAACAGAGAAGCTGCAGCTTCTCAAAAAATCTGAATGTGGTGAGTGAATATGGCATAAAGACAGAAACGTTCAGCAACAGAATTAACAACAGATCCATTGGACCAAATTCAGCTCAACATTCTCCCTCTGTTTCCACACTCCACAGCGGCTTTTGCAGGCCTCCTGTACCTGCGAGAGCTGGACCTCTCCAATAACAGCCTGCACTACTTCAACTACGGCGTCCTGGAAGACCTGTACTACCTTCAGACGCTGTCTCTGGGGGGTAACCCCTGGATCTGTGACTACAACATCCACTACCTGATCTACTGGCTGAAGCACCACCCGGCCGTGTCCCACACAGGGTTGGTGTGCAGCGAGCCTGCAGAGTTCCAGGGCTGGCCCGTGGAGAGCTACGTTAAAACCTACAATGCAGAGTGTCCCAAAGACAAGCAGGTGGGCCAGCAACTGGACGGTGGCAGCACCTCGCAGGAGCTCATCGCAGAGACTGATGAGGAGCCCAACCTGCTTCCCAGCCCGCTCCGAGACAGGCGGCCCAAGAAATTTGAGATCTTTCGTCTGAGTTAAAGAGAAGACTCTGCTGGAAGGATTTCTGCTCTTTCTTGATGAACTCTTAACCTTTCCCTTAGAACAGTTCTGATTTAGTCTGGATCAGATCAGATAGGAAATCCTTTGGAGCAGGAGTGTCCAGCTCTGGTCCCCGAGTCATGTTTCAGCAGACACTCTTACTTAGAGCAGTAATAACGTAAAAGCACAGCAGTGGATTTCCATCTGGATTGGAAAATCAAACGTTTGAGTTTGTATGTGCAAAGAGCTTTGCTACCCCAGCACATGCTCCAGCTTAGTTTGGTGATTTTAATGCTCATATTCATTTCAGCAGGTTCCAGGTTTAGCAGGTGTTTGTGTAGGGAAATCACCAAACTGTACTGGACTCCAGGGCTGAAACTGGACACCCCTGCTTTAGATCCTCTGTATTACAGTTACATACATTTGCTCCTTGGATCAACTGATCTGTAAAAAATGAATCATAAGTAATAAAAATAATTTTTTTCTATTACTGGGTTTCTTATGGTTAAAGGGGACTAATGGAAAACTCACTGTTTCAGTGCTTACCAAGCCACAAACTGTGAAGTAAGACAACCCACTCAGTTCTTTGTGAGCTGCCTAGATCAAAACATGGGATTCAACAAATTCTTTAGATTTGAACCCCCATTGTTACATAAATCAAGTGACTCAATAACACCTCCCAACTCCAGCTCCCCATATCTGAATATCTCTGCCCCTGGCTTAGCGCAAGGGTGCCATTATATTCTCACTGCTAGCATTATGTGGAAGATCAGCTCTGTGGACTGGATAAAGTATATTTTTGCTATAGTAAAAAAAAAGTGAGCTAACCACTAAAGTTAGCTTTCTAGTCAACATTTCCAGGTCCACCTTAAATGGTGCAGCAGTTATGCTGAAGCCTCAGCTGCCTGTCAAGCTTCTTTTTCCAATTTTTCTATAACACCTTAAGTGTCGCAGCAGCTAGCTGGTGACATAGACTTCCTGCTGAGTCTCTTGTTTCAATTTTACCAGTCCACCTTAAATAGTGCGGCACTTTACATGCTGGTGCTTGAGGCATCATTTAAGGTGGAATAAGAAAACTGTTCCAGTCCGGGTCAGTGCAACACAAAGACGGCTCAGTACCAACTGTTCATGTTAAAACTGAAGACAGGGGAAATGTAGGTAAGTCAAAAAATCACGCTGTGTTTATTTAGCTCATGAAGGGGGGCAGCAGGAACGAGCAGTGGCTTTTATGGTTATTTAAAGAAACAATCAAACCCACAGTCACTTATAGGCGGACCGTCCGGACCCTGATGTTATCCAATGTGGACCCAGACTAAAAACCTATTGAGAAGGATTTAATTCTGACAGTGTTTATTTTATGTGGCGGAACTTTTCTTGTCTTTATAGTATGCAGGCTTTGCTGCACAGTAAACTCACAGACCAATCACGCACGTTGTAAGATCGCCAAAAGCACTCCTCAGCCAATCAGAACTGTGCAGATTTGGGAGTGCAGCGCACACACAGGCAAGATACGAAGCGAGAAGCAACAGTTGGAGAATAAAGCGAGTCAGAGAAAAGACAATTTCACCTAAAAGGTTTTATTTAGTTTTTTTATAAATAAGCACTTTATGATGCACTTTTTTTCAAAAGCATTCTGTGTTTTTTTAAATAAGCTCTTGTTTTTACTTACAGTGAGGAAAAAAACACTTATTTGGAGTTTTATAAATAATGCATTCAGTTCAGCATTTAAAACAATAAATATAGTTGAAAAATACTGAATGATATTTGTAATGTTTTTTTTTCTTTCAGTTGCTAATTGTATCAAGTGATGATGCTAGGCTACTTCAGTATACAGGATACAGGACTGAATCATAACACAAGTTATTACGATGGTCAAGGACCTTGTCCTGAGGAAATTTCCTCTAACTGGACCTTACTGAATTCTAATTAAATACCCCTGCTCTATCCGGTTATTCTAACTAGGGCTGTTCAGACAGCAGGAGAAAGGTGTTGTGGTGCTTCATCCTTGTGCACCAAAAATGTACCAAAAGGGAGCTAATTAAAACTAGCCTATGTAAAAAGTAGCATTGAGTAAGTGTGCTGCTGGCTTAAAAACATTCAGCTTTAGACCTCAATTACAAAATATATGATGGAGATCATATGGAGATATGATAATAATAGTAGATCATTCACTCACATCCTTAGAAGACACCTATTTTTCTTTGAATACTCTTTTAACACACTCACAATCATTATATTCATTTGGCTGGGGACTGAAACACAATTGTCTTTAAAAGATCTTCTTCCAGACATTGCAGGCAACTGCACATTTCTAGTAGAGAGGTATCTAAGTCCCCATAACGTACTGTAAGTATGCATTCTTTAACTATATGAACCACTTTCTAGTTTGGCACAAGAGTATCATTCAACACTGTGCTCATACTGAAACCTTGTAAAACCGTTATATCATAATACTTTCTTGCTTTGAAAGAGAGACTCCCTAGTTTGTTCTTCAGGAAAGAAGCCTTCTGACACTTTACATGTTAAGTTCAGGGAGAGAGATATAAGCCTATTCCTTCCTTGTGGGAGGTGAAGCTGGAGCAGAGATAGTCTTTCATAAAGCCTACAGCTTGTACAGAAACAGTGTTTCCAACGTTAATAGCGATAAACACTACAATATAAACCAAACCATAGACTCCTGAATCACAGCAGCTCCTGAATCACACTTTCTTGTACAACAATTTCTTGTAAAATGTCTCTCAACGTTAGATCTGATGAATATTAAGCATATCAGTAAACCAGCTGGAGGTCATATAAATGCTTAAATCTGTTCATTCTTCTCTCGATGCACATCCTAAGGTTTTCTCCTCTTTGCCACTTTACTGTCCACTGTACTAACGTCATCTAGGCGACAAGCCATCTGGGATTCAACATTCAGGGCAGTGAATTAGCAGCCATATAATAATTTCAGGAACTCAGACAATTAAAAGATGGTTATTTTAATTTTCACCTGAAAAAATCCAATTCTGCTGTGGAACCGCAAGGTGGCAGTAAAAGAGGCGCATGCTGCTGACCCCTGCACTAGGCCATATGCAGGCCTTAACAAATGTTTTTAATTTGCATGTATTTCTCAATATGCTCAGGAATGCTATCCCAGAGTTTATGAACTATATAAGAAAATGATCTTCCACTGGTTGAGCTGTAAGTGGTCCTAAGAGTTTGCAGTTGGCCTGATTTAGCTGAGTGAAGTGGTCTGGATGAGCTATTGTGCTTCAACAGACCACTAAAAAACCCCACAACAGTCAAATGCTTTAGTGTATTTCTGGTGTTGCCTGTCTCTGAAGAAATTTCCTTTGCACCAACATGACAACCCAGCAAAAACACAAAGATGTTGCGACAATGTTCTACTGTTTATGGTGCTGTTTATGTTGTCTGAAAAAAGTTGTCGCTACTAAATATTGTTGTTTTATAGTATTATTATTATCTGTTGGCAACTTAGCACAATTCCATTAAGTTTCTATGCAGATCTATTGGAATGTATTGAGGATTCTAGGAGGTTGTGACAACGTACTGGCTACCATCATCAGACAATGTTGTCAAGCCTTTATAAGGAATTACATTTCAAAGTTGTTACAGTGTTGTGGACAGCTAAACAATAGGTTGTCATGAAGTTGTAACTGTGTTTGCAGGGAAGGCACTGGTGAAATACAGTTATACATACAGTCAGTTTGGCTCAATAACTGTTAAGATTCACTAAAACTTTGTACTGAATGACACTCTGTATTATGGATGCATGTGAAATAGTTTCAGACTCTGATATTCAGCCTGGTGATACTAAGCATAAACCCGTCTGTGAATGTTTTAGTTGTCAGTGTAACTGAATCATCTATCAGTACTAAATCAAAGTAACTGTTGGCAAAATCTTGAAGACAATTTGAGAGCTGTTTGGTTACTTCTTCTTATACTAGTCCATATGTTCCTCCTGTTTTGAGCTTGTGAACTACTGCCATAACCTAAACATATGCAGATGGGAGGAGCTGGGGTTGGGGGTTGGGGGCAAGATGGCCAAGCCAGCGGGCTATCTCCATCCTGGACTGAGCTGAAACAGATGCAAAGCGAGAGTGCAAAACTGAGTCACTGCCCAGAGCGCTGCACGCCCCTTAAAGCCATCCTTGTCTGCACTGTGGTCTTTTCCTGGTGAAGATCACAGAGTGCTGCAAAACATCTAACTCCTTTTCAATCCCTAATTAAAGTGACAAATGAGAAGTCCCATTTTTTTTTCTGTCAATTACAATGTAAACTTTCTGGCGCCCCTCTCTGCTCTGTGACTCAGACGTTTTCATGTTATTTGTTTTGCACTCTCTCTGCAAATGCAAAGGAACTGGCTCAATTAGTTGTATTAATTAAAGCCAAATCCTGGGGCCATGGACCAGCTTTCACTCTAAAATTACCTCAATCATCTGACTACCAAGCACAAGCTTTGGTAGAACAAAGACTGGAAACAGAAATACAGTAAGATTTTCCAGAGGCTTATTAGGCAGAGCAAGGCTGATTCATAAAATGACGGGAAAGGATTTTCTTCAGGAAGGTCACAAGACTAAATTACAGGAACCTAAGGCAACCTTTAGCCAAAGAAGACTATATGTATAGAATATAACACTGTTTCCAAAAACATTGAGACTCTCTACAAAATGTAAGAAAAGAGAATGTGATGATGTACAAAACATTTAAAACTTAATTGAAAATAGTCCAAAGGCAACATATCAAATGTTGAAATTGAGAAATGTTATTAATTTTGGAAATTGATGCCCATTTTGAATGAGATGTCAGCAACATGTGTAAAAAAGTTAATGTTTATTACTGTGTTCATCGCCTCTTCTTACAACATTCTGTACTGCTGTAGTTTTGGAAGTAAAATGTTTTCCATTCATGCTTGATGTAGGATTTCAGCTGTTTAACAGTTCAGAGCCCCCGTTGTCTGTTTTTGGTGACCAGTCTGGACTGCAGGCAGGCCAGTTTAGCACCCAGTCTTTTACTATAGAGCTATACTGTGTAATATGCACACCCTGTGGTTTGTTGTTGTCTTGCTGAAATAAACTGGGCCTTCCCTGAAAAAGACGTCATGTGAATGAGAGCATATCGTCGCTGTCCTATGACAAACATGTATCGACATGAATTAAACGCATTAGCTACTGTTTACATGGTGTGAAAGTTTTATGATGAATAGTCCAATAGAAATGCTCCAAAATAGCTTGTAAAAAATTCTGCTTCCATTGATTACATTAAAAGTTTTTTGCCTCTGCTGTAAAGTTGCTATTTTAGAGACACCTGTTTTTCATTGGACAGCGACAATATGTTGCTCCAGAATCTGTATATATTGTTTAGCAGTAATGGAGCTACACAGATGTGTAAGTCACTCATGCATTAATGCCCCTCATATCATCACGGATGCTGGCTTTTGACCTGTGTGCTGATACCAAGCTGGATGCTCCCTCTACTCTTTATTGTGGATGTCCACGATTTCCAATAGGAATTTCATATGTTCATTCGTCTGACCACTTTCCTAAGTTACTTCAGTCCACCTTAAATTAGCTCGGGCCCAGAGAAGGTGACAGTGTTTCTAGATCCTGTTTATACGTGGTTTCTTCTTTACATGGTAGAGTTTTAACTTCACTGTGTTTACAGTTTCAGGAAGTTTCAGGAAGTGTACCTGAGACCATGTAGGGATTTCTACTACAGGATCATATCTGTTTCTAATGCAGTGTCATCTGGGGGCTCAAAGATCATGGCCATCCAATACATATTTTTTGTCCTTGTCCCTTGAAAGAGTTCTCAGAATTCTCTGAAACTTTTAATGATATTATGTACTGTAGATAATGACATGTGAAGTTCTTTGTTCTCTGGACAATGACTCAGTTTTGCACTCATGGTTTGCATCTGTTTATTTCAGTCCAGGATTGAGATAGCCTGTTGGCTCTGCCCTTGACTTGAACTGTTATTCCTGCATTATTTAACTGCACTGAATGGTAAACACCTCCCCAACTCACCTCACCTCATTTTACTTCTCTGGAACCCAGTCATGTTACTTTTTGTTGCACTATTTTCATAAAACAATAACATTTCTCAGTTTCAACTTTATATGTGTTGTCATTTTACCAGAGCAATTAAATATAGGCTTTAAATGATTTGCCCATCATTACTATCTGTTTTTATTTACACCCCAACTTCTTTGGAAACAGGGTTGTCAAACAGGTGTATTTAGAATGGATGATTAGATGTTACTGAAAGCCTTTTGTAAATTCTCCAGATCAGTCCTAAAAACACACGTACTAGCTTATATCTGCGTGTTGCTCCTTTTCTCCCTATTTTAGCACACACACCATCACACACCCACATCTACCTACAAAAATAACTCTCCCAACATGCAAACTTAAGAATTCATACACACGGCCAAAATAACCATCACGCAGTCCAGCTCCATGGGGCATAAATGCCAGAGATAAGAGATGTTTGCCAAGATCTACAACGCTGTTTGTGTTACATTATTTACAGACACTGAATCTCAGTCTGGTTTAAAAATATACCTATATGACTGGCCTGGTGTAAGGTCTGCAGTTTCTCTCTGTGGAGCAACACATTACTGCCTGGGTTGGGTAAGGGGGGCATCAAACAGGAGCCCATAGACAACTTTTACGGTTTGTTTCATGCATACAGAGATACAGAGAAGTCAATGCCTTTGATTAAGAGTATTCTCAGTGCATGTGGCACTTGTGCTACTAATATTAAAAGTTGTGCCAGAATAATAATAATAAAAAAAAGTTAAAATCTGTCGGATGGCGCCCTCTGCTGTTAAAACAAGATGGGGCAAGTCAATTCTAGTGAATGGAACGAAAAGGGTATCAGCTCCTATCTGCTTAAGATGAAATAAAATAATCTTTTGTTACCACAATAAGGTCAACAGGGAATCACAAGTTTACTATTGTCTTAAAAGAAGGCAAAACAATCGCCAACGTTTCGCGAAAAGTGCATTTTTCCTATGATGCCTTTTAAACTGTTACATTTTTCTTGTGATGAATTTTAAACCATTACACTTCTCTTATGATGCCTTTTAAACCATATTTTTTTTCTTACGATGCCTTTTAAACTGTTACATTTTTTTAGTATAATGTGTTTTAAATCGTTATACTTTTCTTGTGATTCTTTTTAAACCATTACACTTTTCTCATGATGACTTTTAAACCGTAACATTTTTCTTATGATGGATTTAAATTTTTAAATCGTTCTTAGGACTTTTATTTTGACAGCGTATCTCTGGGAGATGGCGGTCATACTGCGGATGTGAGCGGGTAAACAGTGCTGTGTAGTCGTTGCTAGTTTAGGAAATGTAGCTTGTGTTTATAATGTTGTTTTCATTTAGTTCGGCTTCAACAAGCGGACATTCTCCATTAACATCCTTTAATAACTATTTTTTTTACGTCTTCTCTGTTTTCGTCTCCACCGCCTGTCAAAGTGACCAAGAACTGTCGCTAGTTTGTTAAGTTACTGAACGGCAGCTGGTGGTTTGAAATTGTGGCTTCAGTATTAAAGGTCGAGCTGAAGGCGCCACATTTAAACAGAGTTGAGAGCCAAATCGGAGTACTTGCTGAGGAAAACATATTAGTATAGCTGCTAAAAGTTAGGTAGAGGGCATTGCTTTCGTAGTAAATAACCTAGCTGTTGCTCTTTGTGCCAACAAACACACAAGTCCTACAAACCAGCTATACATGTCTTGGAGCAATGCGTGCTGTCTGTTTCATTTGCCCCCACAGCGTGGGTGCCCTCCTTGTTTGGCCTTCGCTGCTTGGCTGACGTTACGTTTCCACAACAGAAAATGAACAGAAATCACTTGAGAGTGACTCTGCGAGCTGAGTGGCTGAGAGGGCAATCACTTGAAAGCCATTTGGGACTCCTACTGCCTTGGTAACAGGAGTTGTGTGCTCGACCTGCCTTGATTAGGAGCTTCATTCTTCTCTGATTTGGTCCTAGTTTCACCAGCATTCTCTTCAACCAGGGTTTTCTGACAAAATCCTCAAGAATCCTTTGCATAATTTCACTCTGATCTGAAGAGGCTAAAGAGAGGAGTGGCATGATTGGACTTTATCTCCTTTGTCAAGGTCACAAGTAGGTCCCACTGGTTGTGAAGAAGGTATAAAAACCCATCCACTTTCTTTATTCTGTCATTCCTCGCAAACAAGATGAGCGGCCCTGCAGCAGCCCAGTCCTCCTCCGCCATGTTTCCGAGCCTGGAGGCTGGAGGGAGTGGGAGAGTACCAGCCTTGCTAGGGGGGCCTGTGGCGCTCAGCAGTTCGGACATGGAGCTGCAGAAGATGCTTATCGATGAGAGGATGCGCTGCGAGAACCATAAAACCAACTACCAGACCCTGAAGGCTGAGCACACGAGGTACTTCTACTTCAATTAT
Source organism: Megaleporinus macrocephalus (assembly GCA_021613375.1). NCBI lineage: Eukaryota > Metazoa > Chordata > Actinopteri > Characiformes > Anostomidae > Megaleporinus > Megaleporinus macrocephalus. The sequence continues at coordinate 33,614,997 of CM038702.1, read as the reverse complement.
ATCTGCAACAGAAAAGTGTAGAGCAGAGAATATAAGCTTGGTGGTTTTGTTTGAGTCCATGTGTTCTGAGAGGTTCTACTCTCACATAAAGGTGGGCCATACGATATAGTGGAATACTTCAAAACAGTTATGAGAAATATTATGCATTGCAATCATTTGTTTTGATTAATGTTGGAGCAGACAAAAAATTGCAAGCAGTTTATCAGTGACATTTACATACTGACAGCATTTTGTGAGAAACAATATCTTAGGAATTGGAATCTTAGGAATCTTATACTTCTTATTGTTGTAGCTTATATAAGTATTAAGATTGTTTAACCTATTTGTAGATTTTGCTTGATTAATTATGGGAGAATTTTGCTTATTTAAAGAAATATGATTAAAATCAGTTCAGTCATGCAGAAGTATGCAGTCAGATAATTTCTTACTAATCCACATAAAATGAGTAAAACAAAAAGATTAAAGACACGATCAGAAAATTGTAATTTATTGTAACATAGTTTGTTGCAGTAATAATGAATGTTGCCAAATTGCCCACACCTAGTCTCAAACTTTATTGGGTTTAATTGAGAGCGTCTGTCTGTGTAGACTGCAGGATGAGTACACGCGGGTGCAGTCGGAGTTGAAAAGGATGCTGAGTGAGAAGCAGGCTGGTCAGGAGAAACTGCAGCTGCTGCTGGCAGAGCTGAGAGGAGAGCTGTTGGATAAAACTCGCGAGCTCGAGGAGCTCAAACTGCAGGTATGAAAATAATATGTAACAGGGTGAATGATGCGTCTGTGTGACTGGCCTGCTGCTGTTAAACATGTAGCTGTAGCTATGACATTCAGTTCTGTTCTTAGTTCTGGCGATAAGTTACGTATCATGTTGCAGGGGTTATGATTCAATATATTATGATATGTTGCAAAACAATATGTTGCAAATTTTAGGAAAACTGTCATAGTACAGCAAACACACCGCCACATGCCTTGGTTTGCTAATGCTATAGTTAGTGTTACACCCTTATGCTACTTGTTTATGCTGCAGTGGAAGAGTCTAATGCTGAAGACACCAAGAACAACACTGCTACCTAGCAGCTGGGGGTTTAAACCTAACACAAAATAAAGCCCTGTCTCACACAAATCCTTGCACATAAACTATTAATCAAGAATCAATATATTATTGTTAAGCATAATATTGTGATGTTCAAGTGTATAAATATTAATAACTGTTATTTCTGAGTTCCGTTGTATCCTGTAGGTCAGATATTTCCAAGTCAGTATTCCTGACTTCTCACTTAAAAATCACTTCATTTGTTTCTACTCCTAAAAATGAATACCTGCAGAATGATAAGAATCATGGGATATATCTGTTTATAAGATAAGATAATCCTTTATTAGTCCCACAGTGGGAGGATTTAGTGTAGATAACAATAGATAAATAAACAGTACACTATGTACAATATAAATAATAAAAAGTGAAGAACTATCAAGATTGTATTTACAAATAATTGCGCTGTGGTAATGGAAAAATACTGCACAAAATGTTATTCACAAAAAATTCTATTTCCAGTAAGTGTGTTGCGTTTAAGTGTGTGTATGTGGTCTGCTGGGTATATGTGGTCAGCTGGGAGCATACTGGTTGTACAGACTAACAGCAGCAGGAAGGGCCTGCGGGAGGAAGAAGTGTTGTCTTCTAAAGTAAAATCTGATGTGTACTGTGCACTCTGCCATTTTGACCATGGTGTCAGCATGTTTATGTCAGAAAATGTAGGTAAAGTGGATGTTGTCCAGATTTCAGACTGCAATTTACAATTTAGGTGATAGTGGATTGCAACGTAAATCAGTGGTGTTGGACTGGAGTTGGGGAGGGCCACAGCACTGCAGACTTAAGCTTCATTTAACATTTCTGCCTCATTTGACAGATGTAATTTAAGCAACTTACACAAAATTAATGAGTTGAATTCAGATTGCTTGAATAGGGAGAACACTAACTCTATAGGGAGTTAGACCTCTGTACTACATGTGAAAATGATCTCCCACAGGCTTAGATGGGGTGTAGAACGAAGCAGCAAAATTGCTTTTTAAAATGGATACAGGTAATAACATGCTTCACGTAGGGCTACGCTGCACACTTGGAGCCTGTTATAGGCGAAAACAAGACTAAATTAAATATCATTGCATTCCAGTGCTCTTCCTCTCAGACAGAAGAACACCAGTGACTGGGATATTTGAATTATGCTTATGCACCTGTGTACATTGTAGGTGATGACCCCCCAGCGGTTGGAGCTGTTGAAAGCCCAGGTCCAGCAGGAGATGGAGGCTCCTATTAGAGAGCGCTTCGGTAAGCTAGAGGAGGTAAGAGACCTTCAGCAGGTTCACACTACTACAGAACTGCACGATACATAAACAGATATTTCAGTTAAAGCTTTGAAGTATACGTATATGAATGATGTCAGCTGCTCTTGTTTCTCTCCCTCACGAAAAGTAACTGCTCTCCCTCTGCACTGAGTGCCGGACAAAACTCTTTTCTAAACTTGTTCAGCTATGAAGCTTTATTAGCTAGATGTCGTTTCCTACTTCCGTTAGGCATCTGTTGCAGGATCCTACTGTCAGCTATTTTTCTAACTTTCATTAATGTCAAACTGCAGGGAAAAAATAGCTTTGTGTTGTGCTGTCCCTAACATCAAGGTGCTAGCTAAAGAGTACAGGTAAATATTGTACATGATATGTCCACACTCTACCTAGATTAGATTTTTAGAAGTTAGTAGATCTTTCTCCTCATATAGATTAGACTCTTGGCTAAAGTACCCAGATTTCTTGCTATGGATAGTTGACTTCAGTGTAGGAGAAGGCGTGTGGTATTTGCCCGATATCAGCAGATATCAGCGATATCGGAAAAGGAAAACTGGTACCACCTATAGTCCCAATATGATGCACATACATAAAAATAAAGTTTGTCCTTCACTGTAAAGAATGAAGGCTGAAAACTGAAGGGAGCATTTGTGTCAACAGACAGATGATCAGAGGACTATTTTGTATTGGTTAAGACTTTAATAAAGCAGTTGCTATTCAGTAATTTATTGATTTAATGTGCTTTGCTCTGTTTCTGTTACAGGAGGCAGAGAAGTACAGATCAGAATACAACAAGTTGCGCTATGATCTCACCTTCCTCAAATCGGAGTTCGATCACCAGCGAGAGGAGCATGAACGCGTCCTGGAGGAGAGGAGGATACGTCACAATGCTGATGTGTGTATTGCTTTTGTGTTTGGTGTGCTACACACAGCAGTGTAAGTGTTTCATGCTGTAATTTTGATGTGTGCTGTTCAGCTGGCGCGTCTGGAGAGGGATAAGGAGGAACTGAGCACGCAGCTGCAGAGCACAGACCCTGCACGGGATGGGAAGCGTGTGGAAGCCCTTCTGAGGGAAAAGGCGCAGCTGCACCAGCGAATTCGTGGCCTGGAGGCTGAGGTGGCTGAGCTCCGCGCAGAGAGGGACAGCTCAGGAGCACAGGCCGAAAACGTGCAGCGAATCCAGATCCGCCAGCTAGCCGAGTCCCAGGCTGCAGTCAAGGCCCTGGAGGTGAGAGGAGACATAGGTGTTGTGGGTTAATAGGATTAATATGAAGTGTGGAGAAAGTGTCTAGAATGATTTTAATTAAAATGAGAAAGTTCTGTAGTATCAGGAATTATATTAATAAAGTTCATGTAAATTATTCTACCAACTGTAACTGCAGTATATTGCAGTATAATGTCTCTAATGAATACATCTAATTCATCTAAATTATGTAAACACAAGTTTCAGATGAAGAAATACAATAAAATAAATAAATAAATAAAAAAGTACCTTCTTGAATGAAGGCCTTAATGTGGCCTTTGCTTCAGTTTAAAAAGTGACCTAGAAATTCACCTTCTTGAACATTTCTTTATTTTAATTAATACTAAATTTTTATTAGAAATATTATATTGTTACATTTCAAGTGTTGTGAATATTTTAATATAGCATGGCTCCTGTTAAAAGTGTATGTTTACAGATGAGTCCACTGGATGCCACAGAGATTGCGGGAAGGCCAGGGTTTTGTGACACCCCACGTTTAGGGTTTATAGCTTAGCAGAACTAGCCCCAAACCTAGGAGATAACGATCTGGTGGTTGACCAGGTTGTCAGCCTGGACTTAAATGCAGTGTATTTGCTAGTTTAAAGTAGACCATGGTTTGCGAGCTCTCAGAACGTCTCTACCGCGGTATCATAAGAATAAAGCTTAGTTACTACACAGGACTAAATAAAAATATGCCAGATATTTTTTTAATGAGGTCTCAAGACTTTGGGACCCCCCTGTTTTGACTAGTGTGTGTGTTTATGATCCAGTCAGAAAAGCAGTCTGTGCGCAAGCAGCTGGAGCGAGTGGAGAAAGAGCTGCGGTCGACCCAGGAACAGAACACCCTGCTCACTGGCAAGCTGCACAAGGCTGAGCGGGAAATCAACTCGCTGAATAGTCAGGTGGGTTCACGTTCTTACTGCGCCAAGGACCATGTTTACTATGAATGCCAGCGTAGTTGTCTCAGAAACTTCATGCCTGTCCTCAAAGCATTCCGTAATATTAAATTTAACATTAAACAGGTTGAAGGGATGAGACACACTCACAAGCTGGAGTTGTCTAATGTGAAGTTGGAGTGTGTGAGAGCCAGAGGAGAGGTGGAGAGAGAGCGAGATGCACTGCAAGCCCAAATGGAGGGTACGTTTCAACATTCTGTTAACTTTTGTTATCTCTTGTTTATGTTCATCCTCTCTGGCTTTACTTTCCAAACACATTTTGACTCTAATATTATTGCTTTATTGTTCCTTCTGTCTTAGGTCTTCAGTCTGACCTTGAAGTTTGGAAGGCTGCTGTGGACAGGAATAAAGAACTGCTGTCGGAGAAAGAGCGGGAGTTAGTCCGCAGGGTGCAGGCAGCCAGGGAAGAAGAGATCCAGAAATTAACTGCTGTTCAAGAGGAGAAGTAGGAGTCTTTCTTAATGGAACAGTTTAGTATTTCCCACTTTGCCCATATGTGGTCGATCAACCAAGACATGTTTCATATCCAGTTTTTGCTTCTGTAGTTTAGCGCAAATGCAGCAAATAAACCCTTAAACATCAAGTTGGATCCAGGTCTTCATTTAGGTAAAGAGGTGAACTGCAAAAATCTACAAAATGACCATGTGCAGCTGAACATTGTGGGCGGCTATCTTAGCCAACTTTTAGCCAAGAATTCTCTTTAGTTAGCCAATGTTAGCCTCCAGCGCTAAGCTACAGAAATCAAATTGGGACCCCTAACATGTCTCAGCTGATCAACTACATCTGAAGTAAATGATGATGTAAGTTACCTACTATTCAGATTGGGCATTTTGCATTTCATCTAGATATTTGTGATCAGGTATGTCATGGTTATGGTGTGTGTTTATCAGGCTGGAGCTGGAGAATCGTCTCTCTGAGCTAGAGCAGCAGAAAGCTCTGCAAGAGGCTACAGGAAACTCTCTGAAAGAGGAGTGGGAGGATCGTGTCCGTTCCGCTCAGCTGGGGGAGGAGGCTGCTCGCAAAGAACTGCAAAATATCCGGTAGGTCAGATTTCAGTAGAACATCTCGATCAACTAAAAATTTCCTGTGGAAGTTACAGACTTCTTAAAAAACTGAATCAGAATTCTTCACCTGTTGTCCAGTCACCTGCGCCACTAGGGTTGAACGGAGATTTCCTGTAAAGTGGTTTAGAGATCATTTCAAACAGAAGTTTGTACTATTCTAAAGAATTTTATAAATGCACAGAATTATCTGAAAAGGCACGAGGCTCAAGGGCGCACATCATGGTAATATGACTAATGGACCTCAGGGGACCCTTTAACTAAACATTTGTAAATTTTGCTATTTACTAAGTATTAAATATGGGATAATGTGATGATTGTGTTTGTCCATTGTGTTTCAGAGCTAAGGTGCAGCAGCAGGGGCTTCAGCTAGAGGAGCTAGAGAGACAGAAGACAGAGAATGTGGAGCTGAGACGAGTACGTACCAAACTTGTGCACTCAGCTGCTTTCAATAACACAGTAGGATAAAAAAAAAATCTGTGTCTGTCAAAAAAGGAGATTTAACTGATTAGTTTTGTTAATGATAAACCACTTTCCTTCCTGATTACTTCCTGATGATATGTTTCTGCTTATCTCTCAGCAAAATGCAGAGCTGAATTTGCAGATCAGCACTCTTTCTCATTCGGAGAACGAGCTGATGGAGGCAAATGCTAGGCTGAGGGAGAGCCTGGAAAGGTTGAGAGAGGAGCTAAGGAGTGCTCGCTCTCAAATGGAAAGGACACAGCAGGAGGCCGAGAGGTACTCCCCATAGCCTTTCACTGTTCCATCATTGACGCACATCTTTTTTTGGCAAGAACGAGAATGGTAGTTTTCTAATAAATGACTAGAAATGCACTGTGAGGGTTTTGGTGATTTCAGAGCACTGAAGTGATTTCAAAGCTCTGTTTGCTTACGGTTCTCAACCTGTTATTAGTCATGAACCACCACTGCAGCACTTCATTAGAAGATTCCAGTCCTTGGAACCCAAATCAAGATTTGCAGAGTTTCAACTATTCCCTGCTCCAACATGCCTGATCCAGCTTATCATCTATTTATGAAGCTGTTCATGAGCTGTATTTGGGGGTTTGGGGTAGAAAATACATCAAACTGTGCAGGGGGCCTCTAGGACTAGAGTTGAAAACCACTGATCAGTACATACCAATCGTGAAACATCAAATTAATACAAATGTCAACTCAGATTTTCCAGTCCACCTTCAGTGGAACAGCAGTTATGCTGTGGCCCCTTTTCCTGCATCTGAATTCAACTGCTGCACCATCTAAGTGGAATGTGAATTTAGAGTAAGCAGACAACTTCAGCTTTATTGATTTTCTCAATTCATTTGTCTCATACAAGCATCTGATATACTGAACCTTCTGACTGACAGGTACAGCTGAAATTTGGAAAATATCTCAACTGATGCATCTGTCTAGACTAACCACAAACCACAGCAGATATTTGTCTGCTGCATCGGAAACAAGTGGACTATTTTTTTAGATACAGGGAACTAGACAGTGGAAGGTGATAGAGGGACCACTGCAATTATATTGTCATTTGATTTCAGCTGGTCAGCATAATAGTTGGCTTTTTTTTTTTTTTTTTTTTTTTTTAGATTGTGCTATCTGTGCTTATTAGTGACTTAGTGGTGTAACTGTTGATGTACTGCCCACTACCACTTTCTGTTCTCTTCTTTTAAGGCTGGTGGAAGAGAGGCGGGTGGAGTGGTTGGAGGAGAAACATAAACTTCAAGAAAGCGAGGCAGAGCTGCAGGAGAAATACAGCCAAGCCAAAGAGCGCCTGCAGAGGGCTTCACTCGCACAGAAAAAGGTCATTCCTCTTTTTTATTCTCCCTGAAATGCGCTGAACTGATAATTCTATAATAGTGTCTAGAAAAAAACACTAACCTATATGTATACACTCAGCAAAAAATCTAATTTACATCATTATTACCTGTCCCAGATGTAGTTGATCAGCCCAGTTGATCATTTTTGTTAATAGTCACTCAGATTATTTCAATAAATCAATCAACCTTTATTTTAACTTTAGGAAGTACATTGAGGGCAACCCTCAGTTTCAATGTAGCTGAGCATTTACGAGAACAGGGATTGACATGACAAAGAAAATAAAAACAAAATTTAATCATTACAAATTAAAACCACTGAGAAGAAAGTAGCTAAGACACATTAAACAGAGATTTAAAAATAACAGTGAATATAAAAAATAGAAATAATACTAAAATAGATAAAAGTTAAGATTTAGTTAGTAAGAATTAAGATAAAAAGAGGGTAAGAGATTAGAAATAATATGTTAATAGTTCAAAGGAAATTTAAGAGGAAAAACAAGCTATTATAATAATTAAATAATAAAAAAATAAAAAAGTAAAATAACATTTAAATACGATAAAAAGTAATAATACAAAGCTAATTAACTCAAATAAAATAATTAATGAAATACAATAATGAAAAAAAGTTAAAACAAGACATAAAATTTAAGAATAAGTAAGATTAAGTAAAACAGGCACAGGCTGTCTGAAGGTGGTTAGATATTAAAAGTTTAAAATGATGGAGTGACACCAGTGAGGTAAGTTTTAGTGTTTCCTGTAGTAGATTCCAGCTTGCTGGTGCACTGTAGCTAAAATCAGATTTTCCCAGTTCAGTAAAAACCCTTGGTGCCTGGCAGCTGATCCAACCACTAAGGCAAGTCTGATAATTACTGCTATTTATACTCATCAATTTGTCAATGGTTTTCCTAAGATTGATCCACCTCTTCATTAAGGTTGTACAGACTGCAATGTGAAGTGCACAAAGATTTACTGTAAGCTATAAAAATAAATAAAACCTGCAGTGAACTATTTTATGCAACAGGTGTTGTGCTGACTTTTTAACTTTTCTTTGCATTCATTTATGTCTCACAGGCATATAGACAGTTTTTAAGTTATTATTAATCTTGAACATTTTAACTAAAGACAGTAGAAACTATGAAAGTAATATAGTACCTGTTTGACTACATGATGAGTGTTTACATGAAGGGAATTCAGAAACTGCCGTGGAGGTGGAATTTATTTTGTACATTTGCCTGCCACTTTAGCTGTCCTTCATTTACATAGTTTGCAAAAAGTATTAGTAATTAGCCTTATAGATCCAGTGCTAAACTAAAGAAGCAAAATATATATACTGTACTGGCTAAATAATGTTCTGGCTGTTTGATTCACAAAATGATTTGTTTAAAACTGAGCATTATTATGTGTGGTTATTTTCACTGCTCATCATGTTTATTGTTGTTTTACAGAGAAAGACCATGACTGAAGCTAAAGAGAAGAAGCTACAGGATAAGATTCAGTTGCTGGAAGCGAAGATAGAAGAATTGGAAATTGAGGCTCGCATGGCAAAAAAGTACATCTCTCACTAAGCAAAAGATGTTTAAGTATTTTTTTAAATATGTGTTTACAGTCATGCATGTCTTATGTATTTAAATGTGTGTGTGTGTGTGTGTGTGTGTGTGTGTGTGTGTGTGTGTGTGTGTGTGTGTGTGTGTGTGTGTGTGTGTGTGTGTGGGGACACCAGAAACCCCTCATACTCTGAAGAGCAAGCTCAGCTTAGCAAGCGTCTAAAGGAGCTGCAGAGGAGGCACAGTGAGTTTCGCCGGCTGTTGCTGGGCAACCATATGGCCTCTACACCTCTACCTCCCTCTCTGTTCATCCCAGGCCCCGAGTCCAGCTTCTCACACCTGCAGGTGATTTTCTATTAATGGTCCTTTATTATAAGATATAAAATCATAGTATCATATACTCATCATTGAGTTCAGGTTACATGCCTGTCCTCTCTTCTGTATTCTCTGCGATGAACTCTTCTGTCTCACAATCGTCCTCGTCCCAGGAGGAGCAGCACCAGAGGGAGCTGTCAGTGTTGAGGAAGAGACTAGAGGAGCTGGAGAGCAGTCAGCAGCAGCAGTTAGAGGAGCTGACGGCCCCTCTGGATCGGGACAGAGAAAGACTCCTAGGACCTCAAAACGGCCTTCCTGATCTCTGACCCCTTCGAACCTTTGAGACTAGAGCCATTCATACTGTGCCAAAAACCAGTCGGATCCGGATCCAGATACTGTACTTTTTTAATTTATGAAGGACTCTTGAGGAGGACACTATGATCTGTTATCAGATAAATATTTTTAAATGAATTGCATTATTTATTGTAGCGTTTGTCATTGTCACTCCTGCAAACTTGACATGCTTGTTTCCTTTGCAGTCTTCCATAAGTCATACCTGAATTTATGAATTCAGTACATTAACATCCTAGTTTAATAAATTAAAAATAGGTTTTACTTTTGGGTAAAGTGGGCTTTTACGTTCTTTTATTCAGGCGTTTTGTTCAGACATCCAAAAGGTGAAAACTTTATAGTCATGTTTTTTTTGTGTACATGTTTTGTTTTTACCCTTCTTGCAATATGAGCTTTTTATGAACTGATTTTATCAGCGTCAACTGGAACAACAGTAAATTTAGCACTTTGATAAAAGATTTGGAACCTGTTCAGTCTCAAAGCTGGTTAACACAATAGTAAAAGTATTTCAAAGGTTTTATTATTCAGAGACAGTTATGAAAGAAACTTGTAATTAAAATAGCAAAACTGTCCAAATTTCATGGTTTAAGAAATAGTTCATACTGACCAGTAAAGCGGGCAGGTAAGGGAATATTTATTGTTATTGTGATAAACTACATTACAATGTTTTCTTGGAACAGTTTGGGCCGTTGGTGCCACTCGCCTGAATGCCACAGCCTGTTTGAGTATTGTTGCTGACAATGTGCATTCCTTTATCGCCACAATCTTCTAATGCAGCACAATAAAGCAAAAGTCATCCCAAACGGAACAGGACGTTGTGTTCACTGTTCTCCAGTGGCCTTTGCCAACTCTGGATCCAGTAGAAGACCTTTGGGATGTGGTAGACAGGATTCACAGCCTGACAGATCTGCAGGATTTAATTAATCTTCAGGATGTTTTGTACACAACAGTTCAAATGAGAGATTATATAAATAGAATATATATTTTTAGTTAATAGTTAATTTGCCATCTTCCCATATTAAATATTGTTTTATCCATGATAAGCCTTTTCAGTGCACCTGTGATGCCCTGAAACTCAAATTTGTCTTCAAAGATTAATGATGAAAGTAGATGAAACTGATGAAAACTCTCTCATGAGTGGAGACGTGTTTTTGATTACAGCACACGCAGGTTCAGTAGAAGTTAAGTAATTTACTGGGTTAAATGATCTTGTACCCAGCCACTGCATAAACTTAGCAACTCCCGTGATCCATCTTGCTTGGGACCTGTTTGTGCCAATTGTCTGGACAGGAAAATGAGTGGTGGCCCAGTTCTGACCACCTAGCCCACATTTCACTGTATAAGGATGTCGATGATTTTGTCTGAATCCTGGTGTCGTAATGTTATCTTACAAACTATTACGCAAATGAGTGTTTATAGTATAGAGGTAGATTATGTTGGTTTACCTCATAAAATAAAAATCTAAATGGTTATCATATACACTAAAAGTACAATGTGATTCAAGCATAACTAACCTGTTTCTTTATCTTGATGAGCTGTACATCCCAATTTTCCAACATCCTGTATTTTTTTCTGGATGTTCTAAAATCAGTGTAATACATATTCAAACGATATAAAAGACTATGTAATAAATACTCTCATCTCCATTATTCAGAATTTGCCACGTTCCCAAACTTAACCTCATATATCCGACACCATCAGTAACATCTCGGATCTTTGATTCATAGACATTGTTTATAGTCTTTGCTAATCCATTATAAATTGTATTACAAGTCCGGTATCTGGTGCTGCACAGTGGTGGGTTCCTCTAAGGCCTGAATTAGGATTTCAGTATTGATGAAGATAATAGGGTTTTGAAGGGTTTTGCCATAAAGTGAGGATTAAACGCAATGCTGAATATTTTAAACTGGCCTAAAAGCTGCTATTATTGAGTACACTGTGCTAAAGGAATTTAGTAACATGTCACATTACAATGCCTAAAAAGTATTCATGGCATATGGAGTTATTCTGCCAAGCACTCATTATTACGGAAGGTGGGCTAGCTTTACCTAAGCGGATACACGTGTAAGCAGATAGAGTGAACACGAGAGCTGAGTGAGCAGCACACTAGCTGGTAGTACAGAGAAAACTCTGCTTATGTATGGGTTACTTGTGGTCAAGAGCAGCTGGTGAATAGAGCACTTGTGGCTTGCGAAAGTGGTCTCTCTGTTCATTTCTATAAGTTCACACTGTTCCTCGCTGTTACTTCTCAGCAGTTTTTCAGGCAGTTCTTTTGTCAAATGGTTAATGAACTATTCACTTATTTAAATGAAGCTAAAGAGTTGTCATCGCCTGCACCTGTCTACTGCTGCTTCTACAATTCCACTGCAATCTCATGAACCAGCCGTGTGAATTTCAGATAAAGATATATGTCATTTTACACAGACACCTAAAGAAGTACAACCCCGATGCTAAGCTTGCTGCTTGTGAACCACTACTGTGTTCACTTCTATTATTCCGCGAAAGGATTCTGTAACATTTAGAACAATGATCATCACACTGACTTATCAGTCTACTCAGGCTTTAACAGAGTTCAGTAACACTGAGATTAATAACTGATCAATACATTGATTTATCAGTCTACTCAGACTTTAACAGAGTTCAGTAACACTGAGATTAATAACTGGTCAATACATTGATTTATCAGTCTACTCAGGCTTTAACAGAGTTCAGTAACACTGAGATTAATAACTGATCAATACATTGATTTATCAGTCTACTCAGGCTTTAACAGGGTTCAGTAACACTGAGATTAATAACTGATCAATACATTGATTTATCAGTCTACTTAGGCTTTATCAGAGTTCAGTAACACTGAGATTAATAACTGATCAATACATTGATTTATCAGTCTACTCAGGCTTTAACAGAGTTCAGTAACACAGATTAATAACTGATCAATACATTGATTTATCAGTCTACTCAGGCTTTAACAGAGTTCAGTAACACTGAGATTAATAACTGATCAATACATTGATTTATCAGTCTACTCAGGCTTTAACAGAGTTCAGTAACACTGAGATTAATAACTGATCAATACATTGATTTATCAGTCTACTCAGGCTTTAACAGAGTTCAGTAACACTGAGATTAGTAACTGATCAATACATTGATTTATCAGTCTACTCAGACTTTAACAGAGTTCAGTAACACTGAGATTAATAACTGATAATCACTCTAATTTATCAGTCTACTCAGGCTTTAACAGAGTTCAGTTACACTGAGATTAATAACTGATAATCACTCTAATTTATCAGTCTACTTGGATTCTATAACAGGTTTTGGTGTCTCAGAGACCTGCCACCTACTACTACCTGACCAGCATTTTGTTTTATAATACCAGGTTACAAGAGATCTATGCAGCACCACGATGACAGCGCTGCGTTAGGCAGTGACTGCTATAGATCATAAATAAAGCAGTTAGCATTAGCACAACAACCAGTGCAGCACTTCTATATAAAGCATGCGTCCACCAAAGCAAAACATTTCCCGTGAAGAAGAGGACATAAAATTTGGCAGAGAAGTATATGAATATGGAAAAAACTGCAAACTTCAAAACGTACAGCGTCAAGCCCCCTAGTTAAAACATGTTTATGTTTTACCTCAGATTACAGTTACAGACATTGGCTATCGACATCCATTGGGAGTCGAAACAGCTATTCAGATTATCTCATAATTGTTCATGGGGGTCTCCTAGCTGATCTGCCCCTGGCCACATGCCCATAAAACCCAGTCGATGATCTGGGCCTGCTAGCAACAACTTGTTGGATATACCTGTGATAGCAGGCAGCAGTAAGACTGACCAGTAACTTCATTCAACATTTGTAAATACAACAGCACATTTCCCAGCACAAGAAACACAAGCCAGTTAAACTGCACACAGTGTGCTCAGATGAATGTCTCGATGCGGTTACTTTGACAGACCACTGCGGGGAGGAGACGTACACCCACTCAGCGCTGCTTCCTTTCCAGGCAGAGGCTGTATGTGTTTTAACAACACTGAACAGTAAACGTTGGCCCATTAAGACAGATACAGATCTTAGCAGTTACACTTTGTTGTGTTGCTCTCAACACCTTTCTTTTACATTCTCAGAGTAAAACAACAGTTCAGTGGGCTCCGCTTAGATGGTCTTTTGAAGTGTAGTGTGTCACTACTACCTGTTATGCTAATATGTTTTGGTCTCCTCCCCTCAGTGCAGCAGCTGCCCTCTCACAGAAAGTTACCTCGCAGCTCCTCAGTAACTCAGTCTAGGAGAGAAGACTAGCATCTCCTGTACTCTGAGTTTAGTTAGAAACAGGAATGGTTTGGAGACTTGCAGCATTAATGCTGGTGTATTTAGCGGCCTTTGGTGAAGCTGTGACTTTTTCCCGGCCTGTTTTGGGCGAACAGCACAGAAACTCAAGGCAGAAACGAGACAGCTGGGCGGTCAAGTCCAACTTCATGGCGTGTAAAACTCCCCTCAGCCCCAAAGAGCAGAAAATCCTGGACAGAAACACATACGAGGTAAGAGGAACTAATATTAAATATTAATATTAATATGTAATATTAATGAAATAATAATACATTATCTGTGGTCCTTTTTTTAACTAAGACCTTATGGATATATATATATATATATATATATATATATATATATATATATATATATATATATATATATATATATATAGTTTTATGTAATTGCAAAAATTTATGTAATATGTAAAAAAAAAAAAGTTTGATGATAAATGTACCAATGAATCCAGAGCTGCTTGAAAATAATTTAGGTTCCATTCGCTTACATTGAAAGTCTTTTTGGAGGTATTTGAATACTTGGACAGTGGGGATATACAAAGTAGCTTTATAATCACTACTCTACAGTAAGGTGTTACATAGCATATATCATCTTCTCTGGGTTTTTTTTGTTGTAAGACTTTTTTTGTAATGAATCTACAACTGTAAATAACACGCTGAACTGTCATGTTTTATCTGATATAATACTATATGAAGTGGTAGACTTGTGATTACCGCTGTGATTATAAATGAGGCTTTAATTTTTTTATGGAGTTCAGAAAGTGCTCTTTTAAGACGTACACTGGTTTCCACAGTAACGATTTAGGAAAGTGCCATGACACTGTCATTATTTTAAAAAATACAAATAATTACTTTTTTTCTAGACAGGCTTTCATGGCGATGACGGCTTCACTTTTAGTCTCACATGGGTGGGAGATGGAACTGGGGTAAGCCACTCACAGGACTAGGCAAACTACATCTTTGAATTTAATTCAGAAATCCTGTATGCAGTTATTGTGTATATCATATATCCTATAGCTATGATCTTTCCTTCTCAGGTCATTCTGGTGTTGTCCACAGTCAGCGCAGCGCTGGAGTCCTTTTATGAAGGAGGCTCCACTCGGCTTTACAGGAGGTTAATGCTCAAAATTAGAGGAGATTATATTCCTGTACCTTCACATTATTTATTATTTAGCTTTAAACTACAAGCAATATCCTATTACTAGACGATAAATGGGTTGTATGCCCAAATACTGAGTGTTTTATACTCTGACATTACCATGTTCTCTCACAGCGAAGACTATGGAAAATCCTTTCATGATATCTCCCATGCCATCAACAATTCCTTCGTAAAAAAGGATTTTGGCATATGTACAGGTCCAGGGAATTCCCGGCAGGTAACTATAACACCTTATGTATTATACTTACAGAACTGTGAAAAAAGTCAGTACAATTTATATTTATATTTGTATATATAAAGGTAAATTAACAGATGCTGTGAAAATCAGTTATTTTTGTTCTTTTCAGGAGACTTGCTTTCAGTTTTTCTGCAGGACTAATTCTTTTTCACCTCCAAAATGTCCTTTTAGAAGATAATTAGATAATCCCCAAATCATTCAGTGATGTTGAGATCTTTAAAAATCAGCAGCTTCTTTTTTAGCTGTATTTCTGTGACTTTCCTCCAAATGTCATCCAAATATCAAACACAAGCAAGTTGTACATAATGGCAGTTTTGACTAGGAATTAAATAAATCCACTCTGGTCTCTCTTTTGAACAGTACTCTGTGAAAGACCAATGGACCCAAAACACCTTTACCTTTAAAGATAAGCATCATTTTAATGTAATGCAGGGCACTACAAAGGCTGACCTACAAATTAGAACTTGTGTTTCAGGTTAGTGTGTCTGTTGGAGCCTGATGGGTTTAATGGAACGAATGCTGTCATGCTGTCCAGTCAGAAATTACAATGACAGCTTCAGTTAGTAAACCACAGGTCGTCTCTGTCGCTTCACACATGGTGCAATGAGTCGCTGCTGACAAAAGCTTTTCTGTTGTGACAGAGTGTCTCCACAACAGCAAACCACAGTTAAGTGAGAAAGGAGGAGGGGGTGGTAGGTGAGAACTCCGATAACAGTCATTTGAAAAGAGACCCCAACTCGACTACTTATCTTTATCTGATCTGAATAAGCTTGTAGTGTATAGTTCACCCGCATATTCATCTTTTCCTTTGTAATATGCTATATGTAATATGTAATATATAATATATAGGTTATTTGAATCTTACTGTGGGGCATGTGTCCTTTCTTCCTTTTTCCTTTCTTTCTTCTTTTCCGTGTGAAACCTTCTCACAGCCATGGTGGTATTTTCATTATAGGTGATTCTGATAGCTGAACTGCCAATTACCCATAACCCAGGAGGAGTCATATTCACCTCGGAGGACTCGGGGGTAACATTCAAATCAGTACAGCTGCCGTTCCACCCAGCTCAGCCCATCTCTATCCACGATCAGAACCAAGAATGCCTGCTGGTCATCGGCACAGATGTGAGTTAGATGTCAGTTTTTGCTCAGCCGAGCTTTCAGTGACCGAACATGCAGTCCAAACTGAAGAACCCAGGTCTTAATCCCCTTCAGTTTAGATACGGTTTAGATTTGGCAACTGAATAAGTGATGACACATTCACCTTAGAGGGGTTTTCAGGGAAATGAATCCCATTGATGTGGTCTCGATTGTTCAAGCCAGAGCACACCGACCAGACAAACTTGAACAAACATGGACAGTCTAACATCGAAATGTCCAAACAACAACGACAACAACAACAAAAATTTTAACAAACCAAATCAGAGTGAACAGAGCATCCTTGATTCTCTCATTAGTAATACACAGATGTGGTACATCAGCCAGATGTTTGTGTTTATTCATGGTTGCCTGGTCTTCAGCCCTAAAGACTCATTTATTGAAATGCTATTTTCATACAGTGTATCGTACTGTGTGTACATTGACATTAACATTAACAGATCAAAAACAATCTTTAAGGGTGTTTGAAGAAATGCTGCCGAGTTTAATGCTACATTAATAGCTAACTTAATGACACATTACTGAATATGTGCCTTTTTCTTACGTTCCCTCTCAAAAAGGGACTGGTGTTTAGCACAGTTTGATTTGCTCAGACTTGATGCAACTTATTAATTCATTCTGATTAAAAATGGCAATGACAGCTTTATTCTTGTAACATTTTTCCAGAGTGGTCTATGGCTCTCGCAAGACTTTGGGAATAGCTGGTCTAAAATCCATGACGGAGTCTATTCTTTCTCATGGTGAGATAAAAAATACTGACCCTAGAAATATGTTTCACCCAATACAATTCAATGCTTATGCTTGATTTTTAATAGTGTAATCCTGGTATTTATCATGTTCATGTATGTATTTCCATGTATTTTTAAAGGATCTTTTTTTATATATTTATTTATACTTCCTTTATTGTGTTATGTTTTTTTCCTAAAGGGGACCCGGCAATATCCTGTTTTTCAGTTACAGCCCTGAAAACACAAGTAATTACACTTATTTGTTATTTTATTTTTATTCGAAAACTATTTCACTGAATCACATACAAATGACTTATTGAACAAAAATAATAAAACGTGAATAGTAGTGGTAAGTAATACATAATATTTATTCATATTATCATTGATTGTTATTTCATAAATATTACATTTTCACAGGAGGCTACATGACAAATCATTACATTTAATGAATAAATGAGTCCTACAGTTATCTTTCGTCTGTGTTTTCTTCTGGATTGTAAATGCTGTGAGTGCAGTGGAGGCGGATAAACAAGGAGAACTTTTTCTGAGACGCACTCGAGACCTGGGCCAAACGTTCACTACCATCGCACAGAACATCTTCACCTTTGGCTACATTGGAGACTTCTTATTCACCTCCGTCATGGAGAAACAGGTTAGAGGAAAAATGCTGACATCATGTTAAACACAAAACAGTACACGAACACATAAATAAACAATGTCAGCAAAAGGTTCCGCGCAAAAAGACTCCCTAACACAGTTTCCTCTGCTTCTCCCAGTAATCACCATGTTGTTAATGTTATAACAAACTCACATATCAATGAAAAAACGAAACAGTAGAGATTATTTTTTTACGCATTACTCATTACATTAACCTGAAGATGAATTTCAAAGACCTCAATTTTATCCATAATTAAATCATCAAAATGTGTCATTTCAAATGGTTTGATGCAATGAAGCGCTGATCTAGAGAAAATTGTTGGGTCTGAATTAGCAAATCAAAATTTTTTTAAACATCTTAAAACTCTATTTTTTACATATTCAGTTAGTATTAATACAGTAAGTTGTAGTTTTAGATATGTCAGTGTGTCTTTTCAAGCTTTTTCTTGTGACAACCCATTATTATGTGCAGTTATCGTGTAATACCTGCTTTGTGTAATACCTACTTCATTAAGCTAAATCAAGATTGCTGCTGAAGAAATTAAATAAATTCATATAATGTCTGGGGCGTCCAGAAGAAACCTGGAGCTAAACTTTCTTCTTCAAACTGGTGCCCAAGATATTACCTACTTCTCTCAAAATAAGATAATCATGTTATTTTATATTGTCTTTATTCCTATTGACATCTGTTCTAATGTGATATATTATGATATATCCCAATATTTTACCATCATCAACATGACATATCAAATATGTAGATAAAGATAAAGATAAAATGGCTGTATTTTGTATTTGTTAATGTGTATTGTATTTGCATTGTGCTCCCTGGTTCCTATCAACATTAATGTAAAGAGGACGTTTTCAGTTATAATATTTGTTTGAACATCAAACTACTTTGAACTTTATTTACTTATTTACATCCCAGTGCACAAAAAAGTGAAAAAGAGGGCAGTTCCCTCGATTGTTTAGGGCAGAGGTGACTAATAGGTGGACCACAGTCTGGTCCCGGACCCAGACATTGTCTAATGCGGACCCAAAGTGATAAACTATCGAGAATGATTTAATATTGAC
This sequence comes from Megaleporinus macrocephalus, assembly GCA_021613375.1. NCBI lineage: Eukaryota > Metazoa > Chordata > Actinopteri > Characiformes > Anostomidae > Megaleporinus > Megaleporinus macrocephalus. The sequence goes on along the minus strand of CM038702.1, from coordinate 33,596,034 downwards.
AGTGTTTATTTTTAACGATTGCACTTCACATGTCCTTACGGTATACGGGCTTTACAAACTTACAGACCAATCGCGTGTGTTGTAAGATTACCAAAGGCGCTCCTCAGCCAATCAGATCTGAGCAGATTTGGAAGTGCGTTCGCACACAGCCGCAGCTGGGGAATAAAGCGAGTCGGAGGGGAAGGCTCTGACCCGATGGCAAAAAAAAGTCTTGGCTGGACAACCAAAAGCTCACTTCTCTCACTAAACGAGAGACAGTGTGAGAGAGGAATACAAGAGGGAGATTTACTGTTAAGATGTGAAATTGAGCTAACAAGAAGACTGCACGTTTTATTTACTTTTTCTCTAAATAAGCACTTTATGATGCACTTTTTTCCAAAGCATTTTAAATGTAGCCCTTGTTTTTAGTTGAAGTGAGAAAAAAAACATTTATTTAAAGTTTTATAAAAAAATAATTTAGTTCAGCATTTAAAACAATACATATTATTGAAATATACTGAATTGTATTTGTAATGTGTCGGTCTTTCAGTTGCTGACAAAATGCTGATATTAGGCTACTCCACTATACAGGATATGGCACTGAATCATAAGTTAGAAATTACGAGGGTCCGGACCTTGGCCCGAGGAAATTTCCTCTATCTGGACCTTACTGAATTCTAATTAAACACTCCTGGTTTAGGGGGTAATTTTGGATTGTTTCTATTAGGTTGTTCATCATCAAAGCCCAGTGAAACAAGACAAATCAGGCCAACTTAAAATCAACTTCCTCGGGCCAACGTTTTGACATCCTCTGGGAAGTGAAGAGACCAATGCTGGAGTTCTGGAGAGGAAAGTTGTCCCATTCTTGTGAGATGTAAGATTCTAGCTACTCAACAGTGCTGGGTCTTCTTTGCCGGAATGTTTGTTTCATGATGCAGCAAATGTTTTCTGCTGTTGAAGGTCTGGACGGCAGGCAGGCCAGTTCAGCATCCAGACTCTTCTTCTGTTAAGCCATGCTGTTGTGATAGATGCAGTATGTGGTTTAACATTGTCTTGCATATTCAAGAACTTCCCTGAAAGAGATGCTGTCCGGATGGAAGCATATGTTGTTCTAAACTGTTCAGCATTCATAGTGATTTTCCAGAAGTATAAACTGCTCATGCTATAGACATTCCTGCAATCCCAGCCGAGATGCAAGCTTTTGAACTGTGGGCTGATAACAAGCTGGACGGTGCCTCTCCTCCTATGATTCCTGATTCATCACCACAGAACAGTTTTCCATATTGCCTCAGTCCATTTTAAGTGAGCTTTGGTGCAGAGAAGCTGCCAGCATTGTGGATTGTATTGACATATGGCTTCTTCTCTGCAATATACAGATAGAACTTACTTTTCTGGATTTGAATGGCAAACTGTGTTCACAGACAATGATTTCTGGAAGCCCATGCAGTGATTTCCAGTACAGAATTAATGCCTGATGTTAATGCAATGCCGCCTGAGGCCCAAAGATCACAAGCATCCAAGATTGGCCTTGTCCCTTGCGCACAGGGAGTCTCTGAATCTTTTCATGATATTATGTACTGCAGATTTTTGGGTCTTTGTTTCTATTATATGTTGAGGAACCTATTTTTTTATAAGATCCTCAACATAAAATGCCTCCCTAGAATGCTTATTTTATAACCAGTCTTGTGACATAGTTGCAAACTGCTCCTCCAGCTGGTTTTTATTTGTACCACATTTCCAGCCTTCTGTTGCCCCTTTTTTGAGATGTGTTGCTGCCACCAAGTTCTAAATGAGTTCACAGTTTTAATAAAATGTTAAAATGTCTCACTTTCAACATCTGATATTTTTTCTATGTTCTACTGTGATGGGCCAATGAGTTTTTTGTTTGTGTTTTTAAATATTTTACACAGCATCCCAACTTTTTTGGAACTGTGGTTGTATAAATGATCCGATAGCTACTGTCAAATGAATATGTGAGTTATGTAGTTATTTAGTAAGTCATAGAAGTTAAAGAATAATTTATAGTAATTGATTTTTTTGTCGTTTCTCAAAATAATTGAATAACTAATATGAATTATTTATTAACTATTCTGGATTACTTGGTAAGTACTATATTTGTTTAGTAACTTCTGTAAACAAACATGCAGTTATAAGACAGGAACTGAAATACAGGCTTTTTTTTTTAGTTAATATGAATAATCTGAGTTCCCCCTTTAATATTTGATCACTGAAATGCAGTATCATGCAACTGTGTCCTTTAGAGTGTCTTGTTTGTTTGTAGGGTTCTCCTCGGGTTATCTATGTATCTTCGGATCAGGGAGATCACTTCAACAAAGCTCTGCTGCCCACTGCATCTTCAGAGCAGGTAGGACAGAGTGACTGGACAAATAGGAAAAATTCACTAATACTTTTATACACGTCATATATCACCCCACTACAAACACTCACATGCACTGTCACATGGTTGTGTGTTTGTAAGGATGCAGACTCCAGCTTATCCTTAACAGGCTGCCTGATAAAGATCTGCAAGGCTGCATCTTGCTGATTCAACAGAAAAAGAGACTTTCTCTCACAAAGCTGACAAACCAGCCAAACACACTGACAAATTTATACACACCTACGCGTCCACACTTACCTGTATGTGATTCACTCTTTGTCGCGCCCACACTCTCTGTTTGCAGTTCTACTCACTTTTGGACGGTGATGAAGACATGATCTTTATACATGTGGACAGCCCTGGAGGTACACATGTTATATTACTCTTTTGTCCCTCAGTCTCATTCTTTCTTCACCTGAGACACTGATCACTCATAACATAAACCCACCACCTTGTATCTACACTCACTTTCCATTTTATCAGCTCTACTTATAATACAGATGCACTTAGCAGCTCTACACTGTGACCACCACAGAGGAGATATTCTTTGGGTGGTGGGTCATTCTCAGCAGTGCACTGACGTTGACGTGGTGGCGGTGTGTTAGTGGATCAGACACAGCAGGAGTGGAAAACTCAGCGTCCACTCTATTAGACACTCCTACCGTGTTGGTCCACCTTGTAGATGTAAACCATATGATAGCTCATCTGTTGCTAGTTGTTTGTGTAGGTCATCCTCTACTCCATTAGTGGTCACAGGACACTGTTGGCTGGAGAGTTTTGGCTGGTAAACTATTTTCAGTCCAGCAGTGACACTGAGGTGTTTAAAAATTCCAGCAGCACTGCTGTGTCTGATCCACTCACAACACACTAACACACCACCACCGTGTCAGCGTCACTGCAGCACTGGGAATGATTCCCCATTTAAATATTGTCTGCTCTGTGGTGGTCCTGATAATTAACGAACAGGACGACAAGGGTCTAACAAAGTATACAGAGAATCAGTTGAACTACAGTCTGTAATTGTAGAGCTGCAGAGTGAACCTGTTTTGTAAGTAGAGCTGATAAAATGGACAGTGAGTGTAGATAAAAGGTGGTGGGTTTAATCTTCTGACTGATCAGTGTATACTATAATATAGTGTTCTATGCTGAGAGTAAGATTTAGATGGTAATAATTTAGTAAACCGAGATTAGGTTGATTTATGTGTGTGCTTCTATATAAACTTTCTACAACCAAACTTGTCTGAGTGTAGAAACAAGGAGGTGGCTTTAATGTTATGGCTCATCTTATTATATTCAACCTTAACAGCCAATCTTAAGCTTAATTTTAATCTTAAATCATAGTTAAAGTCTTTAGGTGTACTTGAAAGAGTGTGGTTAAAATAAAAAGTGTTATTAGAGCGCTCAACAACAAGGATTAACGAAGCCACCTAAAGAATAATTAGAGACCGGACAGAAATCATTAAAAGACGAGGTTGTGCTATGAATTAAATTACAGTGATATGGCAAAAGCTTGGATTACTGACTTGTGTTGGTGTGTTTAAAATGTTTTCCATTGATTGCAATTAATGTAATTGGTCTGTTCAGGCCACCGTAATATTTTAAACATCGTTTTTTTTAAAGACCAAGACACACCTGACTCTTGTCTCTTTATCTCTACTCTTGCTGTAAATTTAATTTCTTAGCTGTGTGTATGTATGTGTGTATATGGTTGGAAACTATTGCATGTTTTTTTTTCGTGGTCACTGTTCTGATGTTTTAACGCTTTAGTTTCACACATCAGTTTTACAGTGTTGCTGAGTTCTTGCCAGACAAGTTCTTCGTGGTGCTGAGAGCTCTTTTCTGTTAATAGGCCAGACGACTGACTCTTTAGGGTCACAGCATACACTGTTCATATTTCTACAGGCCTTAAGGCTTTTGTGTAGTGGTGGTTAGCTCGCAAGATACGGCTGAGGGTGGTGTTCTCCTTCATCATGCAGTGGAGGTGATTTTGTGGCCTTGCTAGAATTGCTGACACATTCATATGTGTATCAGGGTTCACCCGCATGCCGACACGAAGGAAAGAAGTCACACACCTATCAGACATAGACTCCTAGCCTGAGCCACACTGAGAGAATTTGGGAATGTCATATTACATTATATTTGTAATTCCTTTTGTCTTATAAATCTCTCTTTTGGGGTTTTTCATTGTAGCAAGACAACTGCATGTACGTGTGTTTGTTTGTGTGTATGTGTGTGTGTGTGTTTGTGTGTGTGTGTGTGTGTGATTTACAAGTGAATGGCAATGGTATCTTATCTCCAATCTGAAAGATGAACAGCTGTGTCAGCAGTATGTATGTGTGTGATCTCTCATGCTTGTAGAGAACTCGTATTTCGGAACGATCTACACCTCCGATGACCGTGGCATCCTGTATTCAAAGTCTCTGGAGCGTCACCTGTTTGGCATGGAAAGGAAGAGTGACTTTACCAACGTGACATCACTGAGAGGAGTCTATATTACCAATGTCCTGGTGGAGGGTATGAGCACTTATCCTGTACTGTGGTCACTGAAATGTTGCTAGAATTTAGAAATATTTAGAAATATATATAAACATATAGTTATTCTTATATATATATATATATCTATAGAATGCTATATAATTCTACTTCCAATCTTTTTCCATTTGTTTCAATGCCAAAAAATGATGAAATCAGGACAAAAATATGAAAATGAAACGACTTAATCTGAAGCAGTAATGAAGGCGAATAATTAACACAATACATCCGGAAAAATGTGCTAATGATTTTGTTGTTGAGGATGATATTTTTTGCAGTTTTCTGTTACACATATAAATGTTTTGGTTAAAAAAACATGTGACAGACTATTCTATTTTAGTGTTTCTTTTCATGAAATTAGCTTTATACATACAAGAAATATCACTGCTATATTAGGATTGATCCCTTTAGTAACTGTATTAGTGATATTAAAGTGTCTTTCCTGTACGTTTCATCTGCAACTATTTACAAAACTGCGTTATATCCAAAAGAGTCATACAACATTTTGGAATTAACGTTTTCATTTCTTCACCCTGATGTTGAAAAACTGGTAACTTGTTTGGTTGTTTTGACTGGAACTGCATATTAACTGTCTACTTTGTTTACTACAGATGACAGAATCGCCACAGTCATCTCCTTTAACAAGGGTGGAGAGTGGAGACCACTAAAAAAGCCAGAAAATGTTGAATGTGGAAGTAGTGTTGAAAGGGTACCTTGACACAGTACACATTAACAGACATAGCAGGAAATACTGTGACGTTAGTGGTGATGACTGTATTTCTTTGTATGTTTCAGTGTAACTTGCACATCCATGGAGAGCACAGTCAATACAGTGGCATTTCTCCCATGCTGCCTCTGACTGACCCTTCTGCTGTTGGACTGATCATCACACATGGTAGTAGTCCCTCTCAATATAACCTCATTTACTAACACTTCAGTTCATCACTCTCATAACTACATTACTTACATAGACTATAAAGCAAAAACTATCCACAAATCATTTAATAGGCTGATAACACATCAACAACTCTTCAGACATGTGTCTTATGTAATTTTTATGAAAGGTAAATTCTAAATGAATAAAATAATCAACAATTATCACCAAAATCAGTGAGCACTGCACAGCTCTGTTTAACCCTTGTGTTGTCTTGCGGGTCAAAAGTGACCCACTACCATGTTCAGCTGTAGAAAAAATACCTTAAACTATCTTTTTCCAACTTGAAATTGTATGACATTTCCTAAAGCGACCCCATCATTAGAAAAAGTGATACTTTGTTCAAAAAGTTCAAAGGCCACTAACTAAAGTTCAAACTCTCTAACATACATACATACATACACGCACACACACACACACACACACACACACACACACACACACACACACACACACACACACACACACACACACACACACACACATCAAAGAAACTGGAACTTGCATTTGACCTGCACCTGCACCCTTGGTCTGCAGCTAACCCAATCACACAATCTCCCCAAAAAAAATAATCTCAGAAATAGTCTAATCTAATTCTGTATAGGGGTATAAAGCTAGCCTGAATCAAAGTAGCCCTAGTTGGTTCTTTGCTGAAGCCATGAGAAGATGTTTCACTGCCAAATAGGTCCTGGCAACATTTTGTTGTTTTATTGTGTTATGAGAGAATTATTTCACTTCTTAAAAAAATAAAAGAATAAACTGTTTTTTCCTTTTCAATATAATTAATTCAGAAGTAGTTACACATTTATAATAGCATAATAAACCTTTACTGAATAAATGAAAATTGTTGGTTTGTGGTAAAACAAAGTGTAATACTGTTCATTGCTGATTGTCTTTTTGTATTGTGTAACAAAAAATACATGATAATAAATGAAATAAATTGAGTTGAATTGATAAATAACAGGTTGTTTCATCATGCAAAATCAATTTTGGATTTACAATTCAATTAAGCTGCTTTATTTTGGGTCCTTGGAAGGGCTGGTCATTTTTGTGGGAGTAGGGGAGTAAACAGAATGTTAAGATCGCACAAGGGTTAAGTTCTGCCTTATTTACGTCTAGCATAGCCTTTTTTTAAATAATTCATTCGATGTCATATACAAATTTAAAAATAAAACACACATATACACACATGTTCCTCAGTAACACAATTCCATCAGTAGTTCTTAGAGACAAGTGCCGAGTGGTGATTATGCATTTTGTCAAGCGTTATTTTGTAAATGTCAAATTACGATCCGTAAGATTATCTTATCTTAACAAAGATTCTGAATTCACTTGGGAGGCCGGATAAGAAGCATTATCAGTCAAGTCTACAGGCTGCATGTTTGTTATTCAAATCAGCTCTATCAACTCTAGTAGTCTACTAATATCAAGGATTCAGACAGAGATGCTGGATGAGCAGGTGTCCACAAATGTTTTGGACATACATTGTCATACAATGTTTTATAGTATTTACTGAATGAGAAGTTTTAACATTATTAACTACATAACAAGTTAGCAGTTGAAGTAACCTGTAACTGCGCTCTCTGTTCTTGCAGGTAGTGTTGGGGACTCCATTTCAGCATCTAAGCCAGATGTCTACGTGTCCTCGGATGGGGGCTACAACTGGATTGGCACACTGAGGGGACCACACCACTACAGCATACTGGATTCGGGTGGCCTGATAGTGGCAGTGGAGGCTCACAAAGACCGGCCAGTTGACTCCATAAAGTAAAACCTGTTGTGGCTACACTTGGGTGTTGGGAAATTTTCAAAGTCTATCATAGATCTTATATCTCTTAGATGGTTTTACTTACATATCATATATATGATACTGGATATGTAAAATGTTTGTTTTTACTGTTTTGTTTGTGTCTGAGCTTTTAAATCTGAACAAATCTTTTTAAATTATGAACAATACATATTATCTTAGGTGGATCCAAACCTTTGCCTGGTAGCATAAATATCTGTATATTTCTATTTTCCAGATTCTCCTCAGATGAGGGTCAGTGTTGGAAGACATATAATTTCACTGAGCAGCCATTTTTCATTGCTGGCCTAGCATCTGAACCTGGCACTAGGACTTTGAACATCAGTGTGTTTGGATACCGACCTGAAGGTGATCGGCCCATGTGGGTTGCGGTTACCATTGACTTTGAGCAACTGCTAACCAGAGAATGTGAGAAAATACACATTATTATACATAATTATACTTATTTACATCTGTTCTGATGAAATCTGTTGTTTTTATGGGTGAAAATACACTCATAGCTAAGATAAAGGCTTTTAAATAATCAGCTTATGTGCCTCAGACCTTTGCACTGTAATGTACGTTTTGATATTTTACTTTTAGGTACATTACATTGGAGTTGTACTATGACTTCATTACTAACTGTGAAGTTGTTGGTTGGAACAGTTATTGTTAAATTATTCTCTCATTATTTTTATATTTCATTACATATTTTTTTAGTTTTAACTACTAAGCGTGTAACGATTCATCGTGGTACAATGCATCGCGATGCATAAATGTAGCGATGTGCATCGTGAAGATGGACGACACGTTCCGTTATTTCTGGCATCTAATGCAATAGCATTGTTTTAACACCAGAGGGCGCCCCCTCTAAAAAAGGCAGAGAGTGTAGCAATAACAACGGACAGGTGGGCTTCAACGGCTGCTAAGAGCTACATTACTATAACGGCACATGTGATCACCGGTGAGCGTGAAATGGCGAGTTTTGTACTCCAAACTCTGCCTCTTCTCGAGTCGCACACTGGGCTAAACATAGCCGAGCTGTTGAAATCCGCTGTTTTGAAGTGTGAGCTTGAAAGAGCTAATCACAACATTGATGTTGTCACGGATTACACATGCAATATGGGCGTAGCAGTGAAAGAGTTTGGGCTAGCACTGCACATAAAGTGTTTTGGCCATGCTGTAAATCTTGCTTCCTAAGCAGGCCTCAGGGTAAACCCCATCAGTCAACCGCTGGGCCACCCTCTTCCACCGAAGTGCCACAGCCACCGGCTAAACTCATCATGGAAGTCATTACACAACGGAGTAGCTCACTGGAAATGCTTGACCACTATACTGAACAACAAGCAGTCGTAACGGCAGCTCTTGTGAGTACAGAGATGCGCGGAAATGCCCAGGACATTGATACTTCAGACAGCTCCGGTGTCAGTGGTGCCGAGGATATAGTGAAACTTTTCAGCCTCTCAAAACAGCAACCACCGTGCAATCCAACAAAAACGACTTAAGCTGAAAATGGCGATAAGTGCACTGGAGAACCTGTTAATAGGTTTACAGCACAGTACTCTTAGTAGATTACAGTACAGTACTCTTAGTAGATTACAGTACAGTACTGTTAGTAGATTACAGTACAGTACTGTTAGTAGGTTGCAGTACAGTACTGTTAGTAGATTATAGTACAGTACTGTTAGTAGGTTACAGTACAGTATTGTTAGTAGGTTACAGTACAATACTGTTAGTAGGTTACAATACAGTACTGTTAGTAGGTTACAGTACAGTACTGTTAGTAGGTTACAGTACAGTATTGTTAGTAGGTTACAGTACAGTACTGTTAGTAGGTTACAGTACAGTATTGTTAGTAGGTTACAGTACAATACTGTTAGTAGGTTACAATACAGTATCGTTAGTAGGTTACAGTACAGTACTGTTAGTAGGTTACAGTACAGTATTGTTAGTAGGTTACAGTACAATACTGTTAGTAGGTTACAATACAGTACTGTTAGTAGGTTACAGTACAGTATTGTTAGTAGGTTACAGTACAATACTGTTAGTAGGTTACAATACAGTATTGTTAGTAGGTTACAGTACAGTACTGTTAGTAGGTTACAGTACAGTATTGTTAGTAGGTTACAGTACAATACTGTTAGTAGGTTACAATACAGTACTGTTAGTAGGTTACAGTACAGTATTGTTAGTAGGTTACAGTACAGTACTGTTAGTAGGTTACAGTACAGTATCGTTAGTTGGTTACAGTACAGTACTGTTAGTAGGTTACAGTACAGTTCTGTTAGTAGATTATAGTACAGTACTGTTAGTAGGTTGCAGTATACAGTACTATTAGTAGGTTACAGTACAGTTCTGTTAGTAGGTTACAGTACAGTTCTGTTAGTAGGTTACAGTACAGTACTGTTAGTAGGTTACAGTACAGTTCTGTTAGTAGATTATAGTACAGTTCTGTTAGTAGATTATAGTACAGTACTGTTAGTAGGTTGCAGTATACAGTACTATTAGTAGGTTACAGTACAGTTCTGTTAGTAGGGTACAGTACAGTTCTGTTAGTAGGTTACAGTACAGTTCTGTTAGTAGATTACAGTACAGTACTGTTAGTAGGTTGCAGTACAGTACTGTTAGTAGATTATAGTACAGTACTGTTAGTAGGTTGCAGTACAGTACTGTTAGTAGGTTACAGTACAGTATTGTTAGTAGGTTACAGTACAGTATTGTTAGTAGGTTACAGTACAATACTTTAGTAGGTTACAATACAGTACTGTTAGTAGGTTACAGTACAGTACTGTTAGTAGGTTACAGTACAGTATTGTTAGTAGGTTACAGTACAGTGCTGTTAGTAGGTTACAGTACAGTATTGTTTGTAGGTTACAGTACAGTACTGTTAGTAGGTTACAGTACAGTACTGTTAGTAGGTTACAGTACAGTATTGCTAGTAGGTTACGGTACAGTACTGTTAGTAGGTTACAGTACAATACTGTTAGTAGGTTACAATACAGTACTGTTAGTAGGTTACAGTACAGTATTGTTAGTAGGTTACAGTACAGTATTGTTAGTAGGTTACAGTACAGTACTGTTAGTAGGTTACAGTACAATACTGTTAGTAGGTTACAATACAGTACTGTTAGTAGGTTACAGTACAGTACTGTTAGTAGGTTACAGTACAGTATTGTTAGTAGGTTACAGTACAGTACTGTTAGTAGGTTACAGTACAGTATTGTTAGTTGGTTACAGTACAGTACTGTTAGTAGGTTACAGTACAGTTCTGTTAGTAGATTATAGTACAGTACTGTTAGTAGGTTACAGTACAGTTCTGTTTGTAGATTATAGTACAGTTCTGTTAGTAGATTATAGTACAGTACTGTTAGTAGGTTGCAGTATACAGTACTATTAGTAGGTTACAGTACAGTACTGCTAGTGGGTTACAGTACAGTTCTGTTAGTAGATTATAGTACAGTACTGTTAGTAGATTATAGTACAGTACTGTTAGTAGGTTGCAGTATACAGTACTATTAGTAGGTTACAGTACAGTTCTGTTAGTAAGTTACAGTACAGTTCTGTTAGTAGATTATAGTACAGTACTGTTAGTAGGTTGCAGTATACAGTACTGTTAGTAGGTTACAGTACAGTACTATTAGTAGGTTACCGTACAGTATTGTTAGTAGGTTACAGTACAATACTGTTAGTAGGTTACAATACAGTACCATTAGTAGGTCACAGTACTGTTAGTATATTACAGTACAGTACTGTTAGTAGGTTACAGTACAGTACTGTGAGTAGGGTACAGTACTGTTAGGTTACAGTACAGTTCTGTTAGAAGGTCACAGTACAGTTCTGTTAGTGTATTAACACTTAATATGAGAAATCAGAATAAAACTACTTGCCTCTGATGTTTCTGTGCGTTCTGCTGCTCGTTGTTTTTCAGGTGCTGAGGATGACTATGTGGAGTGGCTCGCTCATTCTGATGATGGAGGAGCCTCAGAGACTGACGGCTGTGTCCTAGGCTACAAGGAAACGTTTAGGAGGTTGAAGAAGATGTCCGTCTGCAGAAATGGACGGAACTATGTGGTCAGCAAGCAACAGACCCCATGTCCCTGTACCAGGGAAGACTATCTGTGGTGAGAAGATGCTGAATTTCATTCACAATAGCAGGGGGCAACATTTCTTTATGGAGTGATGAAAAAATCTGTAAGAAAATAGTGAACTTTTACCAACAGGCTTCTTCATTAACAGCCCCATATCTTGTTATGACAGTGACTTTGGTTACTATCGCCATGAAAACAGCTCTGAATGTGTGGAAGAAACTTACTTCTCAGAGAAGAAACTGGAGGTCTGTATAAATGGAGAGCTGGAGGAGCTTCATACAAAAGGGTACGGAGCTGTTTCTCCATGTTTTATTTTGCCCTCTCATTCATGTACATGGACACATGCAGATGCAGCTCACCTTTATGCAGGGAGGTCACTGTGCAGTATATTTTTTTTAAGTGTTAAGTGTATTAAGTCAAGACACTTGTATAATGAGTAATGAATGTTTCAAATTGTCACACCCCTACAATTATGCTTTTATGTGCATTACATACAGGTATCGGAAGGTTCCTAGTGATAAGTGTGAGGGTGGTTTCAGCCCTCCGCGACAATTGGATGCATCCAATAAGCTCTGTGGAAACTCCAGTGAAGGTTCCTCTCTGAGCCATCACCTTCACAGACTAGTGCGTGATATTGCATTTACATTTACAGTATTATGTTTCCTCATTTAGAAGTGCTAGTCATAGACAAATCAGGATCAGCCAAGACATGTTTGGTGTCCAAAGCTTACTCCTTCATTTAGCTGGGGTCATCGCTGTGTTCCCAGGGTTCCATGTTCTCCAAGCCCTTTATTGTCTCTTTAAAACTAATAGGAAACTGACTGTCCTGGGTTCTGAAGGCCCTGTGTTTGTAAAAAAAAACTATGTTCTGTGTTGAGGTTTAATGGAAAGTGGCTGTATCTTCCAGTATTGCCTTAATCGTATTTCGACAGTATGAAAATAGGAGTAATGTACTGGAATCTACAAACTTATACATTGTCGCAAGTAAAAACAGGTGTCTCCAAAATTGTGACTTTACAGGAAAGAACCACATACTTTACCTTTAATGTAAGTCAATGGAACCAGAATTTTGTCCAAGCTATTTTAGAACATTGCTATTGATCCATTAACCAAGAAATGCTCACACTATGATAACAGCAGGTGCTGCGTTTAAGTGATGTTGAAAAATACAAATTGACAAAAACTGAGCTACATGTTTTTCTTTGGACAGCGGTGATCTTCTGAGGTTCAGAGAAAATCATTTGAAATTGGGTTTATTACATTGGATCTGCTCATGAATAGATTTCCTTATTAATGCACACTGGTTGAACATTTGGTGTAAATAACAATACAAATCTGTTCAGTGAAAGGAAGCATTCAAATGTTTTAGCATTAACATTCACAAAGTTGACATTTGTGCTAATGATGGAATCTTATAGCATATCCTCAGTAAGAACATCTAAATATTATTTTTAACATCATGTCGTTAACATAACTCGTCTGTCATATTAAGTTTGTTAGTTTGCCAGTTAGTAAGCGGTTTAGCATGACACAAAAGAAGGACAGAGCACCGACCTTAAACCAGATAGAGCAAAAGGTTTCATTTTCAAAATGTTTATGCTTTCTACATGCTGACTTGCATACTTGGCTAAAAATAGCCTAGCTGAGGCAAAGTGCGTTACTATTAAAAACATCTGATTCTTCTTATTCACTGTATGACATTTAATGACCCTATGATTTTAACCATGATCCTAAAAACCCTTTCATAGGAAATACACTTATTGTTAACAGGGTTTAAATAAGGTTAGGTGCCTAAAACTTTTGCACAGCAGTATATGATTTATTATATAAAGAGCTGGATTAACTGCACAGAGAACACAGGTATTCTCACCTGAGGCTAATATATTAGAATTTTATACCCAATTTATAACACGGTGAAAACTAGCTGTCATGGCTTAATTATGTGCTTAATTATGTGCTTTCTGACAAAGGTTTGAATAAAATTCGGATAACAGGTGGCTGTTACTACTGTCTCTATCTGCTTTTGTCCAGACATGTCTTTGGCTGACTGCATTTGGAGTTTTAAGGACAAATTGTTACTTAACACTTCACCTCAGAGAACTAATGAGACGTTTATCCATGTACACTGGATCTACTTACAGGAGGAGATGTGGTTTCAGATTGTGATCAGTGTCAGTGTGGGGATCTTAGCGCTGGCTGTAGTTACTGCAGTCGCCATCACAGTCCGGAGAATGAACTACAGACAGAGGTACAGCTTCAGAGTCCAGTGATGACTCCCTCCGCACTACAGCAGGCCTACTTTTCTCACTGACCCAACTCTGCCCCCTACAGGTCAACCGCGTACCGCTTCTCTGCTCTGCAAATGCACGAGGAAGACCCCTGCATCATCTCTGACAGTGGACCCAGCAGTAACCGAGACAGCTTCCAGGAAGACTCAGACGATGTGAGTGTGATGTTCGGACAAAATCTCTGACAAACATTCAGTTCAGTTAAATCAATAGTTTATAGGCTGTTTATAGATGTTTGTAACGATAAATGACGTGACGCCACTCCGTTGCTAACCACTTGTTCCCAGCAAACACAACGTTGTATACTTTCTCTAACCTTTACTTTCTCTAACCTCTACTTTCTCTAACCTTTACTTTCTCTAACCTTTACTTTCTCTAACCTCTACTTTCTCTAACCTTTACTTTCTCTAACCTCTACTTTCTCTAACCTTTACTTTCTCTAACCTTTACTTTCTCTAACCTTTACTTTCTCTAACCTCTACTTTCTCTAACCTTTACTTTCTCTAACCTCTACTTTCTCTAACCTTTACTTTCTCTAACCTCTACTTTCTCTAACCTTTACTTTCTCTAACCTCTACTTTCTCTAACCTTTACTTTCTCTAACCTCTACTTTCTCTAACTTTTGTCTAACGTTGTATGTCGCCAAAACGTTGTGAAAACAACAAGGTTGTCACAGCGTCACCACTAAATAACGTTGTTTTATAGTATAAGCATGAGCATTTTGGTAACTTAGCAAAGTTCTGTGTTGTTCTATGTAGATATAATGGAAGGTATGAAGAATTCTGGGAGGTTCTGATAACGTTAGCACTACGTTCTCACAACATTGTCAGATAACATCACAGCTTTCTGAGGAATTGCATTTAAACGTTGTGGACACTACAGCCAAGGACGTAGATTTGCTTTTGGCAATGGTTTGTTTTGTTTTCTTTTTGCTCTGTATTTCCATGAAAAAACTATAAAAGATATTATACTACATACGCTATTCATGCTTTTAAACTATTCTGAATAACAATTCGTAATTCAATTCATAAATGAATGAAACAGGTTTCATACATCAGCACTAACAAAAGTAAATGGAACTGCATAATCTCCACAAAACCAACAAAGTAATAATCACAGAAAGAAAATCTCTTTCAGTGTTTAAATGAATGTAAAAGACATCTCTTCATCTTCAAACTGAATGGTTTAACAGGTTTTGTGGTAATGAAGAATTTTGCCATACTTGATTTTGATGGTTCAGATGATCAATTTTATTTGGGCGAAACATTGTTGATTATCAACAGTATTGGAGTTATGGTCAGGTTTCGGTTTTGTGTTTAAGGTTAGGCTTGAGTTTTGAGTTAGATTGAGTTAGCTTTTGAAAACAATTAAAAAATAAGAAAAAGTTATCAAAATATTATTAAGTCTTTTGGAGCTGTTGAGCTGCCAGAATTGCATGTTTTCTTTAGCTACTAATGCCCAGTTTGAGTCTCTATTCATACTTATTGTGGATTGCAATACTACAGTCTTGCATGTTTACAGAAAGGTGGACGCTGTGTTGGAATGGCTGGTAGATCGAGGTTACATTCAAACATGACAGCTACTTTTAGCAATCAGCGTTTACTGCTAATATTTTAGATCAACATGATCAACAGCTGTTGTGTACATAAGTCATAAACATTGACCAGGATGTTCTGCAGTGTGAATTTTCTGACTTTGTCTGATATTTTCACGCATTAGTCACATTGTACCTTTGCTCAACATGTACTTTTGCTCTCTTTAGGATCTCATTGAATAAACAGCATCCAGGTTCTTCATGCTGGTTTTGCACCTGGCTTCTAAACGTCTTCCTTCAACCAACAGATCATTCATCTGGACAGCAATGTTACAGACAAACTGCTGCAACAATAGGTCAAAATATTGATTTAATGTGCAACTGCTTTATTTAACTGGAAAGTATATCATGTGTGGGACACTGCACAGCACATTATCATTAGTAAACTTCCTTTTCACATACCATCATATCAACTCAATCACTGTCTTTAAAGCTGCTTCTGAAATGTTTTCCTAAAAAGTTTATCATGTATCTGCAATGAGTTTGTAATAAACATACATTATTGTCAGTTTTTTGTGTATCCACATGGGAGTGGATGGGAGTGTAATAGATGCCATTATGTTGAAGAAGGAAATAAATAGAATAACATTTTAAGTTTGAGAGGAATGTAACAGAAGACCTGCCTTCTCTTACAGACAAGGCTAGACGGCCTGCAGACCTGAGCTGTGTATAAAGAAGCAGTATGTAAATAGTTAAATAGTAAGATAGTACAGCACTTTCTCTTAAATTATAGGCAAACAAAGCACCCGCTAATGCTCAATTTCGTGCCCCTGTAAAAAAATATTTTGATGGAGAACAGAACCTGCCAGCGTCTGAAATAGCTGCTGCTAAGTTCAGTAGCTTTCTAATGCTTTATCGTACACTACATTGTCCCAGGCTCTTTAGGTGCCCAATGCTACATTGTGCATTGATGCATATTGTGTCTGAAAAGATGAATGATAACAACGAATGATAAAGCTGTCACGCACAGTTGCCATTGATGGGTGCCATGCCCATATTAAGACTCTGTAATTGGCCGCTTGTAAGTCTGTATCAATGTGGTCCTCATAGAGAGGGCACTATTGAGCACCCCTTTGAACTGTATAATAAGAAGCAGAGCCCACTACATCATCATTCCAAATACTGGTCTTTGGGTGTGACGGTTGCTCAGAAAGGATAGTGGGCTTCTCTTTCTGGGACTCATGGTGCAGAACCACGATGTTGGTGTCTCTCTCATGAGCTAAAGGAGAAGCCATGTCAAGCTGTTCACCCCAACCAGCTCTGTCAGGAGAGTTGGGTTCCTGAGAGCCTCCTGCTGAGTCTGATAGTGGGAGCGTGTCTGTTGTTATACTGTCAGGTTCTTAAAGCAAATGCAAGCACAGTGTTCGCATGAAAACCAAGTGGGTGTCGATGCTCAAGACCTTATGCCCATAGGCGCATACCTTGGGCCTGGTTGGGGGAGGTCTACTGGTGACATGTTACTTTCAAACCAATGCTACTTTTTTCTCTAATCAAATAAAGGTGATACGGTGCAGGTTGTAACTGAATGGTTACCTTATTTGTTAGCCCACACACTGTGTGAGAGACAGCTTCTGAGAGTGAGGCTAAATGTATGACCCTGAGTGGTGGGTTATAAGGCAGAAGTTTCAAGGCAGCATTTACTTTACAGGTCTAACAGGTCTGCTGCACAAACTTGTGAACAAACCACTTCTAAGCACCATGAGGAGGAATTCCACTGATTTAAATCCACCCTTTGTACAATCAGTGCTACACGCGTAAAGTCACTCAGAGAGGGAGAAGAGAGGTGGGCAGGCTGTGCTGGAGGCTATGGACACATACCGTGCAGTAAATACTGCTCAGACCTGATTTACAGCTAAAAGTAGGCAGCATTTAGACACAGCAGATGTGTCTGAAACACGTTAAATGCTGCACCTTCACGCAGTAAAGGAGGAAAACGCACACGATCTGAGTCTGAATCTAAAGGTTGTACCGACACTATAAAGAACACTGACTTCTAAGACACTGACTTTATAGTCATCGAGACAGTGGGTTCAGTTTGGGACACGTCCTCTTGCGCTGTCAGTCACCGGAGGCCACGCCCCTCCCTGCTCTGTGGCAGTCCTGCATATCTGCGACTAGATGGTTGACGTGGTCGTGGCAGTCTGGCTGTTTGAACGGAGTCAGGTTAGTCGTGTCTCTCACTTTTTAAAAATTAAACTGTGCTTATTTTGCTGTACATTTACATTGGGTTATTTTTATTTATATCTAACAGTTATTTTCAATAGCTGGTTGAGGATGACAGCTTGTTAATGCTAAAGCTGCTTTTACCTGGTCGCTTATCGTTGAGCTAAGGAACTTAGCCAGAGCACCGCCGAACAGTGTTAGCATGTCTGTGTAGTTATACATTATCTAGTTTATAAATGTAAATTCGGCTGTGCAGATGGATCAACTGAATTATCTCTCTGTGTATGTAACTGCACATTTCTGTCCGAGCTATGCGGTAATGTTTATATCTAACTAACTGATTAACGCCAGCGCTGCTACCGTAACTACATCTTGCCCCACAGGTAGCTAACGATAGCTATTAGTTGACCCGTATTCATCTAATAACTTTATATTATTTTTCTAAAGAAACATGTTCAAGTGTTTTTGTTGAACTTGCAGCTTATGCCAGTATTTTGAGCAGGTTTACTTCCTCTATGCGGATCTTACTGACGTTGCTAGTAAGCTAGTAGCTTCCAAGCCAGTGTCTTACGCTGGCTATATACTCGATTTCTAATTCCACATAAATAAAGATAATAAACATCCTGCGGAATGAATGACAGGGTCATGAAAAGAAACAGTTTACTGTCCAATTAAATGTATTAGGCTAGCTGAATCTGTAAATTAGAGGACTGTACTATAGCTGCTGCTTTTAGCTCGTGCTAACTTCTTCTTTGGTTTTCAGGTGTTTGAATTTCACTTCGCTGACTTTCTGTCCTCGCAGTGAAAATGATGAGAGCAGGAGGTCAGTCTTAATTAGCATTTTCCAAGAGTCTTTTGTTAGATTTTGTTATTTAATGTTACAAATTGAAGATTATCACTGTTTTTTCTTCCAGGAGTGTTGAAGTTGGCAGCGTTGGTGTCTGTCTTCTTCTTGGCAGTGTTTCTGGCCTTTGAGCTCTTCGAAATAAACCTGAACCTAAATTTCGCTCGTATGTTCGGTAAGTATATACCCAGCCTATGATCTGCATTCTTCCTTTCAGCGTGAAGGTCAGCGGCATTGTAGGCTTTTCATGTCACCTGATTTATTACACACCTGCCTCAACACTAGTAGCATTGGATTAATGTTGGAGCGGAGTAAACGCTGGTGTGCAAATATGTGAACGTGTTTGTTGGTTTGATTAAGGAGACTTGCAGGATTCTTATAGAGGTGGTGGTTTTCACAGTTTGATAACCAACACAGAAAATATCACTCTTTTCTGTTAAACGGTTACACGTTTTTACTCTTGTAGTTTTTCATTAGTATGTGTCAAACTAATGATTGTTTTCATTATGGATTAATCTGTTGACTATTTTCTCTATAAATCGATTTTTTTTTATCAAATTCTAAAAACAGAACAGACATTTTTAATTTGGTTGCATTTTTTTTTTTCCAATGCTGGTAAAAAGCCAACATACATACACATATACACAAATTTCTCACCATGTTATACTGGAAACTGGTCTACTGCTGCAACCCTAGTGGTGTGTTATTTATTATTAGGATCAAAAAGTATTTCATGCTTTTGTTTTTATGTTCTACTTATCTTTATTATTTAAAGCGTGCTTTATGGATACTTGTTTTAGAAAATGAACAGATTTTTCTCCTTATTTTTATAGCAAGATCTGCACCTGTGGAAGATGGCCGTGAGTATATTTGTTCATTATTGCCAATTCACTACCTGAATACTTGTGTTCATTTATTAGTTAAATTTCTAATATAACTGAAACTGTGTTTCTATATTTTGTTTTAGTTTAACACATGCACAGCAGACATATTGACCATGTCTAGGATTTAGATATAAAACTAGACTAGCCAGTTTTAATCAGTATCATGAAGACGGCTAATGTTTTTATGGACCTTGTTGTCAGCTTTGTTTTGTGTAGATTGCAAAATAAATGTATTGCTGCTGGTAGCCAAAAGGTGGGAATCACTTTAAATGTGTAAGCTTGGTTGTGGATCTTCAGTAAAATAATTTTTAACTTGTTGATTGAGTTTTTGTCTTGTTAAAAAATCTAATGTTCCTCTATTTGGAATAAAAACTCCCCTTCTGGGTTTGCGAATGGAATTACAATGTGGAGAAACCGGATCTAAGTGTCACAGCTATGGAGCTGATGGAGGGTGTGGTATAAAGCTGTTTGCTTTGTCACCTTTTATACAGCCATTCTTTGTGTACGTATGTGTTGTATGTTCTCCTTGCATTTCTGGAATGACGTGTGATTACACCAAGTGCCAGTTCAAAAGGCAGCGCAGTAGGGCTCTAGCTCTGCTGCTACTGAGTGCGGATTTGGCTGTTCATTGGTTGAGTGAAGCGGTTTGTGCTCACTGATGGTGTGGACGTATGTGAGGAACTGTTGGAAAGTCCTCTAACTGGAGTTTAAAATAATGATAGCAATGATGAAATACTGTGTGGTTTTCTTTAATGAAGAAACAAGTGCATATTTAATGTACAAACAGAGAACTTGTTTAATTCTGTTTATTTTGGACTTGCACGGGAGCACTGTCTAGCTTCTAACACGGTTACTTCTCACTAGAAACTCTTTCTCATACCTGGTCATGAATTTCCACTGTTCAGTCTAGTGTTTAAGCTGCTCCCACACAATGATTCAATGAAACGCCTAATTGACAAGTGCTTTATGAGTTTTATCAGTTATCAGTACTGCAAGTGAAACATTAAACTGAACATGAAGGTACTTCATGTTGAGCAGGTGAATTATTCTCCATAATGAATAATTAATAGTGGGAAAAAAGCATGCAGGGATAAATGTTTAAGAAAGATAAGCTGATTCAAAATTGTTTTCTTTAGCTACAAAGCAGTCGCGTTACAAATGTGGCCTGTCCAAGCCCTGCCCTGAAGACCATTTCTCCTTTAAGATGGCCAGTGGAGCTGCCAACGTCGTTGGACCCAAAGTCTGCTTAGAGGACAACATGTAAGTGTCTCTCTAAGTGTTTTCTGCCTGATATCTGACTTCTTGTTTTTATCAATGCTGTCGACTGTGTTAGTTCTGTGTGCAGTGGCTGTTTTGAAGTGGTGGTCATTTGTGGTGGTAAGAAGCGGATTTGTGTTCTGACATTCTCTAGTGCACTGAGTGGAACGTGCTCAGTATGACAGTTTTATTGTTATATGTCACTATATGCTTTTCTGAGCATATCGTAAATATCATTACTTTTATTACTTTTCTTTAAGTGAGTCTCATCAGAGTTCATTGTAACTTTCCAACCTGAAAGTGCACTGTCTGAAACCGAATTCCTACTGTCCTGATCACTTCTTTTTATTATAAAATATAAATAAGCACATCAGCTAATATATTTATTCTAAAATGTAGATTGTTACAATATACTTTTATTTAACCTTTATTACTTTTTGCTGTAAATAAACAAAAGTGTTTATAAGTGGAGGCATCAGACTCTAGTGCTAATAGAGCCGGCCTGCTTGAGCTCTTTCAGATCAGATTCCTATTTCTGTCCCGGCATTGTATTTTACTTGCCCAGGACATACAGGCAGCCATTATTGATGGAATTTTGCTTGTTAGGCCACTATGATTGAGTGCAGTGCCTTTTTAAACACTGAATAAAAATCATTGTGTTTTATTATTGTTGTTGTTGTTGTTGTTGTTGTTGTTGTTGTTGTTACCTTCTGTCAATTTTTGTTAGTTTGGACATGGACAATGATTTGGTTCATTTTCTTGCTGTCCAGTGATGAATCGTTGCAGTCTCTGAGTAGAGGTTTATAGTGTATGCACTATGCACTAGTGATGCAGTTTCTAAACTAATTAATAAATCAGCAGATATATTTTTGGCTAAGTGGTTCTTATTTCTTGTTACTGCAAATCCACCTTAGTTTGTGGACAGCTCTGTTTTGTTCCTATCTGGCCACATAACCTAGTTTCAGCCTATGTTCCAATGACTCCAGGGGATTATACTGTGGTTTCATGAAAATTGAGATCTTATTCAGGCATGCCTTCCAGAGTTAGTGATATCGTGGCTACTAGACGCTTAAACTGGGGAAGATTTTGATTTGCACCTTATCCTTGTATTGTGTGTAAGAACCCACTAACATGCATGTTTGTCACCTTCCTTTTACAGTTTTATTATAGCTCTAATAGCGGAAATGTGTGTTTCCAGGCATGTGTATGTTGGGGAAATAAAAACTTATGAGTGCATGGATGACCACTAATGACAGTTTAAATGAACTGTATCACATAAAACATACTTTTGTGTCAAAACAGCTTGTTTTAAAGTTGTTTTTCCTGTAAAACAAAAAAGAAAGCCAATTTACAATTACATATCCTTCTATTCAGCCTACAGCAGTTTAACCACGCCCATTCACACTGAAGTTATATGGGGTGTTTTGAGCTCAGACAGGTTTTTGAAGTCGAGGAAGTCTTTTTTACAAGTCTTAAATGCATAGTAACAAAAACAGCCTTTTTAAATTGAATACTGTTTAAGAGATAGAGACGTTGGAAAAAGATGATGTAAAACTTAATTGTGACTGTTGTTGGTACATATAAACGGACCTTAGGGAAAAGAATAAAAGAAAAGAAAGAATTTGGGTGTTCCCACTGAGTGGGACAAGCCATTATCACATATAACTGCCATAGTGTTAGAGCAGTGAACTAACTGCCCATTCTAAAGACAGCATTTTGTAGATTGACCTGTATTGCGACAGTGAGAGGGAAACTAAACCAGTCATTCCTGTTATGTGTTGCTGGCTATGGATGGTTTGCTGAGAGAATTAAATTTGTGCACCTGTGTTGAGACTTGCTACCTGTTGATAAAAACGAAAAAGGTGCCAGTATTTATGATGTGTTAGTTTGAAAAGCAAAAATAATATTTTCTTAGAGAGATTTTCAGTTTGACACTTGATATTTCTGCTCTCAGAGTGATGAGTGGAGTCAAGAACAACGTAGGAAGGGGTCTCAACATCGCTCTAATCAATGGTAAAGATCAGCTGCTTTATAATGAAGACATAATCTTAAGTGATCCACCATCACTGACGATCCCTGTAATGCATAAAATTATTGTTTGTTACAGGAAGGACTGGCGAGTTTATCAAGTCTGAGTTTTTTGACATGTGGGCTGGAGGTGAGCATTTGGTGCCTCTGTCTATGTTCACAACATCTTTTACTTGTTTCTGTATGTATTAGACTAGAATGGAGTGGTTGTAATGTTTTCAGAACGTATAGATATGTACATACAAAGTCAGGTTCATATTTGCATACAGTGTAGCTTGAAAACTGAAATGTGCAGACAGTAGATGGCACAGTAGTACTGCCCAAAAATACTTCCACCATGTGCTGCAGTTTTAAAGAAGCTTTGCCTTTATAGACATTTCACGACTTTATTACTTTCTCCAGACGTCAACACGCTTATCCAGTTTCTGAACACAATTGAAGACGGTACAGTTGTCATGATGGCCACTTTTGATGACTCGGCAACAAAGTAAGTCTCCTTGCTGCTTTCTTTTAGCCAGACCTCAGATTTGAATGCGTGCAGGCATCTAATGTAGTTTGTAAATATTTAGAGTGCTCATGTTGTTCTTGTTTTTAGTTTGTTTTTAAATACATTTGAGCCTGTAAGAGAATATAAGTAAAAATGCTGTTTGGCTACTTTCCACTTACGGTTTGGCTCACAACGAGCAGACTAACTGCACCTGAAACACACAGAAGACACAGTATGAATAACACTGTCAGCTCTTGAATAAGCCAAACTTGCGGAACTTGTAAATGGAAACTAAAGTCTATTTAAGTGGATGAATGTGGATAAAATAAAGTGCTAGTGTGAAAGCTGGTTGTTTAGCGCGAGTCATGTCATTTGGTATAGTAACGTTTATATATGACGCAAGTGCATTTTCTTCGCAACGCAATTTATTAAACGGGAAAAAATATATATTGGGTGACGATTGCATGATTCCAACCTGCATCCCTGCTGTTTGGTAGCCGGAAATACTTTGAGTAAAGTTTATTTGGAACTTGGAAAATGCTCTTCACTGTCTTTATTTTTCTTTGTAACAAACAGGCTGAATGATGAAGCAAAGAAGCTAATAGCAGACTTGGGAAGTTCAAATATCAACTCGCTGGGCTTCAGGGACAACTGGATTTTTGTTGGAGGAAAGGGGATCAAAACAAAGAGTCCCTTTGAACAGGTGAGTCTGCGTTCTTAACCTAACTGTTAATCATCGTCAGAGGAAGCTGTGCTCTGGATCTTTGTGGCTACATTGCTGTTGAAAGGGAAGCACCACTTGTTTTACAAATATCAACTAATATAGGACTTCTTGTTCCAGGTTTTTTAAGCTCATAGACTAATTAAGGCCAGATTTAGTTAAAAAAATGGAACCTGTAAGGTTGGATTCTGTGAATGTTTTTATTCAGTGAAATGCAGTGAACTGTGTTTGTTGTCCTCAGTACATCAAGAACAATGCAGACACCAACAAGTATGAAGGCTGGCCAGAGGTTCTAGAAATGGAGGGATGTATCCCTCGAAGACAAGACTGAACCATCAGCCATCTTGGACCAAGTGACCCTCAGTCTAAATGCTCGGCCAATGAAAACTGCAGTAAGAGTTTAAATTCTTACAAATGTAATATGAACACCAGTCTACATGACCTACTCAAGCAACCTAATTTCACACTGTTGTGGTTTACCTTCTGGTAAAAAAATGAGTTATGATGGTTTTTGTATTTACATACAACAATACTCATTAGTCGAGTGTGCAGGAAAAAACAAAAAAGGTTTTCAGTGTGTTAGTGAGGTCTGTTCAGCCTCAGCAGTCCTGTACATATGACAGTCATCATCGTTGGCAAAATAACTAACTCAGAATGATTGGAAAGTAGAATTCCACCCATTATTCAGCCTTTCTACACAACTCTGTTGTTGAGACGTCTGTCATTCAGTCGTACACTGGTTTGAGGAGTTGTGTGAAATGCCCCTACAACACTTTTCCCTCCCTAATCTATATGCAGGGGCTTCGGATGCGAGTCATTTCCATTTTTGGGCGGCGTGTTTTTTTTTTTTTTTTTTAACAGAAGCTGCTGCTGCTGTTGCGGTTGCCCCAAGGCTCTCTGACTTATTGCGAGCTAGTTTTTAAACGCTAAGAAATGTTTTTGTAATTATTTGAAGGTTCCATACACAGGGACTTCATAGCACATGCATTAGCAGTAACTGAATATTTATGTACAGCTGATGTCCGTGTTTGCAAGGAGACGAGATCTTTTATAAAGTGAATGACATTTTACCGACATGAGTGGCTTTAAAGAGTCTTGAGTTTTGTTACATTGAGACGTTTGTTTTGAAGAGTTATTCCCAAATAATAAAACTTAAAAAGGCCTTGTTACTCCGTATACAACCTTTTACTGAAGTTCTACTTATGTCAACACTGCAATAGAAACTTAACAACAATTGTAGCTTTTGGTACAGAATATGTTTAGTGGCAGTCCAGTACAGTGGCTGTACAGTTAGAGGACTTGAGTACTGTTTTACTATATGTATTTCTCTTTCTGCTCAAGTACCATACTTTATACCAGTGTTCTAAATAATACCCTTATAGTAATACAGCGTCATTTACTTAATAAAACATTACATGATCTGGAGATTACTGGTATACGCGCTTCAGAAATATGCAGGTACTGCTGTTGTAAATGTGTGGTTCAACACTTAGGTTTGTGTTATGAAGTCCCCACATATGGGTCACATGAAGGGAAACTTCACATGAAGGGATACTAATTTGTTACAGCCCCCAACCATTCGCACCATTCAGTAGATTATTACACCTCCAACTTCGTCATGAAAAACACTCCATGAGTGTTTTTCCGTGCTCACTTGTGTATTCACTGAATAAATGGCGTAGTGAATTCAGTTCAGCAATCACATGAAGGAATGTCTCATGCTTTCTGACTGGATGAAGAGAATTAACAGAGTATGCTCATTTTCTTATAAATATGATTTTTTATATTTGTGAAGGAGAGTGTAACAATTTATTTCAATCTAGAATAGCCTAAAAGGTTATGCAATAACTGGTTTCTATTGGCTTTATTATCTTTTTTTTTTGTGATCCATGCTTATAACTTTTTGTAGTATAAGCATATTTGTTGATGACATTAATGTTAGTGATGTTTAAAGCACAGGTTGTGTGTAGAAGGTTAAACACCCATGATCACGGTTTGCAGTTAACACAGTGTAGTGTGTTAATACGCCCCCTACAGGCACCGCAATGAGTTTGAAAATTTTTGGGTGACAGCTATTAAACAATCTCTGCTTTGTTTAATACCAGCAAATATACAGATCTGTTGCACTAGCGAGTGCAGAAATGCCAGGATTACGTGTGTTCTGTAGAGGAAGGTACATTCCCGCTGCTTAAGTCGCTGACGTGGCAGCTCGCGTTCTGAATGGCGTGTCATGTGGTTCCATCCAAGCCCCGCCCACTTTTACCTGCCCTAAGTATATATGTACAAGACTGTGAGTTCAGCTGTACATGACATAAACACAATAGACAAAAGACTTCAGTGTGGGAGTTTTTCATGACTTTTCTTTTTTTTGGGTGTTTGTAAGGGATTCTTCTTGGCAGAGAGTTTGACAATCGTTTCGTTGGGTGACCATATGAGTGAATCTGGGCGGTTCCTGAATGGAACGATTGTTGGCTGTGATGATTTAATGCCACACTCCTCTTTTATATTTATTTATTTATTTGAATCAAATTTGTGGTGAATAGATTATAGCTTATTTGCATACGTTATGAGTCACCCGTCACTGTATTCATTATTTTGTTGAAATTAAAGTACGTGCTGGTTTATATCCTTGAAAAGTCTGCGAGTGCAAACGAGCCGGCTTAAACAGAAACAGCGTTGTCAGTAGCTGTGTGGGTCTATGCAATATCTAAAAAGAAGCTCACTGTCTTCACTCTTCCATGGTTGTTTTTAAGCCCAGTCTTTGGAAGCCCGTGCACTGCACATCGTCCCCCCGCACCGTCCTCCCACTTTATTTCATGTCTTGTACTGAAACCGAACATCTGCTCTACTGAAAAACTTCTTTTAACTGTTTGTGAGTTTACTTGTGTGTCCTCTTCCTGCAGAATGCAGTCCATGTTGGACAACATCGTTGTGAATGTGTGATTACTAAACAGCGTGGTTCTGTTGTCTGTAATACATGTTGAATGTAAATAATGATTTTTTTTTTAAATACTGTATGGGTCATTTTTTTTATGTCTGTCTAATTTTTCTTTTCTTTTAAAGAAAAAATGTTTGTAAACTAAATGAAGCACATAATCATAGCTGTTCACAGTTGCAGATTGATTTCCCTCTCAACAGGGGCATATCAGAAAGAATAGAAAAGCACAAATTCCTCAGTTCAGCTTCCTCTGCTGTGGTCTTGCAGTATCTGTTCAGATGCAGTGTGGCAAGTGGTTTCGACACGTGTGGCTTTGCAATGTGAAACGCTGCACTCGTGTTGGGTGTAGTGTCGTGCCTTGTCTGTACTGTGACTTCTCTGTCTGTCAGATGAACTAAACCTTCCACTGGTACGTTGTATGTGTCATAGAGAATCATTTGTAACTAAATCATGTTGCTAAATGGTACATTTGCCTCTTAGTCCATAAGAGTAGAGAACCAATGATGTGCCTTGTTTTGCCCTAAACATACCAGCCAATTTCAGCCATCACTCCAGCAGTCTGATTTTGTTTTTGTGTGTTTTTGTTTTTTGTTTTTTAGGGGGGGAGGGTTGAATTGTTACCTGAATGATTTGTTTTGTTTTGAAATGTACTCTGTCTTCATTAAATTACAGTGGCCTCATGATCCTGTTGTTTATGTTGCACTCTAGAATTGTTAGAAAGCCAAAATAAATACATGCTTGACTTATACCTTATGACAAATGGGCTTCTGTTGTCTACTGCAGCGTTTGTAGAACCCAGGAATGTTACACAAGTGAAATTGTGATGGATTCTACAAAAAACTGCAGATGATGATAGAGGCCCATTTGTGAAGGGCTGTGAAAAGTGTTATTTTACGGATTTTTTTTATTTTTATCCAGGATTGAAATATACATGGCAGATTATGGGTAAATTCCTAATACATAAAGTTGGTTCCAAGGAATTAAACCACCATCTTACATGTACACTTGGCTTAAAAAAAAGTTTATATGTAAAATAATATGTAATACCTTCCTGTCACATCAAATTTAATTGCTTCTAAGGTCTGGTTCTTTTCACCAGTCCTGTGAACAAATCCCAGAAGTTCTTCTGGAATAAAATCTCACATGAAACCACTCAATTACTTTCTTTATCCTCATGATTTAATTACGCAATAAAAAAATAATCAGAAGTGGTGGAGTAGTAACACTGCTGCAAGAAATCTACAGCTTTCATTCAATGTTTGAAAAGTGGTTAATGTGGAGGAAAGCGTTGTTGGTGGAAGATGGAATGATTTAGGGCTTGGCTGTAAATAGGGGACAGTTTAGTTTTCAAACTATAAAGATGAAGTACAGTGAGTAATTTGTATGGTTCTTATATCTGAGCCACATAACCAGCACCTACACCAGCCACATTACATCATACATGGCCCAGACACTCGTTTGGCAGCTACATTAGAAGCGTGTCCAGCTCAAGTCCTGAAAAGCAACAGCACTACACAATTTAGTGACACTTCTTCTCTAATGTGTCTAATTTGACATACAAGGGGCTGCAGATTTAGCCAATCAGTTGAACTATGTTAAGAGATTACACTATATTGTGCAGTCATGCCTATCCAGTAACAAATGTGTCCTGGTTCATTGGCGTATGAAGGTCAGTCTAGCAGAAGACTCCTTCAGACTTCATAATACAACCCAACCTTCTACAAACATCAGTAACAAGGGCAGTAGTTCATAGATCAGTTCAAACACCAAAGATGACCTGTTTGAAACTTTCATTTTTTCTTGATTTGTACTTGCATAATGATTGGTATGATGTCTCAGTGACAATCTGATTGATAGTACATTCAACTCTCATGATATCAGATTTATTAAACGTCTGATGAACAGAATTTTATCAAACAAATCTGAAAATACCTAGCAAAATATATAGACACAGTTGTAGCCAACAATCATGTATAGACCCAGTCTACACAGAAGTCAACCCAGATGCTTGCCTTTTCTCTTTTGGATGTAAGCAATTATAAGTTGTGGTTGTAGAAACCACATGTATCACCATCATCTTAATATTTTCTCCCGTATTAATTTTTATCCCCAGCATCTTTTTGCGGTTTGGGGAATTCAACTTGCTTGTCTTTTGGAGGGCAGACGTTACCGCCCTCATTACATACCTGTAGAAATACACATGATCTACACTCGTAGAATAGACGTAAAGCGTAAATAAAATAATGATGAAAATACGAGCCACTGAAAGCTGCAGTAATTAAGATGCCAAACACTGTAAGAAACCCAAATTACAATAATACCGCCCCTGAGGTCTGCATGTCACAACGTTGTTGGAGCCAGAATTAAAAGGTGTGATTGGGATTTAGTGAATTATGCTAAACTAGGAGACTCTGGTTCCTACAGATAAAATTATTCAGAACAAGAGTCTAAGATCAGCTTCATCATAACAGATAAAAGAGGACTCTGAGTGAAGCACAGCAGTCCTACTTTGAGGAGCTTTGAGAAAATGGTTTCTAGTCCTAAATGAACTCGAGACTGTTTAGTGTTTTCTCTGCTTCATGTGCAGACTTGCAGGCCAGACCTGATTTTTAACATATGCAGATTACATCCAGATTGATTTGTGTTAGATTGGACATCAAAAACACATCAGACTTTTGCAAACTGGACCCAAATTATGTTTGGAGGTGGATTTTCTCTGCCACTCTCCACCTAACAGATCAAATCCAGAGCAATGGAAGAGCATGGAAGGTACTGATGCCAACATCATTACAACAGTAACCCATGCAGATCTGGAATCACAAATCAGATCCGATTAGATGAAAAGATCTCATCTGAGATAGAAACGCAATTTGCCTGCAGTCTGAACTTAAGCTAACACACATCAACCTCACAATGTGTTTCTTTAAAACACTGTGATGTGAAGGACAGCGCTACTACATGATAGGCTCAAGAAACACAGAGAAAAACAACTAAGTACACAACTTCTGCTGCATCAGATCTTAAGACAAATAAAGAAGGAAAATAAAAACTGATTGAAACGTATTTACTGCAGCCTTTGAGAGAAACGAATGACCTGATCAAACTGACAGAAGAAAGACCTCGTATTATAGATGTGTGTATGGGGCTGAAGCCTGTGTTGTGAAGACCAAGATATGTGGGTCTAAAAGCTATCTACGCACAGAAGCAGACCAGACACGAGAACAAAATTGAACAGAAAGCAGTATTTTGGTTGCTGAAGATCACATAAATTAGAATCTCTACAATATGTAAAATGTTGGTTAAAGTGAAAAATAAGATTTTTTTTAAACAGTATACAGTAAAAGAAAAGAAGGCAACACATACTTTTGGCTTTGGAAACAAACCTATTGAAAAATGTCAGATATAGAAGGAGAATCGACTGAGGCTTCATATGCCCGAGGCAGAGAACTTAAGAGCTTACAATAACGGTGTTACACTGCATCAAGTGTGCACAGGTTTCCACATTAACACCTCGTTAAGTGCAAAATAAATAATGCAAAAAAACCCCAAAACATCCCTAACCTGTAATCCAACAATTTGGTACCATATTAAACTTGTAGAGATATGATAAACCAAAACAGGCCAAAAGTTCCTGAAAGAAATGCAGGCCGTGATGAAACACTACACGACTGCGCGTACTAGAGCTATGGACAGATTTGGATGAGAGGATCAAATAAGTTGTTAGGGTACACAGCATTGTCCGTGTAGAAAAGGTGTGATGTATTTAGGACCGTTGCAGTTGTCTTTTTGTGCCTGCCTCTGATGAAGTGAGATAGAGAGAGAGGAAAAAAAACCCAGAAAAGTTTGAAGATAAGATGGGAAAGTATTCACATAATGCTCAAGTTTAAACAAAGACCATGTACTGGATCAACTCCCTTCCACGTTCAAAGGATTTGGACTGTAAGGCAAATATTTAACATGTTCACCTCAAAAAAGTGCTTTTTCGGGGGACCAGTTTTGTTTAAGTAAGCTGTACGTTTGATAATATACATACAGGGGGATATTTTGCAGGGGGACCAAAAAAAAAAAAAAAGGGGGTGGGGGGTGGGGGCGCGCACCAAATTCAATTTAATGCAAGCAGAAGACCTAGAAAAGATGCCAACAGAAACCAGTTGTTTGAATATGCTTGATTTATAACGCTCTGCATGCAAAAAAAAAGCTCTATGCTCTACTGTCAATGCTAGGCTCTCAAAATTTAAATAAAACGGCAACATTTCAAATTTCATTATTGCACACAACGAGGAGAAGCAGTGACACTATTTCAGAGTTGGAATATCGACCCATAACCCCAACAAGCCAAAAAAAAAACAAACACCCCAAAGAAGCACTTTGAAAACATTCAAATATTTGAATCAGCATGATATGGTGCTTTTGAAAGGGGGAAATAAAACTCGAACTCTGAAGACGAAGGTTTAAATAATACTTTCAGTTGTGCTTAAATATACAGTGAATGCTTGCATAAGTGCTTATTAAGCATCAACACTTTGATTTAAGTGAGAACCTGTAGAGGCATAATTTGCTGAAGGATTTATTAACCTGTGCTTTCCTATGCGGGCCTTTATATCCCAGTTTCAATGTTCTGCTTGTATGTGAAGGGTCTTCTGGAAATGAATTAAGAGGGAAAACCCAAAACCGGGTGGGGCCAAGGTGAGGAGGGGCGATAACAAAAGAAAAAAGGGGAAAAAAAAGAAAAAGAAAAGAAGAAAAGGAAAATCCGTAATGATCCAGTAACTGAAAGATCACTGCTACATTAAAACTGTGCATATTTCATACAAAGTTAAAAGGATTAAAAAGACTAAACTCCTCTGAGCACTGTTCTGGTTACTGGTGTGTGTTACATGCCCCTCGCCTCCTCTTCCTGCAATGGCGGGTGCTGATTGGCAGTATCCAGGTCCAACAACATGGCAGCATCATTTATTTTAACACCAAAAGTGGTATTGAGGTTTTGGGGGTTAACAATGGAAGCGGCAAAAGTGGGTTTGACCAGGTTTATGTCTGGCTTTTTTTATTAAAAGCCTTCAAATCGGTCCATTGGGTGTGATTTCAGAGGGTGCATCCACTCTGCAAAAAAAAAAAAAAAAAAGGATGTGTGAGAAGACAGAATAACACTTCCTTTACAAACACATTAATACAGCTTTATTATGTCCAGCCTGGACGTCTGTAAGGAAAAAAAGTACTATTTAGTCTTTTTAAAGGAAGGCTCTAACTAAAACAGCATGTTTTCAACCTCCCCATTATGTACTTTCCATCTGTCACACAACAGCTGGACTCCTCTGATAGTTCACTCTTTTACAGAATGTGCATCTTAAAACAAAAATCTTCCTAAACCATTAAACTGCTACACCTGAGGTTTTTTTTTTACATTTTACTGACCTGCACATTTTCCCTGTTCTACATAACTCAATCTCAATTAAGCACATATTTATATCAGACAAGTAAAATAGAACATTGAACCCATGTGAGAGAAAGGCACCACTATGAACAAGTTATTTATAAGAGCCTACAAACAGCAGAAACATGTCAACATAGCAGTTTTAAACGTACCAATAAAAACTACATTAATTAACACTTTGTCTAAACACTGCTCAAAATACACCACAGCAGCAGAAACCTAAAAGCTTTCTGCATGAAACATTTTCATGCATTGAGAAAACAATCCCCCCCACCGCCACCCCAATAGATGTACTCTAAAGAACTAAATACTTTCTAGGAACTTCAACTTTTGAATACTAGTACCAAGTTACTTCACTACTACACACCTCTGACTGTGTAATATACAACACTGAAAATGTCCTAAGTGAAAATTCCACATAGCTACTGAGATTTAGTGTGATCCGTAATCAACAACTGCTGTTCAACATTCAGCTCTGAGAAAAGCTGGTAACTTCTAAGAAGACCTTAAAATGTGCCCAGGTTTAGTTTACAAAAGGACTCTCACCTCTTTTCTGTCACAGTGGTGTTTTCAGAATCCCCTTTGGGTGCCTCAGTCTCTGTGGGTGTTGCCGACTCTGTGACCTTCGGGGCCCCATCTGTAATAGTAAGCTTCTCCATAGACTCAGCAGGCACCTCACTACAAAGCCACAAACAAGAAGAGAGTTTACAAGATTCATTTAGTGATTATTTGAAGACTATAAAGGCTATAAATGCTTCAAGGTGGCAAATTTCTACGACTTTAAGGAACAAACAGCCTACAACACAAACACTGATTTAGTGCTGTACCTCTGCGTTGCTGCTTTTTGACCAGTGGCTGCCTTTGGAGAGCCTTCAGTCTTGTCATTTGCCACCTCTTCTTCGCTGTCAGAACCTCCTGAAGAGCTGCTATCTGAAGCTACCAAAGGAGCCTTTCGGGCCCCACACACTTCCCATTCTCCTGGGCCTGAAACAGAGTTTTATTTAATAACATTTATTCACTGTACTAACAAAGACCTCTAGTGGAAAAACTACTCACATTTCTTCTCTTGGTTCTGCTCTGGCTGGCTCTCCGTGTTTGTGGACTCTGAGCTGCAGATGGTTACAAAAAACAAAATCAGGGTTTTCAGGGTTCAGTTCAGTTGTCAGAGTAGTGAACTGGTATAACAGACTTTGATATTGAAGTATGAAATCCTGAAATTTTAAATGAACGAACAGAATAAAACCTACAAGTGACAGAACAATAACATCATTTTAAAACAATCTGCACCTGGAAAAGGCACATGTCTATAAAGCAAGGTTTAATAACACTTCACTCAGTGGCTATAATCACTTGCTGCAGAGACTGTTTAGCCAGAATGAATTCCACACACCAAGTGTCCAAACTGGTTATGTAGTACAGACCCAGCTTACCTGCAAAAAGGCTGGAACTCCGTGAACGTGGCCCAACCCGTGTTCCGCTGCTCCTCACCGCCCTGCTCAGAAGCAGAAGCCCAAGAACCGGAGGAGCTGTCCTCTGCCTCACCAAAACCTGCTGTCCAGCCAGAACCTAACCACAGACAGAAACAAAAATACATATATATTTTTGTGCTCTTATTTATATTGTGAGCTAATTCAATATGAAGCCAAGAGCATGACCGTAAAGGTTCAGTGACTGAAGGCTCTTCAAGACATGAAATGTTTGTTGAGGAATAGCTCAGAGAAAGACTTACTCTGTTGAGTCTGCGGTGACACTGTCTTCTTGGTAGCTGCTGTTTGCGCAGAGGGCTGGACAGTTCCTTCTTCATCTTCCTCTTCCTCTGAGGCCGACCCGCGGCCCCTCTGCCCATTCCTCACAGGACCCTTAGGTGAGCTGTCTGAGGACAAAGATGCCCCAAACCTGAGAGACAGAGAGAGGAGTGTATTTGTTGTGTGTTTTGGCTGAACCACAAATAAATCTTCAATTTTAATTTCATCTTCAGAGACACAGCTGGTGGAATACCTAGATCGGGATTTCACTTGAGTTGCATAGTTTATCTCTTTATCCTCCCAAATGTCCTCCTCCTCTTCACAGTCGTCAAACTGCTGTATTCTCTCTTTACAACATGCCTCAAAGGCAGCAGCATTG
Organism: Megaleporinus macrocephalus; assembly: GCA_021613375.1. NCBI lineage: Eukaryota > Metazoa > Chordata > Actinopteri > Characiformes > Anostomidae > Megaleporinus > Megaleporinus macrocephalus. Next base: position 33,561,579 of record CM038702.1, on the reverse strand, counting down.
GCCTACAATTACAAGTACATTTTCAAACACTGAAATTTATCAATAGTTATTTTATTTAATTTATACATGCTAGACACATGCACCCAGCCACTTACACTATTATCATCTGCATCAATATTGAAGTTAATCTCAGCAATTCGATCAAAAGTAGCACTGAAAGAGAAACCAAAATAAAACATTAAATGTCAGTGAGCCTGTATAAGGAAAAGATGAACATGAATGCCCAAAGATAATGATAATCTTCATTTACAGAGCTTTTTTCATACCACTGACAGCGCAAACTACTTTACATACAGCTGTTATCAGTAATAGAAGAAACTGAGTTTTAATAAGCCAAAGACACAGATCAAATTTATAAGTACCGAGAAAACCGAGTACCGAGTCTGAATTAAACACAGAATTAAAAGAGATACGTTTAAAATTTTCTGAAGCATAATAACTAAGACGTTTTCTATAATTTGAGAAAGGTGTTTGTTTGTCAAAGTTTTCCAATATTTAAAAAAATTAAAAGCTACTTTTATGACTGATGCAGAATAAAACAGGGCACAAAGATCACACCCAAAACAAAGGGAGAAGATGAACTTATATTCAAGACTTATAAAATATAAATTTAAATTCAACACTGTGTAAGCAGTGAGTTGCTATTTCTACTTAGGGGGCTTGTCTATTTTAGACCCAATTCTAATAGATACATTAAATTAAGCTTACAGCCAAACAATTGCTGACAGTAGAACATGTAAAGAGCTTAATGATTTTTAATGTGTTATTGTCATAGAATGTCACAAAAAGTAATTAAATCTAATTTCTGCGCTGTCCCCATGTCCCCTTGCACAAAGCAGGTTTATAAGGATGCGAGTTGCTAAGTGGCAACTGTGGGCCATTAGTGTCTGATCTCAGTCTTATGGGTAAATGGATGCGAATACCTACAACTATGCTACAAATCCTGCAAAACTCCCCAGGAGGCTGTTATTGCACTAAATGGGAATTAACTTCACATTAACGCCCATGAGACAGTGGCCATGCAGTGTAATTTAGCTAATGTTTGGAAACCCAACGATCAAAATAAAGTACATTTTATGTTAAAAAACAAAAAAATAAAAACTCTCACTTGATGTTTTCATCATGTTCACTGAACTCCTCATCATTAAAGCCAAACTGATCTACGAAGTTGGCAGTCATTTGCTGGATCTGATAATCAGAGAATGCCTGGAGGGAAAACATAAAATAATTTTGGAGAAATTGTGACCACAAAATCTAACAAACTTATAACATTTCAAATTACATATGACTGCTATAAAACCAGAAAGTTCATTCTTAAAAAAAAAAACCAACAACAACACTGATCAGTTATTATTACCTGCTGGATGGACAGGTCATTAGGGAAGGGGCTCTCCATGTCATCATCCTCACTGGAGGAATGCAGGTTATGGGTGCTTACCTACAACCAGGGGAGGACACATTACACAACAGCCAAAACATCAGTTATTCATCTGGTACAAACTGAAGGCAAGGCAAAACACACCAAATAAAATAGCACATATAAGCATGTAATTTGCACTGCACTGAACAATGACTGACTGTTTCAATCAAAAGTTATATTCACAATACCAGGGCATCAAAATCCATTTTCTGCTATAAAGTGACAGATCCAATGTGAATTAACTATGCAAATCCAAAAACTTTGATCATCTGATATATACCCAATATGTGAAGGTCAGTTCGGAATGTATGTCCTACCCCCCAACTACAATCAATTCCTTATTTGGTGATCCATTTTTGAACGGTATTTCAGTTCCTTCAGTAAAATAAAAATATTCTTAAATTAAAAAAAAAAAAAAACAAAAACCTCTATGCTACAAAAAGCTAATTATTTAGTGGACCTGCACATGGGGGTCATGATAAGATAAAGACAGGTTGTCCCATAAACGTGAAGAATCATGAGAAAAAAAAGCACTGAACACTGGAACATATGCAGTCTCTAAAATGTTTCATGAATGCTTGTTTGTGTGTGTTTCATACCAAGTCAACTGTGTTTCTCCTGTTTGTTTCTCTCAAGGTTTCACCGACAAAACTTTCCCAACGCCCTCTACAGTCCTCAGGCAGCTCTGCAAATAAATTAAGATTAACCTCTTGTAGCAGATTCAAATTATTACTTTAAGTAAAATGATTCACAGTGTCACTACTATACAGTGCTTTACAAAACTATCCAACCCCCGCAAGAGTCATCGGATTCGTATAGAAAGAAATTACACTTCTATAGACAGTTTTCATATAACTGCAAACCACTACCTTCCTAATATCTAGGCTGACTTGGCCTTTGAAGAACATTCATCTGTTTAAGCACTCCCCAGCTTCAGTTTTTTATTTAGACTGTCCCACAGTTTCTCCCTGTTTCTTTGGACCATCCATCTTTCAATTTTAACATGCCCAGTTTCAGCTGAGGAAAGGCATCCCTACAAAACTGCTGATCACAAAACCTCCTCCCACATTTCAGCTGGCTCACTCTAAAGACGTTTTTTCTTTCTTTCTAGTCAGCCTTCCTTACAGGCCATGATATTGTTGACGGGTGCAGCTTCAGCCCAGTCCACTGAACTTTGTAGCTTTTCCAAGTAAATGTCTGCCCCTCTCAGGCCTGCTTCACAAATATTTTTCTTGATCTGATGCAGAGTACTGAGTGATGCAGTGCCTTGGTGGTACAATGCAGTGTTTTATTACTTTACAGTTGATCCACCAGTGCTCACTGGGATATCCAACACCCCTGAATATTATTTTGTGGCCTTTTCATGTCTTGGGCATGTCTGCCTTATCGCTAACTGTAGTAGTTTGTTTGGTCTTAATATATAATTTCTAAATAACCTAAATAAATCTTTATTCAGAAAAGTGTACTTGTTTGTATTACATATTTCAATTTTGTAAATGGAGCCTCCACAGCACAGGGGTTAAATATTTACACACAAATAAAACATTTGTTAATTTAGTATTTTGTACCACACATTATTTTCTCTCTTACAATTTCATCCCAAATGACTAATTCATCACTTAAATTCACTTGTCGGAGCTGTGTAATACCTTCTACCACACAATACAAACATTCAACATCTGCACACGCTGTAAAACCAAAGCTCATACAACATTGCCCCACACATGCAAACCTACCTTTAATCAGATCACTTATGTGAGACGGCACCTGTCCCTTCTCTAGGTTCTGAACTACAGTGTTGGCAATTCTAGTCAGATGTCCCATGTTACCTCTCCTGGTGCCCCCTTCAGCCCTACAGACAACATTAAAGCATTTGTCAAACACAAGAACACCTGTAACTCAGACATCCATGATTAAAATGACTATGTGAACGACTCAAGCTCATACTGAATTTTGTCATTTTCCTCCCAGGCATCCAGGATTCTTTGTACCAAACGGCACTGCTGGAAAAGCTGCAGAACATACACAGACAAAATTAGCATAATCCATGTAAGAACAGCATAGAACATGTGAAGATCTTTACATTTACATGCCATGCCATCATGAAAGCAATGTAATAGTAAATTAGGGCAGGGTGACAGACATTGGTGACATAGATATTGATGACGGACTTGCTAACCTAAATAAATAAATAAAAAAAATGAATAGAAAAAATATTTGGGAAATTAGCACAAGAGCTAGATTAACAATAAAAGTCTGATTGAAAGTCATTTTGTTTTTGTTTTGTACACATTTATTTTTGCTTACTAAGGAGTACGAATGCATTATTAAACCATTAGTCCTTATATAGTAATCAACGCATTGACATTCATCAGGAAAAAACAATGCTATCAATAATGATTAAAATATTGACAATTATCAAAATATTAACAATTATCAAAATATTGAATGCTGCAGTAATTACATTGACCACCAAGGCATCATGGATGGGTGTGTGTGCTGGGTCTGCATTGCTATTCTGGCCTGGTATCCCCTCCTCCTTCTGGCTGTCGGCGCCTGGAACAAGTTTCTCATTGTGGTTCTGAAGAGTTGGGGTCTGGAGACCCGTGTGAGCAGAGTGGTTCAGTATTGATGCCACACACAGCTCCACTTGGAAGTGCAAGAAGTTATTCCAGGTGTATTTAAAGAATAAATCCTACAAGCAGAAAGGGGAAAAAAATAAGCTGATTTGCACAAGCAAGTCTCACCAAGACCACAGCCTCATTTGAAAGGGATGCCCAGCATTGCGAAATGAAGAATGATGAAATTCAGCCAGGAGAAAAAACATTTAAAGGCATTTAAAGACAAGCAAATCTAAGGTTTAAATCAATCCTAAACCAATCGTTGAAAGTAGTTACTTTAAAACAAAAACACAGTGCAGTATTACAGTCACACTGCAAACATATATTTTAAGTAGTAGAACAAATAGATCCAGTATCAAAACACTGTCATACAGAATTACTTGTTTTGCCAGCTGCCAAGTAACTCTACCCAACAGAAAATACTACAGCCATAAACATGACAACTAATCTTTTAGTATTATACAGGTATATCTGTCAATCATATCATAATAATAAATTTCACTGAAAAACAGTCTGACAAGCTTTTGACAAGTGTTTAAATTAGATAAATTAGACAACAGTATAAGTATAATAATAAAAACTTAAAAAGTAAAAATACACACAAAAAATGCTAATCATAATCACTAAGTAAAAAAACAAAAACAAAAAAAAAACAACCAATCGTAAACAATCTTAAACTTTAGTTGACTTAAATAGGGCTGGAAAAACAACTGTGATATTTAACATTCATGCAAATTAATTAACTAATATTTGATTAATTCGCTTAAATGTGGCCTGTAAATGTAAAGCACGGTAAAGATTGTGTTTGGCAAGGCTCTGACTAATTGAGGTTCAGATCACCACAGCTTTAAAAAAAAAAATGCACTGCTCTTTTTACAGCAGCTCATAATTTTTTAGCAAAAAAAATAAAATAAAAGACAAGCAACACAAGGTCTGTGTTAACAGGTATCCAGGCTGAACTGATGGCTCCCCATCCCCACAAGAAAATGACATTTGCTAAACAAGTTGTATTTTAAGCTAATGAGGCCAGCTGCACCCAGTTTGCTAGGCTAATGTATGCATCTGACATGATGAGCTGCTGAATGTTGCTGATAGTTCTCAAAATAGCTGTTAAATACTATATATAAATATATATATAGAGCAGAAACTGCTACAGCTACGAATATTCCACTGACTAACAGTAGAAATCTAATATGATTAACTTCAGTGATGTCTATAAGAGGAATGTTCGCTCATACTGACAAAACATTTCAGTAAGCTTTAAGCACCACCAAGTAGTAATTTAGTGTGGCAGAACAGCAGCAAGGAAGGAGTTAGAATTAATTAGAATTTGGTAAATTAGAATTAGAATTAACACCCAGCATATTTTCTTCACCAGTGGTCGAAGGTGATGTTGTGCTTGTACAGAAAACAATGTCAAACTCGCTTGTCCTGTTTGTGACTACTTTAGTCTTCATTAAAATAAAATAATGACATGGTCTTAAGTGGTGTGTATGCAAGTAATGCTGAACACTCACCAGCAGCAGGTCCATGGTGTTGAGCCTGCAGAGCTCCTGGCAGATGCTGTGGTCGCTGGTCTGCAGCAGGGAGGCCACCAGTCTGGCCACATGAAGGCGGGCGTTCCCCAGCGGTTGCTCCAGAACGCCAACGGTTGTGAGTATTGCACTTTTCTGTTCCATACCATAGAAGAATAGAGCAGGAAAACTAGACTTACTTAATAAAAAAAACTTAAAATACAGAAAGTGGACTTTGAGACTGTCCATTATGTAAATACTGTGCAAATACACAATACATGCATTACCCAGCACCTTAGCTTTGGATATCCGACTCCATTTTTCTTCACCTTACCTTAGGAGGGTCCAGCAGGAGTTGCTGGAAGTCTTTTAGATGAGGCTCAATAGCACGTAGAATACTGCCACTGACAGTGTAAGACCTTTCACATCCCTGAGAATACAAGTCCATTAAACCCTCCAGCCTGAAAGAGAGACAAAAGCCTTCTTTTTAATTTCCATTTGATAGAAAAATAAGCATATACGTGTATGTGAATACATAAAGACAAACACAATGGAATTTAGATGTAGAAAGGTATACACTCACCCTGACCTCCTTGACTCCAGTAATGTAAGAAGCACTTGAGTTCCATTGACAACAGAAGCTTCACTCTTCTCTCCCTCAAACATGCTCTTCAAAAGCTGCGCCACATTCTCTTCCCTAAAGACAAATTAATTTAGTATAAATAATATTTTCCAAGGAATTTATATACTTCAATTTGGACTTACAATATTACGTTATTACACAAAATTTAAAAGAACAACTTGCATGCAACTTTTTTTTTAATGGACGGGCAATCTGCATATTTAAAATTACAAATCTCGCTTAACAGTAATAATTAAAGCCTCATGGAACATAAGAAAAACAACTGAACCAAAACATACATCTAATTAAATGGTTTGGAAATGGCCTGCACCACCCCCAGACTTCTATGATTAACTTAATGTGCATTATTATTGTTCAGCTTATGGTTTGTTTTATAAACTGCTGTTTCTTCATTAGATTAGTCAGTTACTAATATACTTATATTTTTATTTATGTCTAGTAGGGGCGGACAATACAATATTTTATTGTATTGTATAATATTATATATTATATGAATTATGTATCATCTTTTTTTCTGAGGGTAGAGAGGATTAACAGATGAATGTCCATCACCTTTAAGTATGATTTTATTTAAATTAATCCAGTGGGTAATGATCAGAACAGATATATTAATAATAACATGTCATTCTGCTTATTTACCAAAACAAAGGGAAAAAAAAAACAAAACAAAAAAAAAAAACAAACAACAAAAAGCACAGATGTTTGTGACAACAGACAAGTAAACTTACGACTCTAGAACCACTAGTAAAGGGTCTGAGTCCATGGCCTCTGGCATCTGATTGGCCTGGTCTCTACTGAGACGAATGATGTCACAAAGAGTCTGGGACGCATTCGATTGTCTCTGCGGGAACAAGAGACATTTGTATTGATGGAAAATAATCACTTCATAACAATGTAAGTCAGAGTTTTTTCAAATGCAGCACATAACATTTTGCAGGTGAATAAAATAAAAGGCAGTACTACAAAATATAAGTGATTAAATCATACTTCGCAAGTTTCTGAATTAAAAGCAAATATTGTAGCAACATATTCACAATGTTCACGCAAATCAAAAACGCAGAGAGAAGAGGTCTGCGATGTCCTTACCTCTTCATCTCTCCCTGTGTGCATGAGCTCAGTCAGCCTCTGAATCAGCCGCTCCTCATTCAGCCACTGTAGACAGAACACACTCTCTAAGCATTGGGCTTATGCCACATTGAGCCTTCAACTTTAAAAGGCAGAAGACTAGGAACAGATACACTCCTCCAAGTTCTCCAAGTTTAATTTTGGGATGCTCAAGAGCAAAAAAACAAACAAAACTGCAAGCAAACCAGAAGAAAAAAAGAGAAGAGAAGCAATTTGGGAGACTGCTAGGAAATGTTCTGATCACCTCTGCCAAAACTGATGTAATGTGCAATTGCTGACCAAGACAGGGTTAGGAGAAAACTGAACATGTTGTAAACTGTGAAACAAATCCAATTTTTGGCATAGCTACATAATCAGCTTACAATTCAGTGAGTCAACGCTCACCTGAAATTACCAGACAGTTTATGCTTACAAATACTAGATTAAAGCAAACTATCAGTGATGTAAAAATTCACCTTCAAAGCCCTGACTGGTCCAAACACATATCCCGCAGTCTTGTTTTTAAACTCTTTCAAATTACTTAATGAAAGTCTTTTAATATCTTTTTTTATATTCTGTAAAATGTTCCTGACATTGTAGGAGTTGTCAATAAAATATGGTCTTGGAGGCAAAACAGCCTCAAACTATAAATAGAAGGAAAAAAAGGGAAGTGGATTACAATATTCAGTTCTGACAGCTGGTTAGCTGGTGTTACGATGGTGGACATTAATGAGGATCTCAACATTTCTATTCTTCTGGAACTCTTGTGTGCAATGCAGATGTTTTTAAACAGTATGAAACGTGTTATCTGTCACCATATATAGGACTTAGCATGCAGACAAGTCATGAGAGCTTATTAGACAATATAATTATGGCTTTGTGCATCCCCACACAGAAAGAGGTCCTTTTCCATGCACAGAGAATGAAGTGAAATTAAACATATGTTGTTTGTTCAGTTTGCACTAAATATATAAACATGAGTTTAGTTACTTTTAGCCTATGTGACACCAGGTGCAAAAACTCAAATCAGAGCAATAGATTCAATCTGCTACACCACTTTCAATAATTTGGTATTCACAACACTACATCAAACTCAACTGCTACTAAGACTTCACTATGTTTCATAACACATGTGTTGCAGTGCTAGGTAAGAAAATCAGTTGCAGGTGGAAGTACATGTAAAACTAACAAAATGCATTCTGGGCTCCAATAGACTCAGGCTAACAAAGGTACAGCTAGCTAGTTTTTGTGTCATCTTACATAAGCAGGCTAAACAGATGTTTTATGTCAATTATTTTATTTGTGTCAATAGACTGCAACTCTGTGAGCACCAGGGCCTGTATATTGCAGTCTACTCAGTGCACGCGCAAGTGGTTTGACGGGAAAAGCTTTGGAAGGTACGCTGAAGGGAAAGGCTATATTTGTTTGGCTGTTGAGAAGCAAATTTGTTAGCTTCTACCAACATGCAACACTACCAACGCAATTATTAACCATATGCACATACAGAAAAACACATCATGCAAGGAATATCACAATATTATGACTAACATTTACTCAGAGCAGGTTTCACACTGTGATACCCAAGCCCTACATTAGCTGTAAAATGTCAGCTTTTTGCATGGAACCACTGCACAATAGTGTAACAAACAACAGAACAAATACAGACTGGAAATTTTAAAAAATCTAAAAAGATGCTGGTGCACCTACATTGAGGACCTCTTGTCTGAGAGGTGCTGGCTCCACACAACTGATGAGGCGCAGAAGGAGGTCCATCATGGCTGATGCATCAATGTGGTTCAGCACCAAACTGATAAAGTTATGTTTTTTCCTCAGGAACGAAATCACCTGGAAGAGCAGACATAGAACGCTTTCAGCCACTCGACACCAAGGTAGCTTCTAATCACACATACCTCTGACCATAACCTGTCTGGGTAGTTGTACAGACTGGTCAATTACAAGGTTAAGTAATGAAAAGCAAGTCTGCATGCCTCTGTAGGTAAAGCACCTGATCAATGTTTTTCTGCAATACAATTTTAGTGAAACCCTGGCAAACACCAACAGCAGACAATAATGAAGGGGTGGCACCTTATCTTGGATGCTTAGAACAATGTACACACAGTAATCTTTATATGTCCATCTTTAGAAAGCTACTGAAGAAATTTTTTTATGATTTATGTTTTTAGTTCTGGACAGTCAATACTTTAACAATGCATTGCCCTTATACTGACTTTTACTGAAGGAGATATTTGGCATTCAAAATGACACTAAAAGGTTTTCACGGTTTGAAAATTTAAAAGATGCACAACTCATAAGAGCCTACCTGCTCTGTTTTGCGAGCTATTAGATTACCGATGGTCTTGCTGAAAAACGAGGCCAACAGTGGGTTGAGAGGTGGGTCCCGCTCAAGGAAACAGTAGAGCTTCTCCAGCAGAGATTCGTCTCCACCCAGCTTGTCATTAATGAGGGTAACATCAGAAGTGAGGAGTTCACAGGCGATATTTGGAAACCTGGGTGAATATGCAGATAGATCAGTTCAGATACTGAGAAATGCACAGTATCAGCAAATGCCTATTACTGGAATTGAGTGACCACACACAGACACACAGACACACAGACACACAGACACACAGACACACAGACACACAGACACTCTAAAATACCTGGTTCACATGTTAATGCTGGATGTAAGTAGATTCTTTCAATTCTATTTCACAATCCAGACGATTGTAGTTTTCTAATAAAAAAAAAGACTACGCCTGACATTTAACTAACAATTAAGAGAATTCTATGAATTAATAATAGATTTAATAAGCACATTACATTTGCCCCCACTCCATTTCCTGCATACTGATAACCATGTTTGTTATTTAAAGGAGTGAAAGAAACACTCTAAAATGTAGTGCAAATATACTTGTGCACTGATAATCTCAGAGCACTACATGTAGCACAGGCTTTCCACAGTTCCACAATTAGACACCGTCTAATCTTAATTGCGAGGTAAACTTCTTATCTTACCATCAGTTTTAAGAGAGTTGAAATGTCAGTACAAACTACTGATTACTTCCTGTTACTATTGGATTACTTGTCTTTTCTAAGAGATATAATAAACCAAATATCAGATCATTTCAACAAAATGACTTCCTAAAAACATAACAGAAATGCACAGCAACAATACAGGTGATGTATAACAGTGTCTTCAACTTTACATCTTTCCTACATGAAACAGTTTGGTATAATTTTTGTGATGTGTAAAAGCTTATCATCTTTTCAATGCCTAATTTACAATGTTCTAACAAGATATGCAGAACCACAGCATGTACAGAATACCACTTCTCCTTAGCAAGAGCTCCAGGATGCACTGACACTATGCTTAATTCTTAATTCTGTTTTAATTTTAAATTAAATGCATCAGTTACCTTGGATCAAGCAGCAATGACATGGAGAAATGTGGATTGTTCCACATAAGAAAACCCTATTTAACAGCTGCAAGTACAAAGTTTTGCTCCTCACCTGTATCTTTCAACAGTCTTTGTAGCAGCAAGAGCCGAAATCACATGTAAAACCTGTGATGTGCATTGCAGCCCTTACAGACTGCTCTGTCTACGGACAATTTTCATTCAAAATATACCACTGCAGACCCGAGTACCAAGCAGGAACGCTGAGAAACTGAGCTACAGCAGCTTGGTTAACCACAGTGTGCAATGAAATGTACATGACAGGACAAAACAGTCTCTATTTCACTGTATTAGCATGCCTTTATACCTCACAATTTGATTCAGTAAAACAGAGTGAAATCACCACTGATGATGTCGATCTTTTAGTTAGTCTACGTCTCTTCATTTTTAAGCCATTTTAAAACTGCTTAATGCCTTACTTGAAGCGTGTTTTTTCCTCTAGGTCAGAAGGGGGCTCCTCTGTGATGAGGCTGACCAATTCCTGCATGCAGTGATCCTGGGAGAGGAAGAGCAGTAGCCTGCGGTTCTGAGCCTTGCACTCCTGCAACACATCTTCTTCTTCCATCAGCTCTCTCAGAGTCACGTCCTCCCGATCCAGCAGCTGGTCGATGTGGGAGGTGGTGTGCAGGTCAAACTTCCAGAACATGGTAGCGGCTGCAGGAGGAAGCACAGACCTGGAAATACAGTATGAAAAGTAGTTTTAACACATACTAGAAATGGATCGATCAGCGTTTTTGGGGCCGATTCTGATCACTTTTCAGCGCAATCGGCCGATAGCCGATACCAATTGAGGGCGGGGCTATATATGTAGTTATTGGTGCAAGCAAGTCATAAAACATGGTCTAAACTGGTTTATTACTATTTTCAACAAGCTAATGGGAAACAGCATAATATTTTTAACAAAGTAAATCAAACAAACATCGCCAATACTGCAATCAAATTCAAATACATTTAAACCCTTAATTTAAATCTAAATAAGCTAATTAAATAAAGGCATTCAAAACTGCAGTTTTGCACTGCACACAAAGTAAAGCAACAAACAAAAAACACAAAGCAATCAGTAAATTTAAACGAGAATACTTTTTATAACAGTTAATTAATCATCAGGTCCAAATGAAAGTGACTAATTTGTCATTTACGTTACTTTCACTTTCAGTCATTGATGATGTTTGTAGCCTCTTTATATAGCACCATTAATGTTACTTTAATCATCTTAAAAAGAAGGCAATTTGTTCTAAATTAATATTGTTTAGTGGCACAATATCAGCATTAGCACATTTAGTGTTTTGCTGTTGCTTTGGTGGGAGTGTGATAGGACTGGGGAACTTTGACACTATGCTACAGATACTGCAGAAAAGTACTGTAGTCTTTCTTTCTTTCTTCTTCTTTTAAATTAATCATTAACCTGCCACCAAAATATCCAGTCTGTGACATCTTGGAAAGCAGTTAAGACATTTAATTTAATCCCAGTTAAATATATACTTACCTGCACTAAAAGGCACTTCAACTCAATAAAAAAACCATACCAAATCAAGGTTAAGCTGTTTCATATAATTCTAACATTTAATCTGAAAAACAATGAAGGCAGGCATTTCATCATTCAACTTCTGGAAAAGTGACAAGTTTTGAATAAGCACAGTGATTTACCAGCAGATGAAATTAGTGAATCCTTAATTACACCTCCTCCACAAACAGACAGGCATTTGAGTGGCAGAATGCAGAGAGCACAGAGCGGCCTGGCATTAATCAGCATGGGGTCCACTTCCCACCAGGGCCTCCTCAGAACACACGCCTTAGGACACTGGGAGACTAGAGAGGTGTGAGAGAGTGAGTAAAAAGGAGTGAGAAAAAGAGAGATAACCACTTAAATAAAATGAACAATTCACTTTTCAGTCTAACTTCAACATGTGTGCAGAGATCCAACATTTACTGCCTGCATGCACAGCAAGTACAAATTTGAGATATGTTTCTCTCGCACAACGTTCAGTACAGCTATCACTTCCTTTCCAACAGTAAACACACAACACACACAATTCCTCTGTACTGGTGCGTACAGCATGAGCGCTGCAGAGCCCATTCAATCAGTCACTAACGTGAAAATAAAGCAGTCATAAATCTCTCATGGGCAAAAAGATCATGCCATCTGACATGATATTTATGCCAAAGAACGCATCCACCCCTCACTACAATTCATGTACATATGGCACACTCAAGACGGCAGCTGGTACATGTTTCCTTAAGCATTAAATACCCTGGTGATGACAGACGACTGGAACAACGCTCGAAAGTGGACAAGGCCCTTTCTTTGGTACACAGCTGTGAAAGGCCACACAACTGAACGGCCAGAAGGAAAAAAGGTCATTTGGGAAAAGTGACCAATAAAGAAAAAAAGTGTTTCCTGCTTTTATCTGGACATCACACACTGCACATGCAGAAATGTCCATCCTGCAAATATTATTACAATACGCAGCTCAGTGCACCGGCCACCCCCGAGTGTCTCCCCGCTCAGTTAACTCTAAACAGGAAAGAAAGCTAAAATAGCACAGAGCAGTTGTGACTTTAAACAATACAGGCCATACGACACAGGCCTAAACAAGGCGAAGACGCGGAGATGATGAGTGAGAGAGAGGCTGTGGCAGCACGTAAGAGCAAAACAAGTGGCCATTTATTGCACAACTCAGCAGCGTCCAGAGGCAGCTTACTGAGGAAAACTGATCCAGCGATTCCACTGAGCCCTGCACCTCTCTGAGCTGTTTATATCCTACAGAAACCACTAAAAAGGCAACTTGCCGCCACAGTAAAAGAGATTCTTTCAAAGGTTGCGGACCCGCTCTGAGCTGCGAACAGCCTCGTAGTTTTAAATTCAGAACAAAACTTGGACTTAAGTTGACATGTTAACATGACAGTTATGCTAAGATAACTACCGACAACTCGCTCTCTGAGGTACAAGTAGTAAAACAAATGGCCTGCTACATATGAAAAAAACATATTGAAGCACAGCATACATACTTAAAATATCTGAAACCATTTTAGCACTGACTGAATCTGTTCTTTTGTTTGTGTTGGATACATGTTGAACTGTATGAGGCCTCGTCGAGCCCAAACAGTTAGCGTTAGCGTCGCTAGCTGAGCTAGGCTAGCCGTTTTACTAACTTTAGGAACAACAGACTCGGACAGGACGAGTTAATTCATTATTTAAGCTCGATTTTGCAGCAAATGAATCTGAGAGTGTTTCGTCTGGGGCCTGTATGCACATGTGAGAGACGGTTTGAGGGTATTATTGGGAGTTTTCGCCGTGTTTCCGACGCCGCAGAAGAAGTCTGTTAGCGCGTTAGCGAAAGGAGTCTCCACAGTCAAACTCTTCGTTTAAAGCTTCTGCTCAGCAGGAATACAGACACAGACCCGGCGGCTAAAACCCGACAGACAGCGGGGTGGTCGAGCAGGTGAGCCGGCGTGATGGGCCGAGCTCGACAAAGCTTCGAAAGCGCCTAAACTTACCTCCTAGCTCGGTGTTGAGTTTGAGTATTGCGGAGGGACCGATGTGTTTTGCCCGTGAAGCTCCGCTCCCCCCCCTCCGCGCTCTAACGTTAACGCTGCGAGTGCGATTTCTCTCCCGCCGCTGTCCCTCGAGAAGCGGCTATCTCTCCAGAGGACGGCGCATGCTGAACGGGACTTCTTACTCTTTCAAACGCAGCGGTTCACACAGCTCTGGCAGGCTCGACAGACTCAGGCGCTCACATGCAACTCGAGAAAAAATCGGTCATATTTTCGATTCAAAATGGCGAAGTCTGACGGGGGCGCGCGCGCGCTCTCTCTCTTCGGTTATTTACTGTAGGAAGAGAGAGAGAGAGAGAGAAAGAGAGAACGAGAGCGCGCGCGCGCCGCCCCCTTCCTCCTCCTCTCCGCGTGGGGGCGCTGACGGGCTAGCCCTTTAACGCCACTAGCTGATGTGAGGGCTGCGCGCTGCCTCGGAGCGAGAGTGAAATGGGAGTTTTACTCCGGGATGGATCCGTTTGACGGCCCCGAGTCTCGCAGGTTAACGCAGGAGTTGGCGGTGGTCAGCGCGGCAGAGGCGTGTGTACCGTGGAGCCGCTTCTCCGCGTGGCTGGAGTGTGTATGTGTGGTCACCTTCGACCTGGAGCTCGGACAAGCCATAGAGGTAACAGTAACGGGGGTCCCGGTGAGGCTGCTGCATCTCTCACGGTGCTGATGATGTGCCTCTGTAGGCTGTTGGTCTGGTAACAGTTACATAGGCGTGTTATTAATTAATTAATTCGTTAAAAATAAATACAATGTACAGCTGTCTTATGATGTTGTCAGGTAAAACACCGAAGGGATGGATGGGGGCGGAGCGTCTTAGGGTTCCTAAAATAACAGAAATACTAATTTCTCTAGTGATACTCTTCTTTACTGAGATCCTAAGGTGCCAGGGTTTTTTAAATACATGAGGCAACACATTGCTAAATTTAGTTACTCCGCTCAGTACAGCTGTTCCATAAATATATTAATTTATGGCCTTGCCATACTGAAGGAAACCTGTTATGCCCCCCTCACCTTTAGTGTGTTATGTTACAAGATGATTTTCTCTGTTACAAGGTGATGTAATCTCCTAATAATCCTTATTGCCTGGCATATCCTCACACAAGCACACAAAGCTGAAGAAGTAAAAGCATACCACCCTGAATCCAACCCTACCCTCTGGCTCAGTGCTGAGTGAATACCACATGGGGGACCAATGTGTTTTGCTCGTGAAGCTCCGCTCCCCCTGTCTGCACTCTAACATAAACGCTGCTCGTGTGATTTCTTCCAGCCGCCGTCCCTCAAAAAGCGTCTATCTCTTCAGAGGACGGTGCATGCTGAACAAGACTTCTTACTCTTTCAAACACAGCGGCTCACGCAGCTTTGTGGGGTTCAACAGACGAGAAAAAAAATTTGATTTTAGATTCAAAATGGTGAAGTCTGATGTCTACCTGTTGAAGGTAGACTAGATCAGTTGACTTGTTCTATCTGAGTGTCTGGTTGGACTCTGGATTGAAACAGATACAGCAGAACTGACGTCACAATCCAGACAATCTTTTAAATTGAAAGTTAAAACGATAGCAAACCACATACTGCACATATCACAACACACAACTCTGAGGTAAATGAGTCCATCTGGTGTGCCTTCAGCAGTTGGTCTCCTCAGAGTGTTGTTTAATGAAGAGGTAATGAACACAGGTGTAAACATAAACTTGTCCCATCCTTTCTTTAAAAATGTTTCTGGCATGAAATTTAAAATAGACATATATTTTTCAACAAAAGCAGCATTTTTCAGTGTCAACACTGCTGTCTATTTTAATACTGTTTTAATTAAATATAGAGATTTAAATGAGTTGCACATGATCGTGTTCCGTTTTTTTATTTACAGGTTGCACAGTGTATCGTCTTTAGTAACGAGGTTGTACTTGACTAAAGAACAACCTGCTGCTTATTACTTAAGCTCAATAATAACAATAGTAACAATAATGTTTGTCATAGTACATTGCTTGTTGTGGTCCTGGTAGTTTGTGTAGATTTAACAGACTAGCTCAACTGCAGCAGAGTATGTACCTACACTGTGTAGTGAATAGCTTTTTCTTTTGTTGTTGTTATTATCCAGCTCATCTATCCACATGATGTGAAACTTACAGAGAAGGAGGTAAGTGGAGATTTTGCTTGACCGGTTCTCAGCTGATTAATGATAATCAGTGAATAGTAGCCTTGCACTGTCCTGCTTTTAAAATTGTTTTTACTTTCTTTCGTCCCCAGAAAACAAGCATATGCTACTTGTCCTTTCCTGATTCGTACTCAGGTAAGCAGGTGGAGCCCTGAGTTAAGTGTTTGGCTCTGAAATTTCTAATGTTTTAAATAATTTAATAGAAATATCAAAACATTTGTATATGTCACTAAGAAATTAGGCTGTCATTTCATTAATCAGTTCTCACTGCTATGCCCAACAGGGCTTAAGCAGATCATCACTGTCCAACGAAAAACTTGTATCATGTATCGACAGCTGCTACAAGATGATATGGAATAAAACCTCTTTACAGTAACTTCCTTTGAAAGTAAGGAAGGTTTTTGTCCTCTTCTGTAAAGACTCTATATTGGGGATGCATATTTTTCATTGGACAGCAACGATATGCACTTTACTAGCACTTTGTAATGAACACCTGTACTGCTACTCGTTCATGCAGTTACCTAATCTGCCATTTATGTGGAAGCATTTAATAAAGTCATGCAGATGCGGGCAGCAGCTTTCAATGTTAACATAAACATTTAGAAAGGGGGAAGAAAATATGATCACAGTGATTTTGACCCTGGGCATGATTGTTGGTGCCAGACGGGCCGGTTTGAGTATTTCTATAACTGCTAATCTCTGGGGATTTTCACTGGGATAACAGTCTCTAGAGTTTACTCGAATTACTGCAGTTCTGCACTTTCAGCCAGAGATGAGTCAGACTGAGGCCGGGTACATATACTGCCACCTACTTCGCTAGTAAGCAGCTCCGTTTTGCTTTGCAAGGGAACAATGAAACAGGTTAAGCAATCTGCTTGTCTGGTCTCATGGAGATGTTCACTCTCACAACATTGTGCACATTTTGCTACGTTTTCCGGGTTGAAAGGCATATTCAATTAAAGCGGTGCTAAATAATGTATGATGGACTTTGTGTGGCATTTTTTTCTTATTTGATGGGTGTTAACCAATTAGCAACAACATATATATAAATCCCACTGTATTTAAAAAACAGTGCACACAATAGCTTTGCAATAAAGTGAGCAAAAAATCGTCAGTGTACACGACGATTGAAGACATTAGTTGTTGTATTTTGTATTTTAATTAGACTTTGAGAAATTATTTGAGGAGGACACAAAGAATGGCTTTCTTAGCTGCCATAGTTGCAACGGTTGCACCACACACATGTTGAACCCACCACCGTTTTGCTACATTTTATTTTGGCTGAACGCAACCCAGTTCCAAGTTCCTCCCACCTCTTTACCTTTAAACTAAAAATATATTCCCAATACACTACTGTAGCATTACTGTAGAAGGTAATTAGAAACATTTACAGCATTTTTGTGTTTTGGTTTTAGAGCCAGGGTTATGAAAAAACATTATTAAATGGAGTAATTTATTTGAGACATGAGGAACGTTGTAATAAAAAAAAAAGGATGCATCCATGTTTATATTGTTTCATGTCTTTTGGTGTAGCAGTTCTAGATCTGTGACAGGTGGTGAGAGGAATTTTCTCAGGGAACTCCATTCGTATGAAGGTCTTTGCTTTAGGAAAAACCTTTTTTGTTTTGCAGGTTGTCTTGGAGACACACAATTCAGCTTCAGGCTGCGCCAGTCTGTGGGACGAGTCAGCGGCTCTTGGTTCGGAGAGGAAGACAAATACAACAAAGATGCACCGCTAGTGCTGCAGGTACGAAACTTATGAAAACATATCTGTTGGAGTTAATGCAGTAAGACAGACCAGTTCACAGTTTTTAAGCCATCACTGTTTGTGTTTTTATTTTTTATAGAAGGAACTGGCACATTTCTACGGCTATGTGTACTTCAGGCAAGTTAAAGATGTCTCTGTCAAAAGGGGCTACTTTCAGAAGGTGAGTATATCGGCTGAAAAACTGCATGCAGGAGTTAAAAGCACTAAAGGAAGGCATGATTTAGTTCATAGGAAATGGCGTGGAACGAATAGGGTGTATCTTTTTGTCCAGCTAATTGAGATCAGTCTGTATTAGTGTATAAATTACTCATCTTCCTTTGATATTACACCAAGTCAAAGGTCATCAGTTCTGATCGTGGAGGTCCAGAGTCCAGCTCAGTTTGGTGACTTGTGTGCTCAAACACATGCGTTACACGTGGTAATTAACTGATGACTCACATTAGAGGTGTGTTTGAGCAGGAACAGTAACAAACTGTGCTTGCCTCTAGATTTATTTGAAATAAATGCAAGGCCAGTGCCCATTTAGCAGGATATCAATTATTTAAAATAAATAAAGGAAACAAATAAATAAAATGCAACTGCCAGATTTTTTAAAATCTAAAGGGAAACATAGCACAGCTTTACCATTTATAGCGTTGCTTACAGTACGGTTTAGGCACCATGAATTCTTTGCTCCAAAGAAAAAAAGCCATACAGTACTTTGATCTGCATTGAAAATCCTTTTCCCCCCTTTATTTTTTTCCTACACTAGTGCCTGATCTTCAGCTTCAGTTTCTATTTTTCATTCTAGTCCTGCTCAGACAGCGTTCCTGCATCACTCCCACTCTCAGTTTAACATTTAACTAGTTGGATACTTTCACTTCTGTAGAAATACTAAACAACTTTTGTTACTAGCTTAGAAGCATCACACAAAAGAAAACCTCCCAGTTAAATCACCCTAAACAGCTAAATCTTCAGCTGAACCTTTACTGTGTTCTAGTCACTGGTCCTGGTGTCCAGACTGCCATACGTGCAGTTGTTCCAGTCTCTGCTGCAGATCATTGCTCCAGAGTACTTTGAGAAGCTAGAGCCTTGTCTGGAGGCTGGTGAGCACTAATTTAAACTATGTTTACCTTTGTCTTGTATTAAGCTATTATTTGTTATCTTATTACAAAATATTAATCTAGATTTAAAACACTGTATAATCATGTACCAGAAACCCCACTGTGCATTGGTTAGTGAATTATTTAATGCAATTTCCTATGAATTTCAGAAAACGTATTAATCTGTTTCAGTTTGTAATGAGATTGACCAGTGGCCCCCACCTGTGCCAGGACAGACCCTCAATTTACCTGTGATGGGCGTCGTCATGCAGGTAAAGATTCACTGGAAGAATAGACATGTTACAAGGATTTCCTGCTTGTAGCTTCCTGCAAGAATAGAACATGTTCTGTGACTGGTTTGGGGCGGGATCAGCCTGATGGCTTGGAGATGTTTTATCTTATCAAAATATTATTTACATCAAGTACATTACAGGATATCTAGAAGTGTAATTTGCAGGTTCATGTTTTGCTGGGATGCGTAAAGAGTAGGTTCACCAAATGTCAAACTTTTACAAACTTTGTTACTAACAAGTAAAGGGATAAAGACTTTAGATCTAAACTAATGAAACACAATTCAGACACCAACCACGTCTTAGATGATTAAATATATTTGCAGAGAAGTTTGTGTCCTTTTGGTTTTTCAGTAATCCATTTCTTTAATGGTTAATATATTTATGTTAGTCCTGTACTAAAACATTGCTATTCAACAATTGCAGTTTTGTGTTCTGGAACAGAACCGTCGGGTTCTTTTGTCCCTCAAGGTACTTTAACATCATCTCAGCTCTGTATGAGGATCTTTGATGTATGTAGGGTCCATATTCTGCTCTGCTTCCAGATCAGGATTCCCTCAAAGGATGATAAAACTGGAGGAAGTCCTACCAGGCAGGGACAGAAGGAGGTGTGAGCTCAGCTTCCATTATAGATGTGTAGTCTATAATGCCAAGGTTGATATGTTAATGTAGTCTCATTAGCGTTTATGTTTCTTTGGTGTTTTAGAATCTTCTCCCTGCCCCCATGGCTCTCCCTACCATCCATGAGCTGGATCTTTTTAAGTAAGCGTTAGGCTGCATGCTGGTGTCTATCTCATGGTTGTAAACCCATCTGCTTCTTATACAATAATAAATAAAGACACTAGCGTTACTTCATAGCGCTGGGCTGACTTGACCTTTATTTGACCTGACCAGGTGCTTCCAGTCCGTCCTGATTCACCTGCAGATGCTCTGGGAGTTAATGTTGCTAGGAGAGCCACTAGTGGTCATGGCACCCTCTCCAACCATCTCCTCGGAAACTGTGCTGGCTTTAGTCAGGTATGGCCATTAGCTTGCGCTCATCGCTGTTCTGTACACATCTGTGTGCACGTACAAAAATTCTACCCACAATGTTATAATGTATTGACCTACTCAAGCTCATTTAGAATCTGTTATACTAAAGTACATGGCCAGAAGTATGAGTGGGTTTGTGTGTTTCACCTGCATCCATTACTAACAGGAGCAGGAGAAAGGCAAACAGCCATGCAGGCTCTGGAGACGAACAGCGTCAGTATAATGGGTCGTGTTGAGGATTCAGTAGGCGCCTTCAATGTGACACTGTCATAGAGTGCAGCATTTCCAACTAGACAGTTTAGGACTAATGAGTCATGTTTCACCATCTGGCAGTCTGACAGGCAAACCTGGGTTTGACGAGGAGAGCGCTAGCTGCCTAAATGCAGAGGATCAAATTTTTCCTGACTTCGGCCTCGTTAGTTCTGCTGAAGAGAAACCCCGTTTGATGCAAATGTCATTCTAGAGAATTGTGTGCATCAAACTTTGTGGCAGCAGTTTGGGGAAGACCTTTTCCTGTTTCAGCTTGGCAGTGTGCCCACTCATGGGAAATGGACCAGCCTCCCCCGCAGCTTATAACGCCCAACATAAGTGCCTCACCTTAATAATGCTCTTGTGGCTGAGTGCAATCCCTACAGCCAGGTTTCAAGATCTGGGTAAACTTCTCAGAAGATTAAAAGTTGATGAAGCAGCAAAGGAAGGCAAACTTTTATGTACAGTGTTCATGCTTTCAAAATAAGCATTGATGAATGTGATATTTGAATAAGTGTCCACATTCTTTTGTCATTTTTCCTGTTCTCTTCTTTCCAGCTCCATCAGTCCACTGAAATACTGCTGTGACTTTCGTCCCTACTTTACTATCCATGACAGTGAGTTTAAAGAGTACACTACCAGGACTCAGGCACCGTAAGCACAAACAGTTATTATGCACAGTTGTGATATTGTCAGTAAATTACTGTATAATTATGAAGCATTATAATACATTATAATACATAATACTCATTAAATAAGCTACACCAGGAGATTAGAGTTTTTAGAGTGTTTTTTGGACTTCTTATTTGTTTGAATGTGTTGGTGGTAGTTATTATTTGTTATTATTCTCTGGCTTAATTATAGGAACATCATTTTCTACATGTCGTAGGATCTGACTGGACCGTTTCCTTCTTGTTTGTTTGTATTTACAGGCCTAATGTAATACTGGGTGTTACTAACCCCTTCTTCATCAAGACCTTTCAGTGCTGGCCTCATGTCTTGCGCCTCGGGGAGGTGAAGATGTCCGGTAAGAGGTCTGAATCCCATTGTGGCTCCAAACTCTTCTGTCTTGTTGAATCTAATGTTTGCTCACCCTCTAATTTCAGGAGATTTGCCAAAGCAGGTTAAGGTAAAGAAGCTCGCCAAGTTGAAAACACTGGACACAAAACCAGGTATTAACTCCGCTTTAGTCCCCAAGTAAACCTGAACATTATAAAATGAGTGTCTGTGCCCTGCTGATTTTTGTTTTCTCTTTTCACGTTAAGGCATATACACAGCTTACAAAACCTTTCTCCATAAAGACAAAGGCCTCATCAAGAGACTCTTAAAGGTAGGAAAGATCTGTGGATGATAGGATAGTGTGATTGGTAACAGCGCTTTTCACATTGTCACCTTTCTTTCTCACTCTTACTAACATTGTAGGGAATTCAGAGGAAAAGACCTTCAGAGGTGCAGAGCGCCATCTTGAGGCGACATCTGTTAGAACTTACACAGAGCTTCATCATTCCACTGGTGAGGACGTTTTGCCTCTGTGCCATTACTTTTCTTAGTTTATTACTGTTTTGTTGCTCCTTCACAGTAGTTTCTTATGAATCGAGACTGTCCAGTATGACAATAATACATTATGATATATGTAATATAACGGCTAGATGCATTGGTATGAGAATTGTGGCCAGGTTTTATTTATTTATTTATTTATTTTTATTTTTTATTTACTTACTTTAACAAGAGTAGATACATTGAGATCTCTTGCATGTGAGCCTCAGACAAGAAAACAAAACCATATAACTAAGTTAGTTAGTGGATAAAAGCAAGTATAATGCTACAATTTTCTTAATATCACTCAGGGTGATAAATTGCTCACACATTCTATGTTTTATTGTTAAGTTGATGCAGTACCATAACTAAAATACATCAAAAATACAATAACTATAGCCATTAGATTGCAGAGTGTATAATTTCTAGTCTGTTAATAACATTTGGACAGGAGTGAGTGAGGGTGACTAGTAAAAGCTTTGTCTTTGTACTGAAAGTAGAGGGTTCTACTCTATGAAACGTCCAATTCTGATATCCAGTATTTTTGTACCTGAGACATAAACATCTATAAAATATAAAAAAATATATAACATATAATTTCTGTGCAAAAATTGGAAAACATTATACATTACAAGCAAATAAAATATTTTAATATCACTTTAAGTGCTGATGATTTGTGGTTAAACTTTCAGACATTCTTTTACAGTCAAAACATCAGGTTGAAATGTAGATAAACTCTAAACATGTGTCAGATGCTGGTCATTGTTTGTGCTTCACCATCACCTGTATGCTTGTCTTGTTTTGTAGGAGCGGTATCTGGCTAGCCTGATGCCTCTGCAGAGATCTGTGACTCCTTGGAAGGTTAGATGATGGAGCGCTGCTGATGGACTTTGGTGAAAAATGTGAAACACTAAAAGGAAGAGGGTAGTGACTTGTGTGTATTTCTCAGACTCCTCCTCAGATCCGACCCTTCAGTCAGGACGAGTTCATGGCCACTCTGGATCACGCTGGGCCGCAACTTACCTCCATGCTCAAAGGGGATTGGATGGGCCTTTACAAGTAACACACTTGTATTATAGTTTTCAGTGAACCGAGTTACTTACATGCCTATGTAGGGCTTATCTTTATAATCTGTATTATCTGTGTAATTGTACAACATTGCTGTTTTGTGTAGACTATTATTACTTCAGTGGCGTTTGCTGTGCAGTTATTAGTATTGACGTACAAATGTGTGTGTTGACTTGAAGGCGATTCTTCCGGTCTCCTAACTTTGATGGCTGGTATCGTCTCCGACACCGAGAAATGACTCAGAAAGTGGAATGTCTTCATTTAGAAGCTATCTGTGATGCTGTGAGTACTGCAGTTTGAATTCAGAGTATGCTATTGCTGTGAGAATGATGCTGCTGTAAAGAAAAAAAGAAAAACATTTTTTACATCATTTGAACACGACAGCTGCTGTTGACATCGTGTGAAAATGTCATGACGAATGAATGAGTGGAAGTGCTTCAGAATACACACACAGTAAAAAAGAACAAGAATTTCTTTGTATTAGTAGCATGTTAGATAGAGAAACACTAATATTGGTCCTGCACTTAATTGCATAGGCATGTTAAATTCCATCGGCAGCATCTAAATGAATCTAATAAAGGACTGAGTAACTGAAGCAGGTATTGGATGGTAACTGTTACTGCTAGACTTCAGGGAGATAAATAGTTAAAGTAACATTGATTTTTATTAATTCTTTGATTTTATTCTAATGTTTGTGATTTTTTTAAGTAATAACACTAACTTCCCAGATAAATGACTTCATATAACATTTTCTCAGATGCCTTTTGTATGATGCCATACTGTGATGAACAGAGAGTTTGAACGCCTTAGTGAAATAAAAATGCAGTTTCTGCTATTTTTATTTTACTTGTTTTAATTGAGCTTATTTGAAATAAAATATTTTTTTCTAGTATGCAAAGTAATTGTGCATTGAACTTAGATAAAGTGTGTTCTCTGTAGAGGGTCTGTTAATTTCACCTGGAATAAGAACAAAGCGTCTCACTTGACTGGAGGTGCCCACATGATATTATATGATATTCATATACAGTATGTTTAGATTATTGTTTTTAATCTAATTGTCTTCTTTACTTCACCTAGGATCTGCTGAGTTGGACCAAAGACAAGTCGGAGGTGGAGATTGTTGACCTAGTTTTAAAATTGCGGGAGAAGTTGGTAAGGAATAGCGTTGTATTGTTTTGATGAAATATGTATGCAATAACTGTAGAAAATGTAACTGAAAACACACGGGAGGACTTGAAAATGGTTTCGTTTTAAAATGACACAGGCCTGCATGTACAGTAGCTGTGTTTTCTTACCAGACTGTTATCCAAGGAGTTTCTGTAAGAAGCTTCTGATGGGCCTACTTTATAATGAGCCTCTTACTGTTTTCCTACTTCAGTGAGTGGACTGTGGCTGAGTTTGTTTCGAGTGTGCTTCTTGCACTTCTACTTTTGCCAAGCTGTTCTCATAACACTGCACACTTTCTGTTCGGGCAGAGTTTGTCTACGTCTTATAATGTTTGCTGTTTCTTCAGATTATTAGTTTCATTGAGTGTGGATATGAAGGGTGGTTGTGATCTGTAGAGCTACTTTAAGCTACTTTTTTCTAAACAGAAATGCTTTGTGCTCCGATTAGTTTTTCTTTCAGTGGAATCTAGACGCTGCTTGTTGGGACACCAACAAATCATTTCTGATTGCGTATGCTATACTGCAGTTCAATGTTCACCACTTTCTTGTTTTAGCTATATTAGCTTGATTCCTAATTTAGTGTACTCATTAGCTCACTCCTAGTGAAACAATAAAACTAACTATTTCTCCCTCTCTCCCTCCCTACCTCTCTCTCTCTCTATCTCTCTTTCTCTCTAGATAAGAGCTCGTAAACATCATCTTCCAGTGAAAGAGGAGCTGTTGGAGAAGCTGGAAAACTACATTCAGATTGTGATCAGCTCTCTGCCCGAGGATCTGCAGACAGTACTGCACAAACACTGACAAAGAGAGAAACAAACTTGCACTCACTGATCAAAGACAGGCTTTGATAGCCTAAAACAAACAAAGCTACTTACAAGGACCATCAGCTGCACAGTTACCAGGAGACTGAGCGACAGAACCACACGCCACAGTGCTGACATTAACCAGCACCAGCAAAGCACCTGAAAACTGAACAGGTATTTGTTTCACTTGCGAAAGCCACGTAAGACTGTAAGACGTACAGTTTGTATTGCTGTGATAAATCAAGAGGGGTTTATAGGCTTTCCTTCAGTCCTGTAATGATGATGTGGTGCCGAACCTGTCCTCATGGCTGATCTACACACCTGCTGTTTGAGTAACACCATAATTCATTTGATACATTTTTGTTATTCGTTGCAGTGATTTGTACATTGTCCTACCTGGTCCAAGCACAGTCTGTGAAAATGCTGTCAAAGCATTTTTTTTTCTTTCTTTCTTTCTTTTTTTTTCCACAGGTTGGTCAGACCGCTGATTGGGCATGCTGACTAACCTTTCAAACTGACATTTATTGTCCAGCTGAGAGCAGAATGTTCAGGTGATATGCTGCTGTGATAAAATGCTGGGTTTTTATTAATTTTATTGCATTTGTATAAGACATATGTTTATCTGTAATATTAATACAGGTTGCTTTTGTGCCAGTTTCTACATTTTATAAATGTTTATGTATCACCGTCCACAGATATGTACATGGAAAATATTAGATATCGGTGCATCCTTATCACTTACACAGAAAACACGCCGTTAACGTTCATGAAGGGTGCTGTTCAGTACTTACAGATTTCCAATTAGAAAAGTACGGCCCTGATGTTTCACCTGTTTGGCAAGTAATAAATTAGAGACGGGTGACATTAATGGCTTTTATACTGCAAGTGCTTCAAAGTGGAACTTGTCTGTATTGCAACCAAAATATAAAAAAAGAGAAAATCTTAGCAGCTTTTGCTCATATTGGTGAATTACTAATTGGCTACAAGATCTTCAGTTACCATTTTCAATTACTCTTATTTTGCCTTGCAGACTTCTCCTAGAAACAGACTATACAGATATGTGAAGGTTTTACCATCCATTGCATGTTTTGTTGTATTTCTAAGTGAAGATAAGTTAGTACAGGAAACAAACAAATCATTTTATGCAAATAAAACATAATGTGCCATAACTTATGCTCAGGCCGCATAATTCCATGAATAACCAGTAACCCTGTGTTCAAATGTGTAGAAGTGTGATCTCTGTAGATGTTCAAGTTACTTTCACTTAGAAAAGCAACAAAACATTTGCCCGGGTATGAACTTAGCATATGACTGTATGGTTCAGTGTCAGGTGTCATTTAGAAGTTGTAAACTGAAGAATTAAAAATAGGCTATTAAAGATCTGACTCCTTTTAGCGCTACCACTGAGACGGAACACATCCTTCCATTTAGAGAATGAACATATTTTTACAGTACAAATTTTCTTGATCTTTATAGCCATAGCAACATAGTCACGCACAACCGATCAGCCTGGTTCAAGCATTCCTCAATTATTCTTTAACCCGTTCATTCCTGATGGCACAGTAAAGTACCAAGATGGCTAGAGCTTGTTAAGACTATGCAGCTAGTATGTTTAGTATAATGTTTAGTTAATATTAAGGAACTCAACGTTTAGGAATATTAAGGATCATTTAGTAGATGTAGAAAAGTGTATGGTGAAGAGAAGGTTCACAGAGATCTGCTTTCTTAGGAATGCTGCAGCAAGTAACTAGGTGATCTTCCATTACCCCCATCCTTACAAGCCTTGTAGACAGCAGTGAGTTCTTAACGTGTCCTTGTTTCTACACTCGTTGTGCATTTTATCAGCTCCACTTACAATACAGATGCACTTTGTAGTACTAGCACCCTTTCAGACAGTTCCTCAATGATCAGGACCTCCACAGGACCACCACAGAGCAGATATTATTTAGGTGGTGGGTGATTCTCTGCACTGCAGTGACACTGACATGGTGGTGGCGTGTTAGTGTGTGTTGTGCCGGTACAGGTGGATCAGACACAGCAGTGCTGCTGGAGTTTTAACACACTGTGTCCACTCACTGTCCAGTCTTTTAGACACTCCTAACTTGTTGGCCCAGAGTGTAGGTGTAAAGTCAGAGATGATGGCCCATCTGTTGTTGCACAGTTTTTGTTCTGCCCACAGGTCACTGTTGGCTGGATGTTGCTGGTTGGTGGACTATTCTCAGTCTAGCAGTGACACTGATGTGTTTAAAACTCTAGCAGCCCTGTTGTGTCTGATCCACTCACACCAGCACAAAAAACACTTGTCAGTGCTGAGAATGATCCATCTCCCTAATATGGGGATCCTGCTCTGTGGGGGTCCTGACTATTTAAGAACAGGGTGAAGGGAAATAAACAATGTATGCAATGAATCAAATGAACTACAGTCTGTAATTGTAGAACTACAAAGTGCTCCTATAGGGTAAGTGGAGCTGATAAAATATCAAGCGTGTGTAGATATAGGGAGGTGGTTATGTTATGGCTGCTAGGTGTATCAGCAGAACGTAAATGCAGTAGTTACCTTACAATCTTTGACTTTTTAGTCGTGTTGTTTATAGACTGTAAGGGTTTAATTAACCATTTTAAGGGATGAACATGACTCTTCACTATTATTGTCCATCCAAAGAGGACGCCACCTTCACAACAAGCTACTTGAATCTTCTGTAAATATTGATTTGTAGAGCACGAGTGTTGTCTGTTTGCTTAAGTGAATGCCTTACATCCTAGGCCAGGTTTCGAATGATTTGAAATCTGCCGCCATGCCAGCACCAGTGTATTTATAGAACTAGAAAACTGAACCTTAGCTTATATTTCACATTATTATTTTTTGTACTATTAATGTTTTGCCAAATTAGATCTTACCCATATTATTTGCAAACGAATTGCCAAGCAGTAAGACGTTGTTAGAGGTGAGATGAGCCGAATGTATATAAACAGGACACCACTTGCATTCTTAATATTGTATAATTTTTGGAGGCTTAAACAGTCTTGAATGTATGGACTTGTATCTGGATTATCAAGTACAGTGTGAGTAGACTGCTGGTGTAATGCTTAACCCTATTCCAAGTTCCCAATATTATACTGAAATATTTTTGAATGTCTCATTTGATAGTTAAACTCCTTTTACTATTTATATAAGTTTTTGTTATTTATCCTTTTTGTGTTTACTGTGAGAATGTCATCAGTCATGGAAATGGAACTCATGTTTGGACTTTAATGTATGGATGTTTGAGTGTGCTCAAAGAAATGTGGTAGAATAAAGGTGTTACTGTTTGTGGTTGCACAGTTATTCAAGGTTCAAACCTGCAGGCTGCACTACACAGGCGTCCCACACTTTCACGAGGAGAGAAAGTAGTTTTAATTTCACTTGTTTTAAATCAGGGATTCAAAATATACATTTAGAGATATAGCAAACAAAATCAAACTCTGTTCAGAACACAATTAATAATCACTTTTAAATACAGAAGGTGCAACTCTGCAATCAGGTGACGCTGGGTTGGACGACGACAGCAGTCTTGATAGATTTAATGAAGAAAAAAATGAAAAACTCTGAAACCCAACACCAGCGAGAGTTAAGTGTTTTCATTGCGCCAATGAGCGGACTAGCCTCACAGAGGGTTTGATAATTAACTGGAGTTTTCAATCTGAAGACTTTGTGCAGCTCATACACTAGACTGGAATGTTGAGAAAAGTTGCAGTATAATGCTTTTATAACGGGGATGGACGATGTAGCAAAAATACAGTTTCATGACCCCCATCACAATACCTAATTCTTCAGAGGTTTGAAGTTGGAAACGACAGAATGTGTCAGCAGTCCCAATTCTGAGAACAATATATGGAAAAACTATGAGTATATTTTCTAAACATTTCAAATAGTGTGCTTCACTCAATTCAATTAAACAAGTTCCCTCCCTATCTCTGTAATGTTCTCTTTGCAATACAATGCAGTTGGTCAATGTACTTCAAGTGCTGATACCACAATCTGCTCATAAAATCATGAAATAATTTTAACATGATGATTAAATGTTGTCATATTGCCCAACCCTTAATACAACCATAGTCTGATTATCAATGTGCACGTATAAAGGAATTAATAAGCATGTTTATGAAAAAAGCAAATCAATAACATGGTGTAGAAATCTTCCTCTGGTTAAGTTTTTTTTCTTTGACGTTCTCAGGTCAGCAGCACACCTGACACTTTCTTTGGTATTGCCTCATAATATTTGCTGAGTTACACATTCTATACATGTTCGTAATGTAGTGGTCATATGTTCAGGAGTGCACAGATCCTCCACAAGAGAGGAAATCAAATAATGGTCTCCACCTCTGAAAATAACTTCTCATAAGGACTGGGATTTTTCATACAAACCTTAAGCTTCATCAGAACAAGATTATTAACCGTCATATAGGTAATACACATCATTTGGTATAACCTCAGAACAAAGAGTAAACCCTGAAAAACGTGACTTTTCTAACTATTTTTACAAAATAAATAAACCTTTTCAGCTTTTTCTGACTTCGTTCATCATCTCCTTCCAGGTGTCCACCAGCTCTGTGCTTGGTGCTTCACAACAGCCTGTTTTTCTTGAGGGCTGAAGTGAAGGATGGTCAGGATGGCTGTGAGCGTTTGCTGACGCCCTCTAGAATCCTGGAGCGTGAGGAACCTATAGATGACATTCTTAAGATACTCCAAGTTAGCTCCATCTCTGCCCTGGTCGCGGATACGCTTGTCCAAATGCGCCCTTAGCTCAGCCACCTCCTCCTCGTGTCTCTCACCGTTAGCGATCAATTTTCCCTGCAGCTGATGCACGTCTTCCTCCAGCCAATGCTTCTGTTTGCGCAGGGCGGCAATCTCCACCTCCTTCCGGGCCAGCTGTTCAGCGTACAGCAATAAAGTGGGCTCATTAGGACCAGCTAGCTTCAGCGCCTGAGCAATGATCTCACTCTCTTCATGTGTGCAATCGCCACCTTCTATGTCATCTCCATCCATTCCACCTCCTCTCTCTGCTGTGCCTTCACCTGTGCTCTGCATTCGAAGGCCAATCATTGTAGTGGCTCGGAGCTGCTCCAGCTCCAGGTCTTTCTCTTCAAGCAGGGCCATAGTGCGGTCCCTCTGCTTGTGCATCTCCTCCTCCAGACGCAGAAAGTTCTCTCTGTGTTGGGCATCCAGCTTCTCCAGCTCCTGTTTATGGGCTTGCTGGAGGGCCATCAACCCCTGCTGGCGCTCCTCAAGGTCTCGCTTGTGCTGGGCCTCTGCCTCGTCAGAGTGAATGCGTAGGTTTATATACTTTTCTTTCAGTTCGGCTAGCTGGTCGCGGGCCTCCTCAAGCTCCTTGGCCTGATTCCCATCTTTTGTGTTTTTGTTCTTCAGAACCACCTGCGCCCGTACTTTGTAGCGCTCAAATTCCTCCTTCAGCTGACGCAGCTCTTGCTGGTAGTACAACACCGAGGCCTTCTCTCCATCCGAGACTTCGCCACTCTGCCCTGCATCCCCCTCAACTAGCTTCTCAATCTCTAAAGTCTGGTCCTGAGACCTTTGTGCAGCCAGCTGTAGCAGCTTTTTCACCTTCTCCAGCTTGTCCTTCAGCACGTTCACATCTAGGTTGGTTTCATCAATACCAAGGTCCAACACGGGGGTCCTAGTACTGGCTGCGATAGCTAGAGTCTTGTTCTCCGTGTCCAGCTGAAGGATGCGCTCTCGTAGCCTCTGAGCATTCTGTTGGTCTTTTTGTCTGGCCTTTTCGCAAGCGCCCAGCAACTCGGACAGCTCCGAGACCCTCTCTTCAAGACTGGCCACTCGCCCCTCCTCCATCTGTTCCTGCTCCCGCAAACGCTCTTCTGCCTGAGCAACCTGCAAAGATATGCGGAAATGCAGAATGCTGGTACATAAATCTATAATAAAGGTTTCAGTTTTTCATTCATATAGAGACAAAAATATATGGAAAAAAGATTTATTTATAAACATAGATCTATAAAAATCGACACAATACGAATACCACTACTGTTTTTAGCTCTGCTATGTACCTTAGTCTAGTCCACGAAGAAGCAAACTTCAGACACTAACTATGCCTTTGCTGACTGACAACTGTGTTGGGTATGAGGGGACACTTTGATTTCTGGCTGAATCTTAATCTTAAGCTCACATTTCATTAAAAATCTATATAATAAATGAGGTTGAAGAGCAAGATTATCAGTTATGGGAGCCATACCTTCCTAATCTCATGCTGAATCTGCTGGTTAAAGTGGGCTTTGAGGCCAGCAATCTCTTGCTGCAGCTCCTCCACTCGTGGATCAGGCTTGCTCCTTTCAGCCTCTGAGGCCTGCAAACTCTTTCTCAGTGTCTCACAATCTACAGCCATCTTCCTCAGCTGTTCCTCATAATCCAGGCCCCGGTCTGCAGCTTGCATGGATTTCACCAGCACTTCTCTGGCATCCTCCAGTTTGAGTTCAGCATCTTGCCTCAGGCTCCTCTCCTCCTGCAAGAGCTTCTGAAGTTCACGGAGCATGTGGGCATGATCGCCCTGCTCCTGCTCTCGCTCATGCTGCTGCGTGATAACACGGGCCTTGCTCTCGGCAAGGTGCTCCTGTAAAGCCTGAAGCTCGTTCTGGTGCTGCCTGTGCGCCTCCTCCATCTTTCCCTGCATCTCCTCCAACTCCTGCTTCATCTTCCGCTTGTCTGCTTGGAAAGAAGCCTCCATCCTAGACTTTTCCTGAGTGACAGTGGCCAAGGAGGTGGTCAAGGTAGACAGCTGACTCCTGAGCTGCATTACTCGGCGGTCTGTCTCAGCAACTGCTGAGGCAACGGGCTGCTCCATGGCAGTACTGCTGCCGGAGCTGAGGCCACTCTCCGAACCGCTTGCCTCATCTGACTGCTGAATGACAGATGATGCTGAAGGCCCTGGCAAAGCTCCTTCTGCACTGACACTCTGGTCCTCCTCTGCTGGGTCTCCCTTAGTGCTGCTACTGGTTACACTGGTGGCTGTGTCAACAGAAGCTGCAGTGTCCAGGCTGTCCTCACTATGAAGGGAACAGTGGTCATCTGCAAGGTCAGAGGGCACTGGGCACTCTGCTTGGGCACCACTAGATGGGTCATTGCTGCACAGGCTTAAATCAGCCTCCTGTGATACAGTGAGTACTTTAAGGCTAGCTTCCAACGCTTCCTTCTCGTTCAGTAAACTCTTATAGGCTCGGACAACATCTTTAAATCGCGTCTGATATTTGACAAGCTCCTTCTTCTGGGCCTCTATCGTGTCAAGCAATTCTTTCTTGCTTGGACCTCCACCAAAGCTCATGCCAAACTTCTCCATGGTGAGAATACAGTCACAGAGGTTTCATAGTCAAACCTGTGAAACAGGTAAACCTATAGAGGTGTAAAAGAGGAAGTGAAAATGTGTCAGTAACCTCAAAGCTGGTCATTTCAACAGATAACTACAAAGGTTCTGTCAATAGGGTAATTAATGCTTTAAGCTAGGAGTTCTCATCTCCTTTAGTTACTAACCAGTTTTCCCTGCTCTAACATACATTACAAAATACATCACTGAGATAAATAACGAAATGTGCAGTGCATAACACTGAAAGTAGGCTACAAAACCAGCCATTACAGTTCATTACAACACAGTAAACAAGATCCAGCCTTGTGGTTCTTTAGTCTATTTACACATATTATAAACTACACAGCAACAAAGACAGCTTGCAAGGCAAACGTTGTAAATAAGGACTGATCTTGGTAGATAAGCCTGCACAACTAACCATCATAAGGGAGAACAATAAAACCACTTTAAACGTAAAACCAGAACACAGCTGCAAAGTATACTTAGCACAGCCAAACATAAATTGCTGTAATTGTGGTCCCGATTATAAAAAAATTACTGCCATAATTAGTAAAACGGACGCTGCTAGAACTCGTCAGTGGATAAGTCCACTGACCACTCGACTGTCCTAAGAGTAACACGCAGACCGCTGTTATCATAACAATTAGCCGGTTAGCTACAAGAACAGCTAACGAAAACAAACCCGGGAGACAGTGAGACACCCGAGACACCCGAGAGCGCCACTTCACAGTTTCAGCAGCAACACGGTAATCAGACTCTTTACACTAGCCTACAGATTAAAATGAATAAAAGCTGCTGCTGTACCTAAAGAGTAAAAGTCTGTCAGCAACGTGTCAACAACATCCCCGTCTCTTCCTGCTTCTCTCGCTCAGACTCACAGGAAGTGACGTCCTGAACACGTCTGTTTGCCTCAGAGCAGTTTTATTTATTTATTTATTTAATTAATTAACATTGTTTAGTACTTATAAAGGGAACAAATGGAGGATACCGTCTTTCAAAAATTATATTATTACATATCTTAAAGAAAATAATATTACAATCAATTGCTTTCCAAAAACTCGTTTAATGATGATGTTCCCAGCAAACACAACACGTCACAACGTTGTCTACTTTCTTACAATGTTGCTACAAAACATAACACAAAAGTTCTTGACAGCTGCAAACAGAAACCGTGAGAAATCTTTCCAGAAACGTCCACTGTCTGAACATATAAACAGTTTAGATTCACACACCAGGTTAAAAGCTGGCGTATAAGAAACCAACTTCTGATTCCACCTAATAATGTTTTTGTTTCTCCTAAAAGTAAAAAGGTGAACTGGCAACATAAACGTTCAATATCAAGTGATAAAGAATCTTGGTATATTATCTGTGTGCTGTCACCTAAATTGAAATATTGTTCAAATCTGGCTGATATTTGTAAGCAAATATTGGTCGATAACAATATGATTCCGATATCATTGAGGATCACTGCTTACAAATATTTTCTAAATATTAAATATACATCAAAGACTTTTTTCTTGGCAGGAACAGCATCTGCATAATCTGGTTTGTTTTCTTATTGTTATGTAAAAGCATATTTTCAAAACTTGGAGAAAGACCAGATGGGACAGGGGTAGAGAGGAAAAGCAGCTGAAAGGGAACAAAGTAAAAGACAAAGATGTGTCGGACTAATATTTCATTTTGGGGAAGTTACTGCGAGCATATCTGCTGGGTAGCATTTAGATGAACTTTGCAGTAAGTTCCTGTTCTGAAACGTTTCCGTCACATTTCTTCCTCATTTTCCTCCAAGTGCCCCTCTGCGGATTGCTCTTACACGCGTGATAATTATTGTTGTGTTTTAGGGATGAAGGGTTTGTGGAAATTCATAGTAACAGCCAGTAGGGAAGAGTCACTAAACATTCCATAATGTGCCAGATTATATGGAAGGTCTAAGACCTTCAGTCACAAAAAAATCCTTCATACTGCAATATATAATTCATATTGTAATCTGTGCTCTGATTTTAAATCATAGCAATAGAAATATATATATTTTTTTTTGTTTTTCACATTTTATTATTATAGACACAGTTTCAACACATTGTCTGCATTTTATTATATATTAAAAATAAAAAGCAGCACAGTAATTGCTTAAATTATTATTGTAATACAAAAAAACACAGCAACAAAATTTAATAAGAAGGGGAGAGAGTGTAATTGAAGATCATAGTACCACAAAAAATTTCAAAAGATATGATGATAAAACTTGACCAGGGATAAGTGGAATAAGCAGACATACACGCAGTGTTTTACGTTCTAAAAGTTAAAATTATTATGATGCAAAAAAAGACACACTAGTTTCTTTATTAAGTATTTTATTTGTCATTTACCTTTGAGATCAACTACAATAATCTTGTGCGTGGTCTCAGTACTATCAATAAAATGCATCACATGGAACATCTCAATTACTTCTGGGTCTGACCCAGTTGAGAGAACCATCTCATTAAATCTCTTACGACTTACTCGCGTCTTCCAGTTCGCTATTAGCATCTGGAATAATACTTTACTCAATAATGAACAGAAGCAGAAGTAACATTAAATAGTAAAAATTAGATAATGAAGTAGAAAGTTATTTAAAGTGATTCATGATGTGACCAAAAATGCAGTGATTTGAAACAGAATATGATTCTTAAATAGAAGAAATTTGCTACTCTAAACTTCTGGAGGAGCTGAAAAACTAAAACATTGGCTTGACCTTCTGAGTTGTATAGATCCCCTTCAAATATTACACATGCCTATAATATTGACGCTGAGTGCCATCACTGACAAGAGTGTCATGTGCCTTCAAGTCACTTCTTCAATGGTTAAACATCATTTAGAAACACAATCCAAATTGTGTCATCAACTCATGAATCAGGGGACAGAACCAGCGAGCTAAAACTCTAAGATCACAGATAAAGTAATTTAGCCTAATCAAAGACGTTCGACAAAGAGAGCTGTTTGTAGTTCTCTGAAAAATGACAGGCATGTGTGCGCAATGAGTCAGACCGCATAGGCATGGCATTAATAGCTCAGGGAGAAGAACAACTAAAACCCTGTCAAATACAAAGATCCTAACTCAGACTGTCCAAAGACAACAGTATGAGAAAAGAGTTGGGCATCAGTGTTTTGCTTAAAGCTCTGTCAGTACTATGCTCATGCTGTATTTTTATATTTCACTCATAGGGCACTCAAGCGGTGTGTACGAAAGAAGTCCATTGACATGTAACTCTTCTCACTTCTAGACATTCACAGGTTCCCGTTGGTTGTTCTGCCGTTTCACTACAAAGACTTTCTGTCCAGAGATCGTCACTGCATAAACATAGTCCTCAAACATCACTGTGGAAAAAAAGAAACAGTGAGATTATTGTGTACCTATCTGTCTCCCTTAGCACTTCTAAGTGTGTATAGAAATCCAATACTGAGTTGCTATTCACATAATATATCAAACAATATTTGGATTAAGAAAATTGATGATTATAATATGTTGTTGTGTAAGGAGTTGGGAGCTAGGAGGAGTGATGGATCATGTTCTTGGTTGTACTGATTATTTGCAATTATTGGTGTTTTGGTGGAAATGTGTAACTGCATTCAACATGCAGAGAACATGCTGTAACAGGAGAGGGTGAATCTAATAACTGAGTGAAACTGAAAATGCATTCAAACACTTGGACTGTTCTGCCTTCTAAAGATGTGACTGAACTATCTACTCTTGTCATCATATCTTCATGATGTATAATGTTGATTTTGTATTTGGGACCTAAACATCTAGCTGTATCCTGTTTTTAAGCCTGTGTGTGATGTTAACTGGAAAGTCTGACCTCTCTCTTCAACACTGGGATTTTAGGCTTTACAGGGCGACTTGCAGCGGCACACGCATACCGTATTTTACTGTGTTATTTCCTCCTGACTTAGTAACTCTACTTCATTTAAATTGGGTAATTAATACTCCACAATGCACACGGTCACTGCAATATCATGCGGTCACAAAGCATTTTTAAACTCCTATTCGAGACCTAATTGAGATTTATAAATCTCTCACCTGACATGCGTTTGAAAGGCGGCTCTGCTGCTCCATGAAGCCTGAACCGACAAGCTGTTCGTACCATCTGCATGATCACCCCTGCAGTGTGCTCATCATTCTCCAGCTCTCCTGAAGACTGATAGAAACACCACAAACAGCCCTCTGTGAGCGTATGAAGCCAATACAGGTCAGTTTAGCCTTGTACTAGAAAAGATACTTCTTAAAAGAGACAACATTTTTGCATTTCTGCAACTTACTAAGATGTAAACAAAGTCCCTCACAGTAATTGGGGGTGGAATAGTTCATTGTAGACATTGTAGATCACTGAATACTTTCTTTACAGTGGTCATGATAAAAAACAGGAGTTGCAATGCCAGTAAGGCAAATGTAGCCAATTTAATTACTACCCAAGCAACCATACTAAACTTATATCTACTAAGCTTTTATTTTATAGTGATGAACAAAAACATCTTCTAGTGTGACAATTTATCTCAGAAATAATAAAAACAATGTCAATCAATCAGACAGCAAACTCTTAAAAACAATCTAAGCCTGAGCTTTTAGAGCCATTTAACCCTTCAGACATCTGGTTTCTATCACCAGCACTGTGAACAAGTGTGATTAAGTAAATTTCTCTAGAAACAAGTGTTTCACATTAAACCATTGTGTGTGACTTTGTCTACATTTCAATAATTTGCTTCTCAGTCATTTTTTTTAAATTCGGGGAACAAACTTACTGCAAGTACGCCGTCCTCACTGATCACCAAATATCCAATCTGGTCAGGTATCCTCTCCAAACCCTGAGTCAGTGCTGTGGTCTGGCGTGAGGAAAAGAGAAACAACAAGGTTATAAGAGTACTGTAAGAGAGTGTAACACTGTTTCCCAGCAGCTCCAGCCCTGCAGTTCGCATACACTGTGTTTTTACTGTTGACACTGACTGACTGAGCTGGAGAAGCTCGGATCACTGAGTTCAAACACAGACAAATACAAGCAGTGCAGTTTAATACGGGATCACAGAGTGAACAGCTGATCTGACGACAGAGATCACACGCAAACAACAGAAAACACACACATACAATTATATCTTCTACAAGAAACTAAATAAAACAAATGTACAAACCATTTTCAGTTTACTCCGCAGAACAGGAAGCAGCGCAAATGCTTACTTTCCGTCTGGTGCGCCTCACGTGACGTTCCAGTTTTCTTCTGCAGCGCCGAGTCACGCAGTGTACGAACAGCACCACCTACCGGCGGAATGGGCACTGCTGCTACCACTTCTACTATAATATTATTAAATTATTATATACACATATATTATTATTATTATTATTATTATTATTATTATTATTATTATTATTATTATTGTTGTTGTTGTTGTTGTTGTTTGTTGTTGTTGTTGTCCTTTATGTCCTATCCTCTAGTGTGAACTAGAGGAAGATGTTGGTTCCTCTTTTGCTCTGTCCACTGCCGTCCTCAGTTTGCTTATGAGAGACTTGGAGGCGGATTAAAAAACTTCTACAATAATCTAAGATACAAGAGCCACAGCACAGCTTACTTATAGCAAATAAAACAAATATAAACGTAGACAATGAGGAGAATGAATAAGATACATTTTTTGTAATAAAACAGGATAAAGGACAAAAATAACAGCCATTCTTAAGAGGTAAAGGTTTAACATCGTGCAGCACTTGTTCTTATTTAATTCCTGAATTATCTCCGCCATTTCTCTATTTCGCTTCTTTCTCCAATCCTCAGCACGTTGTTATGTTTCTTAAATGTGTCCCTTTTTCATTGTCATCGGTCACTACATTTCAGTATAAACAAACAATTATCAGAACATTTTTTGTAAATGTAAATAACCATGTATTTCAATCATTTATTTATTTTATCGTATGAAGTATGCAGGGCGTCAAAATCATGTGATCGCTTTTTTTTATTTTTAGTTTGGAGAGCTGATCTAGAATCAGCATTTAAGACCATAACCAAATATCTTAAGTACTGGAGAGAGCTGATCTGAGATCAGTACTAAAGACTGCTGTAGCTCAGGAGACTAAAGCGGAAGTGAGGCGGTCAGCTGACTGTAGCACATGATCCAGTGAAAGAGCAGAAAACAGACAGATTATCTCTCTGTTAGTTTATTTAGATATTATCTGTAAATTACGCTAACCTGCGATGGCTGGACGGGGTAAATTAATCGCTGTGATAGGAGATGAAGACACTTGCACCGGGTTT
Organism: Megaleporinus macrocephalus; assembly: GCA_021613375.1. Lineage (NCBI taxonomy): Eukaryota > Metazoa > Chordata > Actinopteri > Characiformes > Anostomidae > Megaleporinus > Megaleporinus macrocephalus. Next base: position 33,522,494 of record CM038702.1, on the reverse strand, counting down.
CTCCTCGGAGGGATCGGAGAGCTGAACAAAAACCGTAAACCGAATTTCTTGGTGGTGGAGAAGGACACGAGCGTCACGGAGATAGAGGAGACCTTCAAGTAAGACCTCGACCTTACAGCAGATTTGTGTTGGTTTTTGACGCATTTATTTTACTTCAGTGTGTAAAGTGTGAAATATATCTGTATATTGTATAACTGAATGTATATATAATGTCAGGGTCGACAGCAACGCTCTTTAAGTGTTCCTTCATTAGCTTAGCGGGCTAACTCTCCCCTGAGCGGAGCTAACAGTAGTTCCAGTAAAGCAGCTGATCAGGTTTACATCTCTTTAGTACACACTCAGACCGCTTCTCCTACTATATTACTGAATAACATCAGCTGATAATAGGAACACGGTTCTTAAACCGCAATGAAAGGAAGCCGTTATTGTAAGTGACACTTGATTGTAAGTGTAACTGTCACTGCAACATTTTGAAGAACTTTCCATTCCACCTTAAATAGTGCACCAGCAACGGCTTTACTATTTAAGGTGGAATGAAAACATTGAATAAGATGCCAACCTTAGCTTATTTTGTATATAGTTAATAGGGGTGCACTAACTCTATACTCAGTATAAATATCGGTCTGATGTTGATCTGACTGGATCGGTTATCGGAAAGGGAAAAAAAAATATCCAATATGATCCACCAGCCTAAGATACTATGCAAATGCCAAAGATTTACACAAACCTGCACTTTGAATTTGCTGACTACTTAAAAAGTTTAAATCAAATACACAGCCAAGTTGCATAACTCAGTCATGTTGCAAGATGTGTTTCTTCCTTTTAAAGAGAGGAATATTTGCTTCACACTTTGAGCAAACTGTTATTTAGATAGTCGGGTTAAGCAAAGTCCATCAATGAAAAATGTGTTAAGTGAGGAAAAAAAAGACGGTATCTGAGGGTTTCACCAGAAACTTGGTTATGGTATGAGCATCAAAGAGTGGTATTGAGCCAACACTAATTGTTACTGTGAGACTTTCTGGCTAGATGTTTATGTAAATATGTTGGCGTGTGTGTAATGCTCTTCAGTGTTGTAAAAGGTGAGTCTCAACTCTTGTTTATTCATTGAAACAGGAGTTTCCTGGCTCGCAGTGACATTGGGATCATCCTCATCAACCAGTTCATCGCAGAGATGATCCGGCATGCCATAGACGCCCATATGCAGTCCATCCCTGCTGTGCTGGAAATCCCCTCAAAAGAGCACCCGTACGATGCTTCCAAAGACTCCATTCTCCGCAGAGCTAAGGGCATGTTCTCTGCGGAAGATTTCCGATAAGCCAGAAACCCAATGGGATCTAGTCAAGAGAGAGGCTGGGAGAAGCAGCTTTGCGGACGTGTTTGCTGTTATTGGGAACTAGATTAAGAGCGGCTGAGAATCTGTTGGTATTTGTTGGGTCGCTCTCCCATGTCTTGTCTGAGCTAGGTTAAATCTTGAATACCCTGTCACTGTATATTGTTAATGTGTTTGTTATTCAGCGTCTGTGTGTGTCATGTATGAAGAATGGAATTATGAAATGTTTACCTGTGCTCAACTTGTGACTTGACTGCTGTTCAAAGTTGTTTTAAGACACAAAAAGATTAATTTCTTTGATTTATTTGAATGATATGTATGTAATTTGTATAATTATATAATGCCTACATCTGTAAGTGAACATAAGCAGTTTGGGCAATCCTAACATTCCTTAGAATTATTATAAGAGCATGGAGTTCAGTTATATTTCAGTTGCATTTGTGTAATGATTGAACAGTGGCCTGATTAATTATTCAAAAAATTAATTTGCTCATATAAATGTGTGTTAACTTATTTGTTAAGAACTGTAAGAAACAGTCTCATGGTCATTAAAGAAGAGTTATTGAACCTGTCCTCTTGTTAGGAGTTTATTATTTATTTTTTATGGTTGTTATTTCATATTTAAATGAAATATGTATTAGCAAATAATTATTATTTTTGGGTACCCAAAGAGTTATAGAGTTAGTTCACCAGTGATATCATTAGAAGTTCACAGACAGGGGGATTAAGCCTGTACTATGGTGTTCGGGGGGCATGGGTAAATAATTTTTAATGGTTCCATTTTTAATGGTTGTTTATTCATGATTAACTTTTTAGAGAAGCAACAGCTGGGACATTTCTCAGAATTTAGATTTTAACTAACACAGTGCAACTGTCTTTTTATAGCGCAGAGCTGATATGACTTAAAACTATATCAGTCCACTTCTAGCACATATCAAGCAAAAGTACTGAGGTCAGACCATAATACCTCTTTTCTCTTAGATAAGCTGCAGATCCTAATATATTATTTAGGTGCATAAATTAAAGATCATTCTCAGTTTACATATCAGTAAATCCAGTTTGACCAGGCATGTTGCCAAGATAATAATGTCATTTTTGGTTAGGGTTAATGTCTAAATGCAAAAGTATTATTTGTCAGAATGTAGTATTAGTAGTAGTCCTAGTAACTGCATTCTGACTAGTTATACATTTACATTTAGTCATCATTAATATTATTTTAATATGTTTTTAATTGTGTATATGTAATATTCAAATATCTGTAATTGCATTCTCACTAGTAGCAACATCAGAACAACTAATAGTTGAAATAAATGAACACTGTCAATGAAGGTTCTGAGGTGTAATCTATAGTTTGAGACATATCTAATGCTTACTAGACAAAATTAAGAGATAGATCTCTAGCAAGGTTTAATGATACATAAACAATTATAATATAAATTCATGCACATTTAAGCGAGGACAGCCTGCACAAGGCAGAAGATGGAGGGCAGTCAAGAGGAATTCAAACAAAGGGCAGAGGAAGTATCTGACCAACTCAGAGCAGAGTATTAAATGCAGGCAGTGAGGGAGAGACTGGAGTCCTCAGTTTGGGATTTTCTTATGTAGGTTTTAGTTTAGGTCTCTAGGTCTGTCCTCCACATGTGGGATAATGCTGCCAAAAGATGAACCTCATCCACCAAACATCTGCACTGAGCTACTATCAGGGAATGCAAAGCGAGACTGATGTGTGTTAGCTAACACTTTAATGCTACACAATGAGGGGACATGTTTATCATTTAACTTCAGCAAACTTTATGGTAGGAAACAGTGATACACCGTCAGTGACTTTTATTTTAGAAAATAGGAAGAATTCTGCACCGAGGATGTGACAGTCAAAAGAGGTGTGTTATCTTTTTCAAGTTAGTCTAAAGAAAATGTGTATCTCCATTTCCATGTTTCTATATCATTTAAACAGGACAGCTGCTCGTTAAATACTGTCTCCTGATGAATGTCATAACTGTCTTTTAATGAGTGATGTTTTCATAATAAAGATCATTTATAGATAATAGTAAAGGGAATAATAGTCATTCACTGATGAGATAATTGAGTTTACTAGTAAAAATATATTTCATAGTGAAAATAACATTTCCCTTGTTTAAAGTAATTAAGATATCTATCAATCTTATTCTTTCAAGTCTGATTTATATTATTGCTGTCAGAGTTACATTTGTGCAATATTGCCATATTCCACTTTTCATGTTACATTAGTAAATCCCTGGCAACTCATCAGAGACAACAGTAGAGCATCGCCCCGCCCAGGTCGTGACCTGCTAATACAATATTTTTTTTATTTGGAGATGCGAAAGCATGGCTGAAAAATGGGGAATTAATGAAAATAAACCACAAATGATTGAAACTAGTAATGTGCATTTGTTTGGATGTAAAAGCGCCCCCTCTAAAACTGACCTGGTGGGCCCCCATGCTGATCAGGATAATGTCCTTGAGGGATGCCAATCATTTAAATAAACAGACATGCTAGGAGTGATGGTTGTTTCTCTGTTTATATGCGGCACCAGATGTTCCTGGAAATTATCAGACATTTCAGATTGTGTGAGGGTCACACATTTATTACTCACTGTTTGCTTGATAAGTGTGGTTCAGCTGCTTGTTCTTAACAGGGCTGTTTTCCAAAAGAATCCAATACTATAACACTGTAAATGGAAAATGACCACTGATTTAGTAATTAAGCCCAGGATTAAGCCCAATCTGCCTGTAGACAAAATGGCTTTAGAGGTAGTTTAAAACTAAAAGCCTTGTTCATACCCAGGCTTGTAGCCACAGTTAAAAAATGACATATTTTGTGTTTGATTTTTCCAACATGTGAAACAAATGCCACATTTTAGTGTGTTATAAGGTGGCATTGTGGTGCAGTGGGTACAACTGCCACTGCACAGCAAGAGTTTGATTCCTCGTTCTCCTCATGTCTGAGCAGGTTTTCTCCAAGTGCTTGGGTTTCCTCCCTTCTTACTGTGCAAAGACATGTGGTCAGAGATGGTGAACTGGAGATGGTAAACTGCCCCTTGGTGGGAGTGTGTGAGATTGTGTATGTCTTGTGTGGCTCCCTGATGAACTGGCAGCCTGTTCAGTGTGTTTCCTGCCTTTGGACCAGTGAGTGGTGGGATATGCTCTAGCATGCCCCCATGACCCAGAAGGATACATGGTTTATTAAGTAGAAGATAAATTAAGTAATTAATGAATTTTTTGGGACTGTCTGTGGCTAGTGATGGGAATTATCTTTCTCTGTCTCTTTCTCTCTCTATATATATACTGTATATATCTATATATTAATTCTTGCTTCTGAATATGAAAAGTGGAGTCCTGATGGCACTGAGCTCTTTGATGTGACCCGTTCTACTGTCAGTGTTTTTCTATGGAGAGAATATATAGACATGTACCTGCTGATAAAATCAATTCAAACAGCCACTAACGGCTGAATTCTGTTAAAAGGAGACACTTTCTCAGCAGTGAAATGCAGAAGGAGACCAAGGCCGTTCACACACAGCAGAAGGGCAACACACTTGAGCTCTGTTTATGGAGCTGATCTCATGAAACACTGGAGGTGATATATTGTGTAGTGCTGTCAGTGTGAGGGACAGAGAAAGACCTATTAATCTAATCTGATGTGTTCTTTCTTTCTTTTTTTTCTGACAAAAGCATGTGGCCTTGTCTCTCACTCTAGCTATGAAAACATTGTCCAGTGTGAGAACCGTACACATAGATGGTACGTCAAACCAAAGTATGAGAGATAAACAGGGCATTGATTGTGTGTGGGGGTTATTATGATGTATAAATGCAATACAGTCGTCGTCTGTGAGCTCATTTGTTCATTATACCGCCAGCATGCTACCTGCCTGGGCCTACACTGTACTGCTCCTGGGGTCTGTTCTTGGATCACCTGTCCATCCAAGCAATGCAGAGAACACAACTAGGTAAGATACTAATAACTACAGCAAGACCCAGCAAACCTGGGAACATGCCTTCTTATTTTATGTCAGTCTATTCTAATATTAGAGACATATTTCAGAGCATGACTTTAAAAATAAGGTCTGTGTCTGTTTCTTTCTCTGTAGTGATCATGTGTTACATCCCTATCCAGTTAAACCAAAGGCCAACTCCTCCAGCTCTACAATGTAAGTATAATGCTGTGATTCATGATTGGATATTACCAGGGGGATTACTTTAATCAGTGTATTATGTTCCACTGTTCACTGTTGTTGGGCCTCTTATATTACATATAGAGGATAAAAATTCAGTGTTGGGATGTGCATTCATCATACAGAGTGGTTCTGATGTAAAATATTACATTCTACATTTTTTACGGTGGGTAGGGATATGACCCACAGGTTACAATGTCTACAATGTAAAGTAGCTTTTTTATGTACTATACAAAATCACCAGTGAACCTACACATACCTTCTGAGTTCTTTTATTTAATGGTGATTATGTTTTTCGGGGAGGAATATTTTGCTTCCTGCGAGTACATTTTAGGCCAAAGCTTTATTATACAACAATGTCGCAGTCATCAGGCACTGCATTCATAACCATTTCATGTATTAACTTTCTGTGAGGGAGCTTTTAGACTGCTTTAAACCCTTCAGAGGTTCAGACAATTCTTACTCTTTCTGGTTCTGAATTTCTCTAGAGCAGAGTGTTATTTGTCAAACTATTATAAAATAAAAATTCTGAAATTCTGCCTTTATAGCATGTGTCTTTTTCTACGTTCTAAAACGGCAATGAATGAAGACATTTTTAAAAATACTCAAATATTTCTGGCTGCATTTTGCATTTATTACTTCAAAGACGTACCAAAGCTGCTTAAACATGCAACAGCATCTTCTACAGTTTATACATCTCAGACAGTGATGAACTGGAGTAAACGGGTATCCTGGTGAAATCTCAAAATAAATACCATACATAGGACATTCTAAAACACTACTGAATAAAAGCTGTATTTACTCTTGTGAAGGCTTTTAGGTTTTTATAATTGGGAAAAAAGAAAAACATTCTAATATTCTGTGACCTTGTAAAGCAGTTGTTTTCATTTGGGCAACATGCTTTGTTTTCCAACATATTTTTCCAACAATTTATTCGCTTTGCTACGTTAAATGTACTTCCATAAATACATTACTTACAGCCGTATACACATCTGAACATTTCAATCCACAGTTTATGTTTGTTTACTGATTTAACATATTGTAAAAAAGTAACCACAAAACTTGGACTGTGAAAAAAGTTATGGGACATATTATATTGTATGACTTATATTTTACAATATATTAGACTATAAAAGTTAGAAAATGTGTCTATTGGAAACTTTTTACCAAATTTACCAAAACAAAGTCATTCAAAGTGGTTGGATAAGAAATGCTTCGTTCTAGAGAAACTTTGTAACTTTATAACTTTCTAATAACAAGAGGTCATTATGTCTACAACACAGTATATAGCCACTTTATTTACTATCCAAAACCAACAATCAACCTACACATGGTGTCTGAGATTTTACATGGAATGTGATTAATAAAAACATAGTGCTACATCTGGTTAAATATTTTGTTGGTGACTATTTTGCATTATGCTACCCTGCATGTTACTATCCATCATGCAACATGGATTTTACTGATTACTGATTTTAAAATACATTTTAAACCCAAATCTTTTCTCAAAACAAATGTAAAAAAGGCATCAGGCAGATAATAATTGGTGTTTAGAGGTCTGGTTCCTGTGACCACCACTGTGAACAATTCTGTTTCTCCACAACAGAAAGTTGCACAGTAAGCCAAACTGAATTACTTTATTTTTTTACATTTACATTTGTTTATACAGATATTTTGAAAAATTGTGTAATTGCCTTTATTTTCATACAGAATAAGCAATTATTCCAAAATAAGCACATCTGCCCAGAAATAGTAATCAACAAAACATGACTTGTATCTTTTATTGTCAGCTAAAGAACTTTATCTATTTAAATACTACTTCTAGAGTTATTCTGGAGAAGCAGTGGACAACATGTGAGACGGCTTGTTTTACAGCCCAAAGTAACATATTCATAATGGCCATGACTGATAGCATGCTGTGTTGTTGTTTTTTTTTTTTTGCAGTGACTGTGAGGGTCTCTCCTGCGGGCCCTCCCAGAACCAGACTGACCTTGATCTTGCACAGTGAGTATATTGTGCTCTGCCATATGTCATGCCTGTTTGTCGTGCTGGGTCACTTGTGTTACTAAGACCTACAGGTTGTAAATGCCTCATAGTGGCTCAGCAACAGCTCCCTCATCTATATAGGCAGTCTTCCTCACTGTCATATGACTGACTAGAGCACTTACAGGAAGTTGTGTATGTGCGTAACTGCATAAAGAAAACAATAAATAAGATCAACTGGTCTCTGTTTAGACGCTGTCCTTGACAGTAAGGACAAAATGCTGTGCACTGGTGTTTTTGCACCTTGACACCACCAACCACAAACTGCAGGCTAGCTCAGCTTTTAGCTGTGTCACATCCCTTTGTAAAAGAAATATGCATTAGTTACACTTATTAAGTTTTAGTAGTTTAGTAGTAGTCTAAGTCACTTTATAGAGCTATTACTACACTTGGACTAAATATCCTACTGGATGTATTTCACTTTGGTGATACTTTTTAAGTTATACTGCACCTGAAATGTGCATGAATGAATTTTAAACTATATTTATCGGCACTAAATAAACTTAAATAATGATAAAAATGACAATGATAAAATACTTTCATACTTATATTATTAGGAATAACTTATATACACCAGTCAGCCATAACATCAAAACCACCTCATTGTGTTTCTACAGTATCTGAACATTTAAGCAGCTCCACTAACCATATTCAAGCAGTTAGAGGCTACTCCATCTGTTACTCTGTATACTATGTTATCCCACCTTTACCCTGTTCTTCAATGGTCAGGACCCCTCACAGGACCACCACAGAACAGATATTATCTGGGTGGTGGATCATTCTCAGCACTGCAATGACACTAACGTGGTGATGGTGTGTTAGCATGTGTTTTGCTGGTATGAGTGGATCAGACACAGCAGTGCTGCTGTTTTTAAATATCTCAATGTCACTGCTGCACTGATAATAGTCCACCAGCTATATCTAGTCATCATAAAAGCAGTTTGTCTTGTTCTCTGCATAAAAGGTGGTTAGAAAAATGTCAAAAATTAGGGCTGTATCCTTAAATGTACTGAACATTATTTCACAGAGAGCCATTATCTTTCCCCACAAATCAAAAAATGTTTGTTTAAAAATGTCATTCTAAATGCCAGCAAGGTTAATGAGTAGTATTTGTATTGTGGCCTTTTCACACTGTCAATACACAACACTACTCCAAATCTGAAAAGTAACGATTATCAGAGAGAAAGGAGCAGACGATAAACACACACACACACACACACACACACACACATATACACACAGACGCATGTCCTTAACTAAATTAACCGCCTTATGCAAACCTTTAAACGCTCCTGTGGTCAAATTACATGTTTAGTTAAGGTGAAAATAAGTTAGATATCATCTACAGATAACACACATCTCCATATGTTACCATACAGCTACTGTTTGTTTGCTAAATATAACATATTGGAAAAAATAAAATGGTTAAGTTAAAAGTTAAGGTTTACATTTTATAAAATTATATTTTAGATAAGTTAACACATGCTCTTCAGAGGACACATTCAACAGGTCATTTTCTGAGTTTATCATAAACATAAAAATATCTATTTTATTTATTTAGAAAATTAAAAACTCATAGTTTAATCAGATGTGCACAAATCTTTGCATACAACTGTACATTCTGTGTTTGTTTGTACTGTGTTTTCACTACTTGTCAAATTAGGTCATTTAAATGGTTGTATTGGGACTAAAACATTTGTGTGTGTGTGTGTGTGTGTGTGTGTGTGTGTTTCCCAGCAATGTTACTTTAAACTCCACTAGAAAAAGGTGGGTGATCCTGTTTCTATACTGTAAACATATTTGTGTTTAAATAAACATCAGGCGTCATAACACCAAAACTTTACAGAAACTTGAGCAGAACCCAAAATTTCAGAGAATATGTGTTTAGTTAGTGGCAGTAGGGGTCAGGAATGTTGTATCATGTCCTGCACTAAAACGCAGAGCTAAAATAAGAGTTTGTCTAAAACACTAAAACAGTTATTTTTTTATATTATCAATTAATCTCACTTAAATCTTCCAACTGATCTATTTAAACTCAAAGCATCAGTTAAGTAACAGACTAATTATGTTCAAAATCTTCATTTATAGGATCATTTATAGGATAATCTGTCCCAAACCATTAAATCCTAAATTTCAACTTAAATCAAAATTTACCCTATAAACGATGCTATAAATGATGATTTTGAACATACTTCTGTTACTCAACTGATGCTTTGGGTTAAATAGATCAGAACATAATCAATCCAAGATCTGAACACTTGTTTCAGTTTATATTGTTTTTCTAATCAGTTTTTTTTTCTGTGAGCCCGCAGTTTGAACTCATTTGGTTGAATGGTCTGTAAATTTAAAATACACTTAAATCAGACACCATTTAACTGCCACTTCACCAGGTTTTACACACTAAATCTCCCACATAATTACTTAAAAATGAGAGTTTTACACTACTGAACTGCAGATATCTAAATCCCCTATGTAACACTGTTCTTTCTCTTTTGCGTTCTTCATAGGATGCATTTCTCTCCAGTGATCTCGAGGTAAAGACCTTGAAAATGAACGGATCTGTTAAAACAGTCAAAACGCCCACATTTGCTTCCAACAAGTAACAACAGCCGTGTATGTCTGTTTAGGGTGTTGGCTATTCCGCAAGGAGCCTGCATGTTACCTACATGTGCCGTGCATCACCTGTCTGAGAAGCTGCAGACTGGAGACGAGACAGCTGGAGATACCCATGACCCTTATGGGGTAGGAAAGAGATGAGGGCCAAAAAAGGAGGAGGGTCCTTATGACACATTTATTGGGGGAAGAGAAATAGGGTTGCAGGGCGGCAGCGTTTTGACAGCTGGATGGTATAACATAAGCCCTCCAAGTAAAGCTTAATGTGGCATCAAGGGTCTTAACTGTATTACTATAAACGTTATACATACTGAACAGTGACATTTCACATGTAACAACAGCTTTTTTAAAAAATAAATAAATACAATTTTCTTTAATTGTATTCCACTCAGGGTTGTTTTTAACACATTGAACACATTTAACACATTAGCACATTTATCTCTCCCCTACAATCTCTCTCTCTCTCTCTCTCTCTCTCTCTCTCTCTGAAATAACAATCCCACAGAGATGTCTGTCTTTGTCTGCACTCTCAGAAAATCATTACACATAATTGTTTAGTGAATGCTGTGTTCCATTTCCACAAATGCTATGTGACCAAACAAAATGGAAAGATAAAGATTCTACTGGACGTTCTGCTGCTTCACAAAACATTTCCTATTAGAAAGAATGAGAGCATGAGATTTCATGTTTACACACCCCATTATTTTCATTAACATTATTTACTCATCATATCATTCAACACTGACTATATTAGAACAACCTACCTTATAATTTCGCTCACCAGCCATGCTACATTGCACTATAATTACAGTGTATTCCATCTCTTGCTGTACATTGTTTTTCAGCTTATCTCTACCACATTCTTCATTACCACGGAAACCAATCAGAAACAACTCTGTACAATCACTGAGTGAGAGTTTGATGGAGCTAGGACCTATCAGATGCTGAGGGGATAGAGATGGCATCTGTTGATGATGAGCAAATGCTCAGCAGGGTTGTCCAGAGTGGTCTGTAAGGGGCCGGTGTGGCTGCAGGTTTTAATTTTAAAAATTAAATTTTAATAGCTGTTGAAGTCGGAGACCAACCAACATAACAAGTGGAATCCATCTTGTTGGCAACGGCCTGTTGAAAATGTTCTGCAGTGCTCAAATAAAATGATGAATAAAAGCAAGCAGCCGGTCACTGAAGAGGTTCTCATTCTTGTTTACTGAAATGTTCAGTTGGAGCATGTTTCAACGAGGAAAGCTCTTTGGAGACAGCACATACATAAACTAGGTTTTAGATTTATTTACTGAATGTATAGTGAAGTATTAATGGAGAGAGTTACCCCTGAGGAACCACAGGATGTGATCTGATCTACAGAACGATGAAGTCTACTTTGACAGAGACTCAAAAGGTACTAAGTACTTTTATTGTTTTTTTATTACACCTACTTTGTATCTATGTATTGCCCAATTTTTCAGCTCCACATATCGTCGCTGTCCAATGAAAAACAAGTATCTCCAAAATTGCAACTTTACCTTTAATGTAAGTCAATCGAACCAGAATTTTCTCCAAGCTATTTTAGAGCACTTCATTGTGAAGCTTTCACACAATGTAAACGACCACTGTCATGTTCAAATGATGTAGAAAACTAAAAATCGACAAAAATAGAGACACATGTTTTTCATTGGACAGCGACAATATATAAAATCCAAATATGTGTGTTTGAAAATATATGAGAGGACATGACTCTTATTTATATGTTGATAAACAGAGGAAGATAAAGCTCTTGGATGACCTTGTCTCTTTATTCTAATTCTAATTGGCTAGCTCTGCAAGTTTGAGATATTTGTATTATATATGTATATGTAAGCAAACATTTTTGCGTGAGTGTTAACTGGCATACTGGTGCTATAAGACAGAGCCAGGCTTGTCTGCCACTATAGACCTCTTGCTGTAACGCTCAGAATGCTTGGATTACTATCGGATCATGTGACCCACATTCATAGGTGGTCAGAGACATATCTAGGCTACATTTAATGCAGAAGTAAATGGCATGCATTTTTATATCTTTGAACAATTACTTGGGTGGACAGGCATTTGCTGAGTGCTGTCTAATAAGTGAGAAGATAAGCAAGGATACAACATGTAAAGCACATATGATCTTTTACATTTGCACTGTAAATGGAAAAAAAACTAAAACATAAATCTGTATGTGTTGATGGCGTTTTTAATTTATCTCTTCTGCTCAAACTGAAGATGCATTTTAGAAAAAAGTCAAAGTTTATCCAGCAACAATCTGGGCACAAAACACCCTCAGCCAGCTGCTGTCCCCCCTCAGCCAGCTGCTGTACACTGTAGGCCTTGTTCCTGGCTTGTTCAGCATGTTCAGGATTTTTCAGTCAATGTGTATATACCCAATTGATGCATCTTTATGGGGTTGATCACAGTGCTGAATCAAGCACTGTTGAGTAGCGTTGAGGGAAGGATGAGAACCAAACAATACTAAACCTGAACATACTCTAGTGCAAAAGCAAAGCAGTGTGTGGATCAGCTGAAAAAAATTACATGAATCCTTATACAAAAATAGTATATCTATTCAAAATATTACAAAACCAGTGCAGGAAATATAAATTATTGGAGAGAGCTCAAAACACAGATTTGTATAAAGAACACTTTTATGGTACACACACACACAGGTTCTTAGACACACAGCCATAATCCAGTTACATTGTGATACTGTTGTGACAACCTACAGATATGGTGCCCACAACATTTTCACAACATTGAAAAGTAAGTCCTCAGACAGTTGTGACAAAGCTATCTGAAAAATCTCAGTCCATGGACTTCCATACACGACATAATGGAACTTGTGAAGGATTCTAGGAGGTTGTGACAACGTTATCTGATAAAAACCTAGAATCCTTCTATGTGAGTGATACTGTAAGTAAACTTTTCAGTTTACTATATTTATATCTGTTAACTTAATGTAATGATACACAAGACACAAAGATACAGTCCATAAGTAGGCTGTTTTGTTGAAAACAATGGTGAGATGCATTGAACCTTGTACTGTTCTGGACGGAGGTGTGATATCCAGGAAACCAGGGGAGCTTGAACTGGAGAATCCAGGCGGTGGGTTTCCTGTAAGAACAGAAACAGAGCAGAGACCCCAACGAAAGGGTAGAGTTAGTGAACACGTGTTGAGCCAGCGTCGGCATGGCCCAATAGGTTGACGCTGAGGGTGATGTGGCTGGATAGATTTAGCTTGAACTGCCGTGACTAGGGAAACCTGGACTTGCTGTGGTGTGGAGACGGATGGCTTGACTTGACTTGAGTTTGGCTTTGCTTCAAGCCTAGCTTGGCCAAACAGCAGTAACAAGAGACTTGGTTTGCACGTACAGATGGTTTAAACAATACTAGGCATTGCGGTGAGTGAAGGGGTTTTGTAGCGAGCAGGTGATGAGAGACAGGTGTAGTGTGTTCTAGGCTAATTAGCGTACAGGGGACAGGGACCTCTGGTGGTGCTGAGCAGGATTGCTTACACTTCGTATTAGATTTACATAGAGTGTTTATATATTTTAGCTCAAAATTCTCTTAAATATTGTTAATATAAACATATGTCTTAAATATGTCTTATAAATATAAAAATATAATATCCTAAACATACTAAATAAAAATATAATAACATAATAATGTCCTAAATATAAATGTCCTAAATACTCTAAATATAAATAAAAATGTCCTACATAAATCTATCCTATAATATTTACAGGTGAGTGCTACATAAAGCTGTAGGTAGGATATTTTGATAACCCAAATCAAAGAAAGCTGTTACTGACTGCTGGCGTTTACAGATGATTTTACACAGTTTTACAAATCTGCTGATAGAACTTCATCAACTTAATCCCTGGTTATTTTCTGATGTTTAAATATGTAAATATGAATTTAAATATGTGATTGTGTAATATTTTAACTGCTCCCTACAACAGTCATCTTTAGTAGCCTATATTTACTAATTGGATTATATTTGTATTGTAAAATTTATGACTCAGGCTTAATGTGTCTCGGTCTCGGTCTTGACTCGGACAACAACTATAATAGCTACCCCTACAGTTGAGACTGACTGCATTGTGAGGGGCAGCAGTTTTGACTTTACTAAAATACTAAATCTTCTCTTGACTGACTAGCACATTCTTGGCCACATGCACTAACCTCTGAAAATGTATAGAAAATGTACACGTACAAGAAATGTGCGTAAAAAGAGGTATGTTAACAGAAGTGAACTGCAGACCTTGTACATCCAACTAACCGGGAACCGGAGATTCCAGGGTTTTCAGGAACAAGTACCTTTTAGTGACAGTGGAATAGGACCTCTGGAGTCAATTGGAGTGGAAGCTGTTACTTTTGTCCATATTATAGCCTTCCGTGTTACTCAGGTTAATTATTATTCAGCAGTAATATGCAGTACTCACCACAAGAGGGCACTATCACCACATAACAAGCACATTTGCAGTCATATTACCTTTTTCTAACTCAAAATAAGTTACACATCCTCTACAGAGAACACACACATGCACATTTTGATGCGTAATTACTGTTACGACAAACATCTCAATTACTGGAAAAATATAATATGATCTGTTCAAAAGTAATAGCATACTTAATATCTATATTTAATTATTTTTTTCAGTATGTTAAACTGGGCAGAAACAGGATTTCTGTAGAGGACGTCTCACTCAGAAAATCACTAGACTAGAAACACTGGTCCTTGATATCTTGCTGACATTCTAGGTTTTAGGCGTTTAATGTTAGAAAGCTGTAACTGTCTTTCTGTAGTGTGCCTCTGTGAGTGAACAGGTTAGAAAGATGGTGGAAGTGACATCTGGAGAGTTGTTTAAGCCCTGTCATTCATCCACAGCTTAAACAGAGAGCAGTGCAGACTCACAGATCATCATTAAGAAGCACGCCGACATGCACAGACAGGAAAGCATCACAGCGGAACAGACCAGCTTCTCCCTGGAATAAATGGACAGGAACAGCGGGCCAGATGAGTGTGGGTGACGGAGCATTTGTCCAAAAGCTTCCAGGTGCACCTGCCACTGACTGTTGTTGTTGATAAGGGTGAAATTTTGCCCACAGCGTTAATAATATTACTCTGTATATAGAACACATAATGTCTCTCAAGCAGTGGTGTTATCACCCTGCCTAATCCAAGGCTTCTGCCTTGACATAAAACACAGTACAAAACAAAAGCTGTGTCTTAAAGTTAAGGATGTAGCCTCTGACACTGCAGTCTATTCTGTTTTGTAGGATCCTTGTGGCCAAGAAATCTTTCATTTAAAAGAGTGAGAGGCGGAGGCCCTGGGGTTTGTTATGACATGTAATGAGGTGTAAATTTGAATTTAATGTTTTTAAATGTAAGATGTAAATGTGTTGCAGTGTTTAAAACAGCAAGTTGGCCGTCTCAAATGTGCATGATAGAACTTTCATATACCAGTTCTCTTCTACCTCAGCTGCATCCTAGAGGCAATCAACCAGATTTACCAAGTTTACATAAACACTGCATCTTTTATCTTTCACTATAATTACAGCCACTATTGCCCAATGAAGATAACATAACTAACAGACAGCTGAGATGTAGAAAGATGTCCAAACGCTAGAAAAACTAATTTTTAGCAGAAAGCTGTGCAGAACACAGTGGCGATGTTTGCTTTATTTGTTTTGGGCTTTGGCTTGTATATGTCCACGTTTACATCTTTTACACATAACTTTCAAATTCAAACACTGGTGTGCTAATGAACCGAAGACTTGAGGCAACAGTATATAGCAGGGGTCACTAAAAGGCGGGCCGCGGTCTGAATCCGGAGAGGATTTAATGTTGACAGTGTTTATTTTAACCGGCACAACTTTTCTTGTCTTTACGGTATACGGGCTTTGCGGCACAGTAACCTCACAGACCAATCACGTGCGTCGTAAGTTCTCCAAAGGCTCCTCAGCCAATCGCAGCAGTTGGAGTATAAAGCGAGTCAGAAAAAGGCTAATTCAGAAGGTTCATTAAACAGTAAACATTATTAAGAATAAATATCGTTCCAGGCTCACCAGCGAGCACCTTCATAGGTGTATGAGAATGGCTCTGACACCATTTACGCCCAGATTTGAAGACAACCAAGAGCTCACTTCGCTCACTAAGCAAGAGAAAGTATGAGAGAGGAATACAAGACAGAAATAAACTTTTAAGACGTGAAAGAAGTGTGTATTTTATTTACTGTTTCTATAAATTAACACTTTAAGATGCACTCTATTGAAAAACATGCTTTTGCATTCAGTTCAGCATTTAAATAAACTAAAATATACTGAATGGTATGTGTGATGTGTTGGTCTTACAGTTGCTGATGATATAAAATGCTGATACTAGGCTACTTCTGTAAACAGGATATGGCACTGAAACATAACACATGTTAGAAAAGTCTAAACAGACCAGACCTCGGCCTGAGGAAATTTTCTCTAATTTGATCGTACTGAATTCTAATTAAATAGCCCTGGTATACAGGATACACCACTGAATCATTACACAAGTTGGAAATGATGACAGTCCAGACCTCGGCCTGAGGAAATTTTCTCTAACTTGATCGTACTGACTTCTAAATAAATACCACTGGTTTATAGTAACAGTGGCAATGCAGGTAGTGGAGCACTGAGAAAAGAAGGCAGAGCTTGGTGGAGAGTGTTGGCTAGAACACAGAGATAGCACTCAGAGAAAACAAATCACATTTCATTTTCCTACAAAACTTGACTATATTCTTTCCTCATATGATTGTGTAGGCATGTGATCAATCTGGGTAGAATATTCATCTGGCTCTTCCTTTTCTCATCTCCATTCTCCTTCTATCTGCCCTTTGTTGGGGTACATTACTCATAATAAGCACTAGAAGAGGACAGAAAATAGCTGTTGGACTGGGTAGGTGAGCACGCCATCAAACAGAAATTTAAAGTCTGAGCTTTATGGAGTATATAAAGCCCAGAGGGTAATCAAGCTTTGTCCTCAAGCCTTGTTTGACTTGCTTCCATGGTTTCTATGTCACGTCTGAGGAAAAGTGACACCTACGCAAGTCCACTTCTCCTTTCATTTTCAAAACACTGGGAAACATGGATTCAGGTTTATTTCTGTGACATAATGAAAGCGAGTGCAGCACTGGCACTTCTCTATTGATATAGGTTAGTTTCCAGAAAGCATATACAAGGGGTCACAAGTTGATGAGCCCAATTCCAATATGTTTTGTGTATTTTGTTTTGTTCCCTGAGGTTTACAGATAATGTTTGTGTGTTTTTTATGTAATGATTTTCTAACCTCTCTTTAACCTTGGGATGTTGTGATCCACATGTTAATATTCTGCGCCATGTTATACGTACTTTGAATTAATGCAGTTAGTCATGCTGTAAAGAAGTGTGATAATGTAAATGGTTTCTGTAGACCTATTAAAAGTAAGCAAAGTTGTAATTATCTTCTTCTTCACCAACTTCTTATCAAACACTCACTTTAAAACAGTGAAGAAAATTCAGTTTTACATCACACAGTCGTTTAATGTTCTGGGTTGTGGGATTTTGGTCATTTCTATGCTCAAAATCAACAGGGAAATCACTAAACTGTGCTGGACTCTGACCACCCAGGAACAGAATAGATAACCTTTGGATTATACCTTTATGTGCCATTAAAATGC
Organism: Megaleporinus macrocephalus; assembly: GCA_021613375.1. Taxonomy (NCBI): domain Eukaryota; kingdom Metazoa; phylum Chordata; class Actinopteri; order Characiformes; family Anostomidae; genus Megaleporinus; species Megaleporinus macrocephalus. Next base: position 33,504,612 of record CM038702.1, on the reverse strand, counting down.
AAATTCAGAAAATCTTCCTGATGCTGTGATACGCTGATATTATCTAGTATTCATTTTCATTGTGGCAAAGCTGTGTCCTTGTGCTTGATATGGTGTAGCAATTAACAGTACTGTGTACTGAGTACTGTGCCAAAGTCTTACACACCTAAGCATGTTATGTAAAGCCATTTATCTTTGCAGTGCGTGTTTGTGCTTGTAAAACACCATAAACCATTAAACAAAGTTTAAGCCCAGATTTCTCCTGAAAACCCCAAGTTGTCGCACACAGATCTGTTTGATTCCATCAAAAACACCCCTGATTTAATAGCCAGGGCAAGTTCATTTGTATAGCACCCTCGGTCACAGTGGCAATTTAAAGTGTTTAATGCAAACGCTGAGAAATAAAAGCTTTAAATCTTAAAACTTTTGCAAAAAAATCTTAATTAAACAACATAATGGCATCTTGATCTAACAAAAACAAGATACAGGATGATTTCCACATTTAATGCTGGGCTTCTATAAGAAGAGTTTTGGAAATGGATCATTTGATGCACTAAGGTTCATAAATTTGCTGTATTATTTTATATGTATTTACTGTAATATTAGTGTTTTACTGAGCAAATAAATGATCACTGCCCAGAAACTACAATCCTGTTTAAAAATAAGTTGGACAAAATAGGACAAATACAACATATTAAATGTTAAAAATGAGAAATTTGATTATAGACCATTTTTGACAGCAGCCAGCAATAAAATACAAATTTGGGACAGGAGCAACTAAATAGGTTAATTGATAGAACAGGTCAGGAACATTATTAAATACAACAACAACAAAAATCATTTAAAAATAATGTCTCAAATATTAATGGTACATGGCGCTATGGTACTTAATATCATTAAAAGGTTCAGAGAATCCACAGCAATCTCTGTAAACTCCACCCGAGCTTATTTAAGATGGACTGAATGGAGGTGAAAAAGTGTACTGTGATCTGATGAAATCACAGATGCTACGTCCTCCAGACTAAAGAGTAGAGGAACTGTCCAGCTTGTTTTCACTGCATAGTTTAAAAGCCAACATCCCTGATGGTATGAGAGACAGTAGTGTATATGACGTGTGTCCTGTATACATCTGTGAAGCTCCAACAATGCTGGACGATACACACGGGTTTAAAGCAACATATGCTGCCACCCAAACTACGTCTATTTCGAGAAAGTCCTTATTTCAAAAAGACAATGACGAACCACATTCTGCACATATAACTACAGCAAGTCAGCGTTTGAGGTGTCTTTGTACTTTTTGAATTAAATTACATTCTGTTTTTATTTACATTTTGCAGAATGTCAACTTTTTTGAAAACAGAGTCCTGGCTTTTTAAATCTTTTTTTTTGTTGCCTAAAACTTGCTCATGTTTGTGCTTGCCAAGCTTTTACTATAATTCTTGTCTTTAATTTTTCAATTAAGCCTCTATCTCTCCTTTCTCCCACAGCTTGAGGAAACTGTAGGGAGCTTTGATGGATTTTAATGGTTTGGATTACCTGCCCTCGTGGCAAATGACAGATTTTCATGGTGAGGTGAGGTCATCAGAGAAGTGGATTAAGGAACGCTGTGTTTGTGCTGCAGTTTGAGCTGCCTCCTGCCTCCTGTCAGACTCACAAAGGCACTGCCAGAAAGGCAATTTTTCACATCATTACTGAAAACGTACATGTACTTTGAGGAGCATTATAATATTACTAAAATTAGTTAGAGTGATAGAGAGAAAAATTAATAGTTATTTGCAGAGACACAGAGTGTGTGAGAGAGAGAAAGAAAGGATGAAAAACAGTAGAAACCTTTCTCAATGTTTTTGTTCAGATATCTGGCCACTGCATGTCAGTAGCTGTGAGCAGTAGTGATTACCCTCTGAATATCAGGCTTATTGTTAAGTAGTCTCAACACTTATTGCTTAGTAACTGCTGTAAATAACTCAGTACCTACTATTAATTGACTATGAAGTTATAACAGTGAGGGATGGAACACACGTGGATCCTAGAAGGGTCAGCATAATATCTATTTATTTGTAACTCGTAGTAGAACATCACAGATAACCCTCTATTTTGTACAGTACTGGGGTGAAGCCCTACCACTTCTTGTGGAGTTTGGGGTGCTTACATAAAAAACCCCAAACTGCATAGACCACATAGATAAACAGTCAAACTCAAACTCAGTCAAAGTCAATAAAAATCACTATTTCAGTCAGAAAGCGGAATAATTCCCATACAAGTGAGTTTGCATTCAGTAAGAGGAGCTGCATCTCACTAATCGGACAAAAACGCTTTTACTGTGATACACAGACTAACGCCATTGGCCACAGTTTGTTATTACTGTATGTAAAGTTCCTACAGTCTGTCTGAATATTTTTTATTGCTATTATGATTATAATTGACATTTCTTAATTTAGTACTGCATTTTACACCAGTCTGCATTAAAGAACTGAACTGTGTTCATTCATGAGGGTACTTATCATCAAAGCACAGTATACACACTGAAACGCTGATTATTTTTGATTATTTATTTGCAGCTGATGCCGTGCTGCTCCCAGATTACTAGGAAGCAAAATTATAAATGTCCATCGTGGGAGCAATAAAAATGTTCATAAAAAATCTAGTTAAATATGGCGTTTCACGGCATGGACTGTAATATGATAGTACTAGCCATGACTACAATTTATCAGTTGTGCTCCTGTCTTCACGACTCTGAAGATCTGAAGACAGAGATCCCTCTGTTCTTCTTCTTTGCCCTCCTTTTAACGGCCGTCACTCATTTTCGAGTAAATGAAGCATAGTTGTTAGAGGGCTGTAATGAGAGCTCACCTTCGTCTTCCCCAGCCCAGCCACTGACATGTCTATATTGACTGTTACGAGTCACTGGAGTCCTCTTTTCGAAAGAGCAAGCTCTATCTCTTCTTTGTGCCCATGCTGAAAACTCTCCTGCCTATTACACTAGAGCCTTCTCCTTGTGGAGGTGCGCATCTCCAGACAGAAAAGTGTATACACCTGTTTCTGTTTCTCTTCTCTGCACCACTGGTTTTCAATAAACTCTCCCTGCTCTGGTATATGACTAATGCTCACCATAGTTGTAGGGAAATTGTGTGTGAAAAATGGGGGCTTCATTGCAGGCGATGTTTGGTCAAAATGCAGTTCACACAGAAGCCACCAGCAGAGCGGTTAGCCATCAGCTCTCCTGGCTGCAATTATGTGAATGAGTCTCCTGTCACACGTCCTACATGCCATTTGTGCCAAATGTTGCTCTGAATGCTGAATGAATAACAGGTGACTCTCAAAATGATGGGAACACTCATGAGGGACATGAAACCAAGCACATTCCACAATGGTGCTGTATCAGTCAACGAGTCAACTAAGCAGCTACTGCACCATTCTGCTCAAGGTGATTCATGACAAACCTTTGATTTAAACATTGCTGTCCTGTCAATAGTAGACTTTTGCCTGACCAATAGTGTGGTGAACTGTGACTTAGGCCATTATGGCCATACCTTTCAACACCTGGTCTTAAACATGAGTTTTTGATTATTTTAGGGTTCTATAGTAAAGCAATAAGAAGCATGTCAAAGAAAATATTGCTACTGTTTGCAGCAACTGTATTTACAGTAACAGTATTTAGTGGTAAGGCTGTGTTCTGGGACCTCCCAGCCTTTGCATGACCCCCACGACGACAACAAGACACTGATTGAGTCAGAAACAGCATGAAGGAAGAGGTGAGGTGGAGGTGGGTTGCAAAGTCCTTGCAGAAGAAGCAATGCGTCTGACAGGCTAAAGCATTTGCGCCCTGAGCAAATAGCCAATCGTACGCCTAGTGTAAGTGATGAGCTAAGCCATCAACTGATTGAAATGTTAATAGCTCCTGGTGTGAGTCTGTGGCCTGAGTTAGACTTTCTTTTTTTATGCTCAGCAATTTCAAATAGTATGCTAATACTGCATATTAAATGGCCACTTTAAATTAAACACAGACATTTAAAGCTTGTAAAAGACATTCTATATGTGTTATTTGATAGCTTGTAACATTACATTATCAAATATTTGATTTTCTAGTTCACAGTTCTTCTGGGACTCTTTTAGTAAAAAACCTCTGGTATGAAGCTGCTGCCACTATTAAAAAACTGGTTAGACAGAGCTCTCTATGTAAAGGATTTTAATCACTTCTGCATTTAAAACATTCACCACATGGCTAAAGTAATAAGTATCATGGTGCTCTGTGTACCCTGGATTTAGTCATTGCTTTTGTAAGGGCAAAAAACAAATAAACAAACAAACAAACAATCAAACAAGAAACACACCTATTATACAGTACTACCATTACGTTTGCTGAAGAATGACTGACTTGTTTTTAAGACTCGCCTGTTTTGACTTGGGACTGGACTATTTTGGGACTGTTGCATGTCGTCCTGTTGCACTGATTTCCTCCCACTGTTTAAAGACATGCAGTTGGAAATGCTATGCTGCCCCTGGGTGTCAGTGTGTGTATGCATGTGTATGTCTGTGTGGCTGCCCTGTAATGGACTGTCCATAATGTTCTGTTACTGTAATTTTTGCTGTGTTTAAAAGCCAAAAATAGATTGCATGATCCTCACAACTCTTATGCAGAAATAGTCACTGAAAAAAGCTAAAGAGTAAAAGGATGTATTCATATATAGAGTATATGTAAAACAATGCATTCTGTGAGAAAAAATTAAATGTATTTTATAGAAATTAGCTGTTTGCTAAGCAAGCAGCCAGCAGTTCCACATTGTTATAATTGATACTTATGTAGTCTATATTTAAATAGCTATATTTAGCTACAATTCAACAATGTGTAATATTCTTATGCAATGCACAGGTTTATGTAATTACAGCATTTCGCTCAGAATAGGAACTTCAGTCATATGTAAACAATATCTTACTGTAAAAACAGTATGGTTAACTTCTCTAAGTGAAAAAACAATTATATCTTTGGAGTAATTTTAGCTGTAAATGAGCTGTAATTGTGAAATACTGTATTAGTGCTATAAACAAAACAACACTATACAGCAAAACTGCTCCCAGTTAATTACTGTCATTTCATAGGTAATTTGCAGGATCAAACTGGATATAACGGCACATACGTAAGGCCTACAGCAGCCTAAACACAGAACATGATCACAATCAACAGGTCTTTACCAGGAGTTTTTCCTACTGTTCTTACTGTTACTGCTGCTTGTTTTGTTTTAAACCGTGCTGAGCTAGAAGAGAATTTTTACAGTGTTATTCAGCTCTCTCTCTGTCTTTACGTATCTAGCTATCTAATGTCTTCCCCTTGGAATTACTCCCACAACTTAAGCTCTCTTTGATTCCTCACACTGTCTTTGCTCCTGTGGAATGATGAAGGATAAGCACCTGAAATGTCAGGGGTTCTGTTGTTGCAGGTGGTAGATGAAGTCTTCTCTGGAAACAGGTGTACAGTGAAATCCCCAGTGCTTGATGAACACCTTCGGTGTTGAATTAACTCCTGCAGAGTTCACTTCTGTGTGGCAGGATTTAGAAACACTATAGGTCACGATTCCACACTGGGGGTTTAGCAGTGTTACTAAATTTGGCTTTTGGGATTGCTACTTGTTTGATAGCATGCCTCATCACCCTCCTCTTACGTGCCTGCCATTGTAGCCAGAAAGTCAAAGGCATAAGAGCCAGTGCTCATAAATGAGTGCTTCTGCTGAGAGGACTGAGAATCTGCTAATTTATTTAAATGTCTCGGAAATTGGAACATTTTAACAATATAATAGTAAGAATTTTGGCAGATAAAAATCAGATCTTTTTTTGGCAGGTGGGAAAACGTGTCCGGCCCCCTCACCCCCTTGCTTCTTAGCCTCAGCCTGCATGTTTTAATTAGCTGTGTTGCTGGCAGATGCTCAGCTGCTGAGCAGTGAGCGCATCGGAGCCAGAGGGTTAACTGATTGGAAAAGCAATCACAGGCTCACCGTGACTTACTGATGAGATGATTATCTGCTGGGCTGGGAGGTTCTGGGAGCAATCAGTTGTGGTGGGGAGGGAGGATATGAGCAGGTGGGATTCAGACACAGCAGTAGGGAGATGTGAACATGGAGCATGATATGGCCTGGAATACTGAACATCTCAACAATGATGGCTTGTCTGTTGGAACTGCCCATACCGGGAGGTCCTCAGGATATGAAATATAGTGTACAGAGCATGTGCAAACACAAAAACACCATTCATGCAATGATTGTTTTCATACAATGGCACACACACGCACACACACACATGCACACATCACACACATACATATATACACGTTATAACATAGAATTGTAATAGCATTGTTATAGTTGAAAAAAGAGAGTTCAGAGCATGGGCTTTGTGGGTAACAACTGTAATTTACAGAGACTGAACGCATAGAGTATAGGCAAAGTTATCTAAGAGCAGTCTCCAAGTATTTAGCAAAGCCAACTAAACAGTCTGATGACTGTTTATTTAAGTCTTTGTTTACACCAAGGTTCATTTAGTTTTTCTTGTCTGTGTCTAATTGAACATGTTGCTTCTGTGTACTTAACCCAGCGTCTCACTGTAGACCAGCACTTCAGAGCAGAACTTAATATTGCACATATGTGGGTGGCAAAAGACTGTAAAACTTGGCTCTCAGTGTTTTGTACAAGCCCCTTTGTGCAGCAATAACTGCAATATTTTCAGTAATTGTTAATCACCTGCACATCAGCCTGAAGTAACTTTAGTGCTTAGTGTAGAGAACAGCTTTAACTATAAGATGTTGGTGGGTTTCTTCACATTAATTACTCCATCAACTTCCTATTGGGTTATGGTCTTAACTTCGTCATTCCAAACCATCAACATTATTCTTCTTTAGCCATTCTTTGGTAGAATGACTTGAGTGCTTAGGGTCATTGTCTTGCTGCCTGAGATACAGTTCACAGACAAATGTCCTGTTTTTGTTCCATCAATGATGGCAAACCCTCCTGGCCCAGAGGCAGCAAAAACATGACACCACCATTGTCACCACCATGGTTCATAAACGCTATTTGGTCTTTATGCTGAAATGCAGTGTTTTCCTTTCTCCAGTGATACCACTTCTTATTTAAATCATTTTTTTTTGGTCTCATCCATCTACAAAACATTTTTCCGTCTACAAAACATTTTTCCAGTAACCTTCTGGATTGTCTATGTCATTGTAAGTAAACTGTGTTTGGGTAGCAATGTTCTTTTTGGTGAGTAGCCATTTTCCTGCCTTGCACATCTTCATTATTCAGTGTTCTCCTGATGAAACACTTGACGATCATTAGCATTTTCTGTTCTGAGAAAGGTCTTTAGCTGTTTAGAATTCATTGTTGGTTCCTTTATAAAGCTTGTGCAGTATGCAGGCCTTGCTTTTGGAGTGCTCTTTGTTGGCTGACCGCTCCTGAGATGGACTATGGCTGCATTTGAGGTTGCTTACTTTGTCAGTACTTACTGGACTGAAGCCTGTATGTACTGCTTGAGCAGTAAAACAATAGGTTTCAGTTTGCAAGTGTTTAGTATCCACACAACCTTAGAGGCACTACATCCAATATCATACCAACGTCCTGTGAATGTCAGACCACCACTGTAAATGTCCCAATATACATTACAAACCCCTTTCGCAGACATTATTTTAAATACTGTTTGTAGCACTGACCTTGGTCTGAATCCTTCCTCAAGCAGCATCAAGGTGTGGCTCAAAGATGACAAACTATGAAACATATTTTTTACCCCAGAAGTAAGTACCGCTAACCTCTGTAGTAGCAGTTCAGTATGTACATACAGTATGTACATACCGTACATACTTTGAGGACGTGTGTGAAAAATGTATTGTTTAGGATCATATTTGTGTGTGTGTGTTTTCTCTTTAGGTCAAACATGTAGATTTGCTTTCAAATCTCTTCATGAAGTGTACCATTTTACAGACGTTAAGATAATGAACAAACCATACATAACGCTACAAGCACACACACTATAGATAAAGTCATTCTGCATCTCTATGGATCCAACATCTGTTCTAGGGCTGAAAGATAAGGAGAAAACTTGTGTTCCCATCAGTCATGTTTAAATCAATTAGCTCAAGGGAGCCATCGACTGACACCATCACCTCTCTATAGGTCTGTCAATACCACAACCGCAGGGAGATGGTTAATGGAAGCAGAGGTGGCACAAATTGTGTAACCAGTTAGACCTATTTTATAAACTCCTAAATGAGGCTTGTAGAAATTTCACACATTTGCAAACTCAATTTCACACTCAACCTCACTCCTGAGAACGAAGATGTTCTTTAAAAGATGCAAAGCAATCGGTCAATAGTTGGATTTTTGAAAAAAAAGTTTTTCTAAATGAGGGAGAAAATATTTGTAAAGTTTAAAGATACTTCAACGTATAGTATAGATTCTAGAAAAAACCTTCAGACCCTTTATATAATGTAAACGTTCTTGAAACCTATTAAAGTTTCTTCACTGTTTTTCAAATATGGTTCTTTATGGTACAGAATTTCACTCATTGCACTAATAATAGAGCTGTAAATGTTTTTCGTAGGGGACCAGGCACATCTTGCCAATGCAGACACTTTTTCAAATTTTTGCTTCTTTTACTGTGAAGGTCACATGGATCCCATTTCACATTTACTAGCTATTAAGCTTGTGTAACGTCGTCTGAATTCTGATTGAGGTCAACTTTTACAGCTTCTATTGCAGATCTCTCATTAAAATTCAGTTTCATAGCCTGGGGATTGAATATGTTCTACCTCATAAAATAAAAAAAATATATGACAATTCAAATGCTGCGAGATACGTAATATGTTAACATATAACTTATTTTTAATGTGCATCACATCATAGTTCTAATACTGGTGTTCAGTTTATTAAATTAAAAGATGCTTATGTAGAAAAAATACCAAATTTTCTTTCAACATTCAGCAAGAAGCAGCATGTTCAAACGGCACAGGAAGAAAGATGACTTGAGAGGTAAAAACTCAACCCGTTTTACAAATCTTAGTAATATAAGGTCACAGTGTCTTCTAAGCTGGAGAAAAATGTGGTAATAAGCTAATTAGAAGGCTTATAAGAGCAAACGCTATAAGCCTATCAAACTGAAAGGTAAATGGCATTAGATGTCACTGGAACTTGTCATTTGAGCAGAATTTATGGAATAATTGCATCATAATGGAGCTCTAATGGAGGTTACATCTGGGCTGTCGATGGTCTTCCAGGAATAAAATGATCCACAGCATTCCTCAATATCCACACTTACATGGCTAACTACAGAGGCGAGCTTTTGTCATGGCCACCCCTGTGCCCTGTTCTAAAGCCCACTGAAAAGTCATGGGTTAAACTGAAGGGGACAGTCCACTTACAGCTCTGAAGAGATTTTCCACGGTAAAACGCGCCCATCATCATCACCAAATGATAGAGAACGGTGTCTGGATTTCATGAGTGGGTGGACGAAGAAATAAATTTAGGGGTCCCAAAAAAACCCTGAAAACTACATTTTTAAGAGTCTATGAATACATTCCCATAACAGCAACGCATCATAAACATGGTTATGTATGTCAATAAACATTTATTACAATTTGCTAGAATTGCTTAAAGTCATAAGACATAATATTATCAGTGGCCGAGAAACTTATTATGATTAACAAACCTGTATAAACACATGCTATGATTTCTGTTGAAGTGAACCTGTCTGGAGCAGAATAAGGGTTTAAAGGCATTTTAATGTATTGTAATGTGTCTTTACAAGCTTTAAGCAAAGGTGGCAATTTATATACTTGTCATCATATATAGTTTTAGGTATCTGAAAATATTTAATATAAAAATCTATTTATCTGGGCAGTGAATGTCTGTTTTATCAGAAAGACATTCTTATTTTATTAAATACAAATAACATTAACAAAATAAGTATTGCTTGTATTTTTGTCAAAGTGTTTGTTCAGTCTTTTCCAAAGCTCTCCTCATGACAGCCCAGTATTGTTTGGTGCTGTCATTCGAAACCAGGTTTGGTTAATCAATACTATACAATGTTAAAATCAGATGTAATTAACAAATACATGTATACAAATGTATAACAAATACATGGTTTGCAATGTTTTTATATCATTTATTTTATTTTCATATTAGTTTCAATACATGCCAACCTCAATACATGAATGTTATTTTTAATACCCAAACCCTAATGGTCTTCTCATATACTGGGAACTCTTGTTGCTCCTACGGCAATCCTATAGATCAACAATCCTTGTAAATCATCCATGCGATGATGTATTTGCCACACATTCCAAACTCACTCAAAAGTTTTGTCTTCATGTATTTACTGATTTACAACTATCAAAAATATAGTCCCAGTTTTTCAGTCTTTAATCTTTAACCTTTAAACAGGTTAATATCCTCTAACTCTTGTTATGACACATTAAAGAACAGTGGGCAAAAGATCTACAGGTAAGCTTCAAAGAAGCAACATGAAATGTGATGACCTGACAAACATGCTTCGGCTACATCTTTCTGAACCCCTTCCTGTTCTATTATTATTAATTGCAGGTAAACAAATATAAACATCTACCTTAAACGCATGATGGAGTCTTTTTTGAAGAGAGCACATCGACCCCACTCTCTACAGACTCTCTACACAAGGTAAGATACACGACTCATGTTCTTATTTAGGAAAAAATAACCTGTATACACTTAGAGAAAATCAGATACACAGTAAGTGGAAACACAAAAACATCCTATCAGATGATCGCATCTGTTTTTGACCTTTTTCTTTGATTACCAGTGTTTTAATCTCTTAGAGACACATTTGACCCCTTTATATCTATAGAACTCTACTAGGGCAATAAACTATGAGAGGTGGTCGAACTCAATATATCACCTCAACTGATGTGAAGTGTACAGGTTTTAAGTCAGTTATTTATCATTATTATTATTGTTGTTGTTATTATTATTATTAGTCTTTTGTATTTTATGATCACTTAATTTTTTTAAAAAATAAGTTATTTTTATCTTTTTAGTTTTAAATGTTTATGGATTATTTTGCTTTTTCATATGTTTATGTGGGGTTGGTAGGAATGGGTATATATTTACACATTATAAACATTATATAATAACACATAATATATAATATATATATAACGCTTTTCCATGTTCATATCTTTCTTGTACAAAAAGCACAAACCATTTAGAACTAAGTGTATATGCTTCTAAATTCTGAGGAATAAAAATAAGACTAATGGAAAGCTTGTTTAGGCACATCATGGTTGCTGTTTGGGGTTGATTGATGCCAACCCAAACAATATATCCAGCCCAGATTCATTTTATGTGTTTTGCTTTTCCACCACTATCACTTTTTAAAACCGCAACCCAAATACCCATCAGACCCCTCTCTGGAGACACCCTCTGGCATCACAGAGTCAAAAGATACTGTGGAGCAAAGTCAGTGAAAGGAGACAAGTTAGTAGAGAAATCCGTTTTCAAATTTTTGCAAGATTTTAAACCTTCAGTTACATTTAAAACTATTATAATGTATGTAGCAATAGAAAGGATCCAAAATGATTTATAAAAACTAAATTCCGAGTAAACTTCCATTACGGGTTAAGGACGTTAAGGTCACTCCTGTAATAGATTTTATTTCGATAATGACAACATGTCTCTTCCTCAGTTCTCTTGGAAAAGCATTTCATGTGGCTCTTCATGAAGTTACTTGCGAGAGTCTATATCAAGACAAAAGAGAGGGAGGGGGCTGCTTCCTCTTAATTGCGAGAGTTTGGTTCGTTTTGAATCTGCATAATTCCATATGTGTTAGTTCATTATTATTCTAAAATGTGAGAAAACAGGTAAAGACACGCAAATCCTTCTGTGACTTGGATCTGAATATTTAAATGGTATTTTTAAGACGTGTAACTGATTCACAGTCCGTTTGGAACAACAATAGTAATAATAATAATTACAATTATATGTATTTTTTCCTTCTCCTGTAAAGTTACAGCTTAAGTGATAGAAGGTTTAGTTCTGACAGCATTTGAAATATTTGTAGATATGTTTACATCACTGCACAAATGCAATATAATGTGTAAGGAAACTCTTACGGATTTCTATAGACGTGGTATTAAAAGGATATAATAACAGTATTTCAGCTTTTTCAGCATCAGGCTTGACATGACTTGAGCTTGTGGTTCAACTCTCTCCGTCTCCCACGTGTGCAGTGAGTGAGGGACGCTGTTTGTAAACTGTTTGGGCTGTAATTAATTCCTCGTTCAGCAGGGAGAAAACCTGCGCTTATTAAAGACTGGCAGTCCTGCAGGCTGCTTAATTAGCTTTGACTGGAGCTCGGAGAGAAACACTGCACCTGATTCTCGGTTGGCTCTGATCTATCACTTTACATCCTTCTTTTATTCCACAACGAGATGTGGTGAACTGATTGTGAGCCACCTCAGGGTGAAACCACTGCTGCAAGTAATTAACTCCTCATCCTTTCTTTCAACTCCTAATTTTCCATTCCTTAATCAGAGATAGGCTGCCGAATCAAAGAGCTCACGTTTCAGCTGGAAGCAGAGGCACCTGCTGAACCCGAAACGGCACCAATAACGTATAAACATAATTAAAGCAGCCTGAGGTCGGCTGAGGAAGGATATCAACGTGAAAAAAACTCTCTCTCTCAGATGGCATTCTTTCACTGTGGATACAATGTATTGAAGTAGGTGTAAACTTCAGACTAAAGAGTCATAAAGTTCAGAAGGATGCAGAGATGTTCCAGCTAAAGTATCCCCAGCCTCTCATGCCCTCAGTCTGAGCCCTGGGCGCATGAATGGAGAGAAATTGAGAAATGGAGAGATGAAAAGAGGAGAAGGCTGGACTTTAAACTTCCAGTCATGCACCAGGCCTGACTAATCGCATTAAAAATAAAAAGGGTGCACATAAAAGACACAGTGTACATGTGAAGGTCAAAGAATGAAATAAATTATGGTTGCGGCTGTGAATGTGAGTGTGCACTGGATCATTTCTAAGAACCGTCCAAAGCCAAAAGAATGCTGCTGCAAAAAGTCTCTTCCTGGCCCTTAGTTTTACTCTACCTGGAAGCCTTTGAGAGAACATTAAATAAAGGTGTTTGAAAAGAACATTGGAGAGCACTGCTGCAGTCCTCTTTTTTATTTTAGCTGGAAATGATACAAACACACATTCCAACACAGAATAAGTAACATCCAATAAAGCAGGAAGTCTTTAAAGATCTCACCTTTGTGCTCATGTGACCATGAACCTGAACAAAACTCAATTATCAGTTGCCTTGTTTGGACATTGTGTTCTCTCAGTGTTAATCGTTTGCAATTTCCATCATTATACACTGCTACTGTATCACATGATTGTATAACTACACTGCTTAAAAAGATTTAGTTGCTGGTATGCCATATTATTCTAGTTAACTGTTAACTGAACATCTAATACTAAAAAGTTCAATTAAACCAAACCATTTTTTAAATCATTATGTACACTAAATAAGCATGTGTGTAATCTCTTTATAGTTCTATAATATATATATATATATATATATATATATATATATATATATATATATATATATATATATATATATATATATATAAACATTTCCACTTATGGGTTCCACTCTGATCACTTACACTACAGATTATTTTTAATTTTTCACATAATAATTATGTGTATAATGACAGTTTGTGTTGCAGTCTGTTAATCTGTAATGTAAATGATCAGAGTGGAACCTGTATGTGGAAATGTACAAGGCGTGGAGCTTCTAGAGGCAGCAAAAAAAGGGCTAAAATAATAATATATGCACGACGGAGAAATACCACTAATAAAATTAACTGCTAACATACACTCATATTCTGTGTGAATTCAGTATGGAGTCTCTCTAAAAGTATGGAGTCTCTCTAAAAACAATCTAGGAAACCAGATGGTTTTGTTAACCAGTAAGGTATGGGAAACCCAAAATTTTGAGATAATTTAAAAATGGTTTGTTTCATGAATTCTATGGTGGTTTCATACAATGTCGCTGCAATGACATACAACTTTCATACAAGTCCAATACACAAAATACAAAATCTCCCAAATGTAAATAAAACACAAAATACTAATACAATATTATATTATTTATAATAAAACAATATTATATATTATAAAATAAAAGAATACACTCCTAGTGGAGTATGAGATCAGTAGGTCACAAAGCTCTACTGTGAGTAATCAAGCGTTTAATCGGGTGAATAAGGTCTGGTGGCATTGAAATACATCTAATATGTGGAGCGCCAGGCGAGAGATTAATACAGAAGATCAGAACTGTATCTGCGATATCTGCACACAGCTCACTAGCACACAGTATGGCTGAAGATTAATAAGGGACATTAGCGGTAATGAAAAACCTTTTAAATGCTTCATAGATATTGGCTTGCTCACTAGGGGTCTGAGCCCGGGTTCTGTAAAGCTGCTTTGTGAAACTGAGCATTGTTAAAAGTATCACACAAATAAATAGAATTATTTAATAAAATATCCAGTGTTAAGAACATGTTCTGCAACAACTTGGGTAGAAAATCACAAACGATCACATCATTGTCATGTTAAGCATTTATAAAATTTCCCAAAACCCAACGCAGATGGCTGTTATAGTAGAAAAAACCAAAGGGTCTGTACACATGCAGGTGCCTACACTCTAAGAAATAGAAGGTACTAACTGTCACTGGGGTGGTACCCCTCACTGTACTTGTGGTACCCTCAAGAATACGTAGTTGTACCCTATTTTGTCGTTATTACAATACAAAAGAAGTTGTGTTGACTCCATATACCCTGTCTTGTCTCCAGTCTGTTTATTTTTCTGTTTCAAAGCAGCAGATTATGAAAGATATTCCACTTTTGCAGTAGGAGATTAATTGTAGTGCACTTTTGAAACTAAGTATACAATTCAACTTCTGATTTCTGATTTCTTTTTTCTGTTGTTCACATAGAAGGTGTTGTTGGGGTGAAAAATGGCCAGATTTTTATATGCCCAGTTACACTGATCTAGTTCTAGAATGAAACAAGCTGTTTTACCTTTTTTACCAGAAGCAACGGGTTGAAACAGGCAAGAAAATAAGAAAATAAAACTTTTGTGTAAATAACATGGAATGTCATACAATACCATGGTATGGTTTGCTAGTACCTGATGTTACCTATACTAGCTAATTGTTTCAAATCTCAGATCAACATACAGTTGTTACTCACTATGAAGCTTTCATTTTTAATCTGCTTCAACAGTTAAAAAGTGGATAAAATCACAGAGCACGTCTGCTACTTATATGTATTGCTATTGGCGTTGAAAGATGAACATCAAGCATGTCCATTAACAGTTCCTTGGGAGGGTTACCAAAAGACCCCTTCACAGCCTGGAACGGTGGATTTCTCTGAATGATCTGCCATTTTCATAGCTGCTGCCACGATGTTGCTTAAGTATGAGCTGGTCTATATACATTTTGAGTCAACACATTTTAAGATTAACAGTTAACAGTTTAGGATTCTGGAATCAGCTTGTTCACTCTTAACAGTATAGCTTGTTATAATAACTGTTAAGTTATTCATTTATAATGACTGTGTTGACAATACCGTAGTAATTGAAGAAGCTTATACTATTTCTGAGCATGGACACATGCAAAAGCAATGCTGCAAACCATTCCTCATGAGAAGAAGCTAATAGGCAACATTTGTATTGTACATTAGTAATTTAAATATATGTCTTAGAAATTCCCCCCATTGCTTTTAGTTGATTCTAATGTGTACTCATATTCACATTTATTCTATTGCAACACACTGATGGCAGAAAAATTACACCGATCTAAAGCGTCTATGTAAGGTACATGGCCACCATCAGCCTACGTGTTCCTTGGCTTAGCTTCTCTTGAACAGTACTTGAGGGAAAGAACAGCATTTCTCAAAAAAGATATAACATCAATTGGCTGTTTAACTGTGTTAAAGGCTAGGACTGTGAAGGCCTTGTCACAGGATATACAATATTTTCACACTCCTCTCATGCACAGATGCACTCCCCCACAGGATGAAGGATGACTCATATGATCTTATCATTCTTTCTGTGAATGAACAACAAAAAATTCTTAGATGTGTATAAGTGTGTGAGGAGTCTATACACCTCTATGTAGATGTGCATGGACTTTTCTCACTGACTTTGATCACATCACTGACATTCTCACGTGAGGAGCAACTGCTCGTATGTATCGCATTTAGTAAATGTGCACATTTAAGCACAATTTACAACCTTATCACTGCTGTATTTCTCATATATCTACATACAGTTGTACAGACTTTAGGGCTGTATGTGACTATCAACATTCCTCTGTCCCCAACCTGACTTTTCTTTTTGATGATTCTAATTTGGCGCTCAGTGTACAACAAAGGAAGGTAATGATGGCAGTTTCAACCGCAGCCAAGAAATCAATCTTAAAAGGCTGGTTTCAACCTGACCTGTCATTATCACAGCTGCAGCATGAGCATTTACTGAACATTCTTATCCCAGAGCAGTCAAGGGCCAGATTCCATAACGTCAAGACGGCAACAATTCATTTTTGGGCTGACGTCATTAACTACGTTAAGACTCCCGACGTCCTGCATATGGTCGCTGTCCAAAAAAAAATTTCCATTTTTGTTGATTTCCATTTTTCGAAATCATTTGAAACCTGTGACGAACCAGAATGACGCAGATAAAAAAGTGTGTAAGCTCTTCAGCCCACTGTGTCGAGAGATCGTAGTCTCCGGAGTTCTAGGTAGCTCCGGACACACACACACAAACACCTCTGGCACGCACATCACCATGACATCCAAACACCCACACTTGGCAGCCATCAGTGCTAATGGCGGTAGCTTGTTAGCATGGCCCATAAAACACAGCCACACACACACTCCGCAGTGCGTGGCATTGATCTCACACTGTTTGGTTCAGAGCTTACCTGTCCGTGGTCTCCAGGCCATTGTGTAACGAGTCTCTCCACAGGTCCAGCCAAGCTTGGCTTCTCTTCAAGGGGACCCTGTCATTATACCTGGAGCCCAAGAGGCCTGCAGACTCATCGACCTGCCCCAGCACTCACCTTCAACCGGCTGAGCCTTTCCCTCTGGCGTCCCCGTGGAGTGAGGTTGGTTGACCAGCGGACTTCCAGAGTCGTTACCTGTATTGAGTTCGTTCCTCGGCATCGGTTGGTCCCTTTAATGACTTTTTACTCAGCGCACCGAACTGTGAATATCACCTCCCCTCGAGCTAGGGAAGGTGCACCCTGTTGAGGTTGTCCCCAGGCGAGCTCCAGACCACGGCGAGTATTAACTAACTTCTATTCGAACTGTCCAAACAGGGCTGGTTCCTGTCTCCTCTGTTCACAGGACGCGAGGTGCTGCTCTGTTACCCCGTTCTCAGCCAAAGTGAGGCTTTAATGTTCAAATCGAGATCCACACATGTAGTCAAAAAACAGGCGAGGGTCAAATCCAGTAAATAAGAAAAACACAGTCAAAATCAAAGTCCAAGGGCAATAACAAAAGGGGAATAAAGTCCAGAGGGAAAGAAGAGTCGAAAACCAATAACAATATATATGAACTGCTCAGTCGCTCTAAGTAGAAACAAAACCTTGCAAAGTACATGAGCAAAAATCCAGGCTTTATAACAAACAGATCTTACTGTTTGAAGCTATTTAGTATTCAAGTGACTGAGAACAGTGATTGGAGCAGAATGGAGAGTTGACAAGCCTGTTATCCCCCTGGGGATTCTGGGAACTGGAGTCCCCAAAGGCCTCTGAGCCTGAGGGGTGCGTGACAAACACGACAGCTGCCCCTTATATCCTGTAAAAGTTTAATGGTGTATGGACCAATAGAAATGCTCGAAAATCATAAAACCTTGTTACATGAACTTACAACGTTTCGAAGGTTATTGGCCTCTCCTGCAAAGTTTTAGTTTTTCTTACGACAGCAACTGTATGCTAAATATACCGTCACATACCGTCGCTGTCCAAAGAAAAACAAGCGTCTCCAAAATAGTGACTTTACAGGAGAGGACAAAACACATTCTTGGCTTTAATTGTAAGTTAATGTAAAGTCATTTTGGAGCATTTCTATTGGTCCATTCATCATAACATTTCTACACTATGTAAAGAACAGCTGCCGAGCTCAGCTGATGTTTAAAAGTCAAAATTTAAAGTAATGGATAAAATATAGATTTGTATGCAGATGTCACTTTAATCACACTTCCGAGCTCTCGTTCAAAGTCGTTTAGATCTTTCATCTTGCTATCTTGATCCAAAAGTCATGGCTTAGTTTTTTTGCACAGAACATGATAGAATGCAATTTTTTTTATTGTATTAAGCCTTAAACCATCTGCACTCTATGTTTCTCCACTCATTTATACAGGTCTTTCCTCTTTTTGTCTCACACTGATATTAGATTTATGTGGAAATGTTCACATGTGAATTGAGTAAATACAGTGCACTCCTTTATTGTAAATCTTAGTGTGGAAGGGATGCTGTACTCCCACACAACAACAGATAAAAAGATATGCATATTTCATTGGACATGTTTTGGTAAGAATGCTTAGACGAGGACATGAAATGAAAAAAAAATCCAGCGTCTTCAGTGTTGATGGATGCTTGGCGGTCCTTACAAGAGCTCATCTGTGAGATGGAGCCACTAAAGGGAGGATTAATGGGGCTGGAATAAGGCAGAAAGTTATCCCAGCAGGAGCTGGCAGCTAAGGCAAACAACACAGCTTAAGCCAGCAAACATGCAGGGAAACAAACAACACTCGACAAGGCAGAAAATCACACACACACACTGAAGACTGACAAGCCAGACTGGTGTAAATTTATTCAAACTCGGCTCATGCTCAGGTTTTGTAGGGAATTGAGTGCTTTGCTGTCACTTAGCAGAAACATCTGGCAAGCCATCAATAAAAAGAAAAACAAAGGGGGTTTAACTGCCTTCTGCAATAGGCCGTTAAAAACTGCGCTTATGGCATGCCCCTCATAAAACCCCATCCTTAAATACACAATGGCTCTTTTGTCCTACATCTAATTACATTAATATACACAGTATAGGGCAACCTTGTTGAGGGCACTTAGTTGAATCTGTCGAGACTATTGCCAGAGCCTCGCCATGAATGTAAATAAGCAATGTTGTCTCAAACAGAGACCAGACAAACAGGTTAAATTCCACATCAATAATGTTTAATATAAAAATAATAAAAACCTTTACAAAAAACTGCTACCAGCAAAACCTCCTGGTGAAACTGGCTGATTACAATACTTCCAAAATTACCACAGGCCCTCGGAGAGCACTTCAGTTAAAAAGTGCCACTCAGCAGTGCCAAGGTGCACCTTAATAACACAATTCAGTGATCACATTCTCACTGTGTGGAATAACGTGTTCCCCCTAGTAACTAACTCAAATACCAGGTAAGGCATGTGGCAGTGGTGGTATCCTGTGAAAGATTGCCACGAGTGCCAGTGCCAAGAGCGGGGTCAGATGAGTCAGCTGGCAGGGTGTAGCTAGAAGACTTTTACTGGGTGGCACAACAACATATAAAAAATATACAAATGACATCATTTCCACACAAATATTGCATCAATACAAACTGTTGCTGAAAGTAAACTGAAAGACAAAACTGTTGATGTTAAATATGTTAGTAGTTGATGGTGTATTTGAACCAAGTAAGTATGAATTAAGTATGTTTTTCAGTGCACAACATTATGAAAAGGTAACCTACAAAACTGTAGCGTTGGCGGAGGAGATGGGTAAGGTGGATACAAATGCAAAAGTCTGCATGAAGAAAGAATAAAATGTTTAAAAGGAAAGAAACAACAAAAACAAACAAGCAGGACAGAACGAGAAAGAAGGCTGGGGAAACGGACAAAGGAACCGAGAGGAGACAAACACAAGGGGGAAACGGAAGGACTACATAACACGAGGAACGAGGAACACTTGGACGCAAACACAGGACAGGTGAAGGATGGAGACAAGAGGGCGGAGACAAGGAACACATGATCAAAACATAAACGAACGCACATGGGGAAGACGAGGGAACAAAAACAAGGACATAGACATACGAGAAGTGCGTGACAAATACATGCCTATCCAAAAGAGAAAAATATTCTTTACTTTTAATTTAAGTCAATGTTAAAAGAGTATTTTCTATAACGTCAAGAGTAAAAATCGAAAAAAGTCTTTGGACAGGACGACAAAGTCATCTGTAAAAACAAATGAATTAGCGTGGTGAAAAACTGTAGCTGTGCACAAACCCAGTGTACATTCACACGCCATCAGACTCACCATGAAGCATAATTGATGCTTTATTCTAGATGGCTGACAGATGATGCTTGACTGTCTTACTTTCCATTACTGGGGTGGGCAGAAGTGTGACCATGCTTCTTTCCAGGGTGGTACTGGCCACCTCTGGCCACCCCTTGTATACACTTCTGGCAGGCGGCATCCTCACCCACTGGAGCTGTACAGACATGAGCTCAAAATCAAGCCTACTTGTTGTGGAAACTATCTCTGAGCAAACTAGTAGAAAGAACACGGCAGTAAACGAAAAAAATCTGAAAAAAAACCTGAATGGAAAAACTACATCATGCTTGTTGCCGTGAATGAAGTGACTCACTATCTGCCACGGATGCAAGAAAATGTGATTTCCGCAGTTCACATTCATGTGTGTTATGAGTCACACTGAGCACATTCTTTTTCTTTGTGCTGCAAACCCTCACTTTCACACTCAGTGTTTCCACAGATGCTCACACCTCACTTCGACTCTCGAAGGC
Source organism: Megaleporinus macrocephalus (assembly GCA_021613375.1). Lineage (NCBI taxonomy): Eukaryota > Metazoa > Chordata > Actinopteri > Characiformes > Anostomidae > Megaleporinus > Megaleporinus macrocephalus. The sequence continues at coordinate 33,483,800 of CM038702.1, read as the reverse complement.
CCTGCGCAGCAAGCCTATTCAGTTTGTTTAATATCCCTAATGATGTATAACAAGGCAATCACAGCATAAGTGAGAAGCAATATGTCTGTATGTGAATGTGTTAAAGACAAAATCTTCTTTGCTTACCTCAGTAAACAGGGTCCTAAAGCTGAAGCAAGCAGATGGAAACTACATTGTACTTATTCTGTTCTGCAGTCAGGGATGTGGATGTGTAAGCTATAATTAGCATGCTGTTTGAATGCAGAGATAAAACTGTGAGGACCGGTGAAGGGAAGATGCTACAGCACAGTGATACGAACATCATCTGTGAAGGTGGAGTCTAAATGGAGGTTAATGGAAAAATGTCACCACCTCAAACTAAGCTCAACACCGACTTCTGAGATTCACCTGGCCTGAACTCTAGAGCAGCTGTGCAGTCAGGAATTTACAAATGAAGTTTAATGAAGTTTAATGAAGTTTAATGCCATTCCCGACAATGCAAAACGACACAGGTTAAGGTGTCATTTTCAAGTGCGCTTCACTTCCTGCCTTCGAGCCCTAGTGTGTACCTGCATAATGAGAGGGGGCACCAGGATGTTCGGTTCTTTAGTTTGGCGGATGAAAGTGCCTGCATGTGCCTGATAGGGAAATGGCATGATGGTACTCTGAGTAGAGAAATCAAGCTTGAAACCCATCTCTTGTTCTTCAGACAGAGATCACAGGCATGTGAGACTACAACACAGAAATAAAACCAGATAACAGACAAAAGCCCTATTTATAGCTTCTTATATTGAATTGACATTTCAGCAAACTTTCTTTTACCCCTAAAATCCTTTTACCTGCAACTAAACAGTCAAGACATATTCAGTGTTTTTGGTTTAATTCTCGGGTGGGCACTGTACAACAACATATATTTTTTGTGTGACCTCTCCAAGATGTGTACAGAACATCCTATTGTGAAAAGAAGAACTGTTAAACACTGTTTTGGTGGAGCTGCTGTAGTAGCACTAAATTTTTAAGTGACTGTTTAATTTTAGGCTTAATGTCTTCCAGAAGTTCCGGGATCACATGTGCAGTTCCTGATAGTCATCACAGTCAAGCAAAGCTAAATCAGTGAGAGTAGAAACAATGTTTTGATCGAAATTGCTCAAGGAAGCAAATGCTCCCAGCTCCATTCATCAGTTGACATCTGCAAAAGTGGTAATTTGACAGATCTGCCAATAAACATGGAGAATCACTCTGTCGCAATTCAGCATGACTAAAGTGAATTAATCTCACTTCATCAACGAGCTACTCTGTCACTTAAACTTTTGTAATGCAGCAATATCATGACTACATGACCTCCCGAGTCCTGTGAGCATCCTGTTCTGTAAACCTCTGCTGTCTATACAGTAAGCATGATGCTCTTCAGGTACTGAATCAATTTTAAGAAAACATATTTGTTTATCGTCTCTAGAGCCCAGCCGAACGTATTGAACCTACTGGTATGGGTATTTGTGGCCTCTGTGTCATTTGCTAATTATGCCACAAAGCATGTAAAAATATTTCTGAATGTGTCCGTATTGTGAGATTGCCACTTCCTCATTAACATTCTCCCAGCCGTGTACGGTAGAAGATAAATCACCCCAGTTTAATGCTGTGTTGGCATGCTCCAGCATTTCTGTTGTTAGCGAGACTAGGATCTTTTGCAACTGTTTATGAATTGCTAAAAGTTTTGAAAATTTAGTATAAGATAGGATGGCGCTTAGAAATATTGTGAATATAAATGAACAAAAGTATGTTCCACACCTAAAAACATGAACTGGCGGATCTTAGAATTTGAATTCTGTCAATACGTTGCTCCTCTTTTATAGGATTTTTTTATACAGGATGTCATACAGGGTCAGAAACCATTTAAACAAATCTATTTAAGATGAAGGTCTGAACAGTTTGCACAGTGTGGGACAGTGAACTCCAATGCACAATTAAACAAGCAAATAGATTTTTCAGTGAACTATTTGTTTATGGTCCACCTTGAGTATCAAAGAAAGACTTTGTGTTAAAATACTATTTATAGACCCATATTTGCACTGTACATAGTCCTGTGGAATGTGATACACAATATTTCATTTCACTGTATTCAAATTATATTGAGGGATGACAATAAAGACCACTTTGACTGAATCTGACAACATGTAAGAAAACCAAACCTTAAAAGACAGATGTTTTTAGATTTTAGATGTTTTGATGAGTATGTAAAATGAATATTTGATCACACGTTTTCAATAATTCCAGATATTATTTTCCAATAATTCCAGATATTATTGATTGACTAAATTCATATGGCCAATTTCAGTTGTCTGTATAGCCAAATTGGCCATAACAATCAGGGAGAAGAAACTGGTGATCCAGCTCAATGAATCATGTTTAATCACGCCAGGACAGGTACATGTGTACCGTCAACGCTCAACTGTAGCCCAACATTTACCTGCCTCATGTTATATGAATCATAAAACTGCAACACAGACCATCCAAACTAAAAACATATTAAACTAGGTGACTGCTAATCATGTCTTTGTAGTAAAAACCTGCTGATTTCAATAATTCCGAATCAGAATTCCTGCTGGATATACATTTTCTTTACAGATTCTCTACAGATTGGGAAAATGTTCTACATCAATCTACATCAATTGTTGTTACTATCTTTCATTTTTGAAGGTGCATTAGGAGCAGATGCCATTCTTCTTTTCCCTAGTGAGCAATAGTAGGACCCTCAAACATCCCCTTTCAGGTAAACAAGGATGAGGAATTAGTTCAACTGCATTGTGGAATTTCTTAAATGACATCAAACGGATGTATTTAGAACACAATTTTCAAACATACTATTGCTATTTTAGTATAGCCTTATATTCAAAAAGGGCTTCCAAAATATCATTTAAATACTTGCCTCTTACAGCCCATACAAAAATAATTATATTATTATTTTTTATATAATGACTACATTTTTGGATAAGCAGCTTTACATTTCAATCCCTAGTCATCACATGATTCATCTAATACTAGATAAGTACTGCCATAATTGTAACATTCGCTGTTAGGATGCCGTCTGCATTCATCTCATAAATGGGACATGTAAACTTGCTATTTCATTAGCAGAAGTAGAATCCTAAAAAGCCTGAGTGCTCTTTTAATTGAACTGTCAATACTGCCAATGAGGATCATTCACTGCTCAATAAAAATGGGCAAACATTTTATAGCTGCTTACAGACACTGTTATGTTTACAGTCACTCAGCGGATGCTGAGAAAGCTTTTGTCAGGATCATCTGAGCTTACTTGTGTGCAAAAGTATCCAGACATGCACTCCATTCAGTTAATTTAAGATGCAGCACCCAGGGATGATGCAGGTATTCAACTGCACACAAACAAATTGTGTTATCTCCATAGAAAAGCACTGACCAAAAGAATGGGAGGCTCTGTAGCGGCTGCACATGAGCTGCACAAGATCACTATGCATTGAGCTGTGAAGCTGTGGAACTGTGTTCACTGGAGGGATAAAGCTCTGTTCAGTATCTTTGGGATGAATTGCAGTGATGTCTGTGATATAGAACTAATCATCCAAACTGACTTGACCTTTGTGGCTGAATGCAATCAAATCACATTCCATTGTTCTAGTGTAAGGCCTTCTCGGAAGAGTAGTTACTGCAGTAAAGGAGGACAAACTTCTGATTAATATAATTGGTCTCAAAAGAATGTCCGGATGAGACAGTGTGTACAAACCTTTGAACATTTCTTTAGTCATTGCATGAACTTTCAACGTAAAGGGGAAACAACGAATATGCTGTGTAATCTACACTTACGTGGACCGTGATTATTCTCTCTGAACTGATGGAAATTGTTCATGTAGGTGTATTTTTAGAATCCATACAGCAGACATGAGAAATACTGGTTCATAAGGGCTGTGAACCTTTGGAGCTATTTCTTGGAACTCCAAGCACACATCCATGTGTTTCCATTGATTAGCACCTTCAGGGCTAAACGATAAAAACACACACACAAAACAGTGCAAAACACTGGAGTTCCACAGAAAATCGTTACTGCAAATGATTCCTGCAAAACGGTTAAATGTTACACTCGCAGATTATTAAGACATTTATGAATGACACATGTAATATATTATGCAGTGCCTGTTGTATTCAGAACACTCTAACATTTCAAATAGCATGCAGAATTCAGCAGCATGGGTTTACAAATCATTTCAAGCACAAACTCTGCATTTCTTAAAGTCTCTATTTCTTGGTACTAAAGGATAAAGACATTCTCTGCAGTCACAATAGGACACGATAGGAAGTTAGTCATACATACACACATACATGTTAACATTCAAATGTTTGGGGTCACTGATTGCATTCATTTATCAGACGAAACATGTATAAAATATTTCTACAATAAAACAAATTTCTATCAAGGTTCAAACATTTCATAGGAGCCTGGAAAAAATAGGACAGTTACTATGATAAATGATGCTGTACAGCTTTGAGAATGAACTTATAAAGAAACTTTTAAAGGATAAATGTTAACCAAATCTCACTAACCGAACAGCTGTTTGTTGTATTGTTCTGACAAATTGCAATAAAAAAAAATACAAAACGTCTTATTTTATAAAACCTCCAATTTTTTACAATGTCCTAAAATTATGTTGTTTCCAAAAACACCGTAAACTGTGAATAAAGTGTTGGTTTAAGGTTCAGCTTCTAGTTAGCATTCAGTCTACACTGTATGACTGTATGTATGTAATATGACAAGTGATCCCACTTTTTCAGTAGTAATTTAAGCATTTAAAAAAACTACTGTATCTTGGTCTTTCTGTTCCTGAGGTTAAGCAGTAGCTTTATGGTGATCCATCTGCCTGCATCCTACATAGTGTTCTTATGCAGATCAATTGGCTTTCTTCATGATTAAAGTCTTCTTCGATCATCTGCTCCTGTAGTCTTCTGTGGTTTTCTACCAGTTCATCAGAGCGCTCTTTTTCATTATTCATTGTATTAATAATGACACGTAACTTGTCATGAAATTCCTAACATTAATTGTCCATTAACTTATGGCCCTCTAAAATGAAAGAGCAATATGTTAAAAAACTTGTAATTTGTAACATGGTTCACTAAAAGTTTAGGTCAGCTTGAATGTCAGGAGGGACATACCAAATACAGTACCACTTTAGAATAAGACTACCTTATAAAGCATTCATAAATTTAAATAAAGCTTATTAATGGTCATAAACACCTTAAAATCATTATCAAACAGTTACAACACATGAATTAAAAGGACAACAGTGACCTGTTCTTTGCCCACATTCATTAATACTGTTAAAACTCACATCTTACTTTGTCTTCTCCATCGGCATTAAACCTGCCAGCTTTAACACATATTTATATTCATCATATAGAGCAGCCTACTTTATAACTGTTTATTAATGCTTTGTAAAGTGTTTGTCCAATCAACTCATTTTAAACCATTTATAAAGGGCAGTCTTTTTCTAAAGTGGTTCCCCAAATACTTATGAGAAATTCTAAAATATGTATTAAAAATTCAAATATTCAATGTTCCACTTCAACTGATATGCTGATGATAGGATTTGTAAAAAAAATCTATTTATTTAATTAGAGAGGAATGCATTTTTACAAGTTATCTCAAACTTTGGGAGCCCTCTCTACTTATACTTTGTAAGTACCTGAAACATTTACTATTTTATATGAACATATATAACATATATTTTATATGAATATATTTGTATTTGTTTATGGCTATAAACATTCGGTTAAAGCTGCATTCATGGAAGATGTTATTATGTGCCAGCAGACAGAGAGTCATCTGTATCCAAATAGGACTACAGCACCATATGCTCTGCCTTCCAGAGATGTGTGGGCTGCAGGAAACTGCTTGTACTTGATGTCTGAGTTCACTGACTTTCAGTCACTGAGGTAGAGGTCACAGTCTCCCTGGGCCTCTTGGCGCCCACATGCAGGTAAGAGATGAGTAGACGAGTGTCTGGACACATGGAGCAGCCGATGCACTAGGAAAAAATAAATATGTCGGACAAGGTGATGAGGTGAGGGGGCGGGTGCCGAGCAAAGGCTGTGTAACAATAAGGGACTTTCCTCCACGACTGCAAGCTTTACACTTTTGTTTCCTGAATGTGATGATTTTCAATGAGGCTCTCACAGATTTCTTTCAGCAAAATCATTTCAGCCAGAGTAATCATCTTTATAAAAGTAACTTGAAAAAGAGAAGAGATGAAACAAAACAGAATTCAATGGCCCAGGAACAGGAACTGTAAGATTCCTGTGAACACCTTATGCCCTCAGCAATAATGGCGTGCATTGAAATGCTAATGAAAGTAAAATGTCATGGGCTCACTTTTTAACCCACTCAGGACCCTCATTAAGCCCTTTCTGCTTTTAATAAAGGAAGGAAATGGACCACATTAGGAAACTGGAGCTTGCTATTTAGGCAAATATCTTACACCAATATCTCAGGACAACAGGTCTGGCAGTGGTCAAGATAGGGATTTGGATGTGGAAAAGCTTAGCTGATTTGGAAAAGACCCCAGAATGCATATAGGAAGACCCCTGATTGTTATTATTTAATGTTTGATGCAATAATAATGCAAAAAACATTAAATTGTTCAACACATATTTTTAAAGCATGTATCTGGTTTCAGCCTAAAACCAGCTATATGCATGCTGTTACTATGCAAACATTGCTTTGAAATAACCAGTTTCATAGGTGGATCTGAGTATTTAATATAAAATAATATAAAACTGTTTATCACTGTAGAAGTAGGGCTGGGCGATATGGCAAAAAATCTTATCACGATAATTTTTTTCATATCAGTCGATATCGATATATCACGATATAAATCAAATCACTATTTCCTTTTTACTTTAAGTGAGATATGAAGATATCAAAATTTAAATTTTTTCTTAAACTGTTTTTATCCTCTAATTTATTTTCAGACAAATAGACAAATGTACTATAGAACATTACACAACTGTATTAAAGTTGTGGGGCAGTATTTGTATGAACAGTATTCACACACAGACTCTGTGTTAAGCAGGCTGTTGCTGGCCCTTTAAGGGCTGAGGAAAGGATTCGTAGCGGTGAATTGACTCTGTCTGCTCTAATGGGGAGTTGGTTTAGCGATTCTGTTTTCGGTAGAAAATAAAGTTTCCCTCCTCGGGATTTTGGTTATAAAGTCAACTTTGTGTATCTAAAGTTGAGGGAGTGTTTCACACAGAAACACTACAGTGTGGTGCTCTGTCAGCTCTGCACAACACAACAGTACAGCTGCTACACACCAGCACTTGAAGCTCAAACATCCTGTAGCGCTTTGTCAATACAGCAGCAGGACAGCACCTGTTTACCTGTTTATCTTATTTTAGCAGATTATTAACACGTGTAACATGTTTCTTTCAGTTTTAGTTAACGTTTTCTGTCGTCTTTTTCTTATATTTTATTCTCTCTGCTCGACTGTGGTGTCTGCAGTAACTTATTACTAGCGCGTTGGTTAAGGTGCTGCTATGTCTACACTCTGCGCTGTGTGTCTCAACCAAATATGAAATGGCTGGAACTCTGGTTCAGCCACCTGATTGGTTGGGGGCGGCGCTATTCTCATTCTCATTGCCTGTTCGTGTTGTCTCTCAAAACACGATCGGAACTTAATTCTATCGACTACGTCTTAAAGTTCTATCGAGGAAACGTTATTTCGCGATAATTATCGTTATCGTTTTATCGCCCAGCCCTATGTAGAAGTAGAGTGTTAAATAAGAAATACACAACACTGATGCTGAACATATCAGTGAAATCAATAAAGAGGTCAATTACAGTTCCTCTTAAAGCAAGCCACGATCTCACAGTGTGAGAGCAAGAGGCTACAAATGCAGAGGAGGTGGAACATCTCAGCTACTGCAGCCACTGTTGCCTTTAGTGGCCTTTAAGAGTATTCAGATTCTTATTCAGATTCTTATTCAGATTAAGTAGTTCACTGTCAATATGTACTGCTTTATAAATGTATATGCAGCACTGTGTAAAGGTTTTGGGCACTTGAGGGAAATGGATTAAAAAAAAATCTAATTATCTGTGCAGTAAGGATTTATTTGCTCAGAAAAGCACTAATATTAGAATAAATACAAATACTATTCATTTAATTAGTAGTTATTTTATGTTAATCAATACATTTATTTAACAATGTAACCATTTCCAAAACTCTTTTCATGGCAGTCTGATGTTATTACCAACACCTGGCTAATCGGTGCTGATGAAAGACTATAACAAATCAGTGGATGGTCTAAATCATCAAGGAGAAATCTGGAAACAAACTTTGTTTCAAACTCTTTTTCAAAATACAAAATTCTTGTTTCACTTGGCTATTTTCATGTTTGTTTCTATTTATTCTAATGATATATGGTGCCAACTACAGGAGAAATAAAAAACATACATATGTTTTAATACAAGCAGTGTAAATATAACCAGACATATTCACAAATTATGTAAAGCACTAAAAAAGTGAGTTGTGTAAAATGAGTTAAAATAAGAGAGCACTTCTAAATTTAACTCAAAATATTAAAGGGAACTTAACTGAAATTATACATGAACTTAAAAACACTCAGACTTAATAATACACTTACATCAGACAAATTACACTGTTATACTTTTTCAAGTTTAAGTAACTACATTTTATTTTTGCATTAACATAATAATAGTAATAATTACAAACTGAGATAAAAGATATTATATTTTTTATTAAGAGTCCTCAGAGTACTCATCAGTGTTAGATGTTAGAATTGCCAAAGTTACTTTGCTACAAACTGACTCATGGAGCACTTCCATCATTAGCAGACCTATAACACGTAAACTGCATTCAAACTTGCATTTAACTCACATATAACATGTGCATGTGCTGTTTGTTTGAAAACATCTGAAACAAAAAAAGCTAATACACACAATTTAAATAACTCACTAGGAATTCTGGGTAAATCTATGAGTGTGTTCCTTTTAATAAAATAAGTACACCTTTTTTTTTACCAGACTGTTTCTGCCTGGATTAAGTGATAGTAGCAAATAGCAAGAAAATAAGGAATTATAACATTCATCTCCAGAAACACTTCTTTAATGAGTTAAACCAGACAAAGCCAGCGTCTTTGAATGTAATGACACTTCAGGTAAGAAACTCAGGGTTAAAGAACACCATACATCTACACCTATATGTTAATCTCTTTAGTCTCAGCACTCTGCTTATGTAACAATCACACATATATAATTATTACTACTTCTGGACTAGAGAGCAGTAGTGCTGGACGATACAGCCAAATACATTATCCAACCATTATCCCTATATATATTTAACATGTGATTTGATGAGCTTAACTTGCTAGCTGTGTGGGTGCAAAGGCATTGTTTATAAACATGTTATTTTAGATCCAAATGACAGGGTATTAGCTCAGGTCCTCCGGCGCAGAGACTGGGACGCAATCGGGGACGTGATTTGATTAGACTAAAGCTTGAAGGTGTTATTAGCAGGCCCGGGCTGAGCGAGCGAGTCTCTTGTGTGATGTTGCGGCAGCAGGAGCACTGACGGAGTTTTATGAGAGGATGTGTCTGGAGAAGAGAACAGCTGCTTGGGCTGGACTGTGTGATCCTGCATGCCAAAGATAGAGTGATGTGAAAGGAGGGTGGACGGGAGGGTGGTGCCGGACAAAGAGAGTGAGTATAAAAGAGCGGGAATGAAACAGGTGAAAAACAATGATTTGAGGAGGTGATGAGATGCTGGGGTTGAGGTGGGGGTGGCGGTATAAAAAGGAGAGCGGCTTTCGTCAGTCTCGCATATTTATAGTTGATGCGTGTGAGTGGAACTGAGGTAGAGACATTTGATGTCTGTCTACACCCGCTCACAGCACACTAGAAGAAAGAGGTGACGAAAGAAATTAAAATAGGAAAAGCACGACCAGCAGTCAAGGAGAAACAAAAGCTTTGTTCGAAAGCCCAGGACACGCAGAGTTTCAGAAGCTACTGACTTCAAAAGGTTCTCGCAACCAATCACTGCTATTGTACTAGAAAAATAAAAGTGCTTAGCTGAAATACAGGCACTTTCATGGCACATCATGAGAAACAGTGTTGAGCTTAATGATGATGACTATAGCTAACACCGGGACCCATCTTCTAATAAATGCCTCTCCAGCAAGGCAAAAGGTTTGGTCTACTCAGTGGTAGAGTGTTACAACGGTCACAACGACCCACTCTTTATCCCTCACATCCAGCACCTCCCCCAACACCTACCCCAGCACTCTACACATGGCGAAATGTCAAAATGTCTAATGCTAAACCAGTGAATAGAGATGATGTGCCCTCTGCAAAACAATACATTCTAAATAAGAATATACAAACATGAGATTAAACTCTGGATCCCATTTATTTTAAAGGGCATTTTAATGCTGTGTGAATAGGAAAACCAACATATTCAACATGGTCAAAGATTCCAATGCGTTTTTTTTGCAGAACATCTTAAGACTAACTATAATGCTGTTGCATAATTAGGAGCTCAAATGAAACCCTAAAGATGCACCTGTTTCCTCATCAGCCTGCTCTACTCGTCTGCTGCTGTGTTTCCTGCAGTGCATACAAACTAATTCATTAACAGTGACATTTTCATGGGAATTCTAGACTGAAATTCAGCTCATAATTTGATTTACACCCAGACAATGTTTAGCAACCTAACGGGGTTACCTTGCTAGTTAATGTTGGTTACATGGAGAACAAAATCAGACTTATGTAAGTGGTGCAGTGCACGTGACAGACTCTGAAATCTCTGAAAGACAGAGTTTTACCCATGTTTGAGGTCTGTGGGCTGACAGCCCTTACTGTTAGCTCACTGATCAGCTTTTGCTTCCTCCGTGTCTCTAAATATGATATATGCACATGATGTAAACCTTCAGATAGTCCGCTCACTTTCAGCCAATCAAATGCTAACATGCCTAAACATCTTCAACTCTGCTTCTGGGAGGCACATCAGCATAATCTAATATGACTTCACTCCAAAGACTAGGTGAACAAGTTCATTCAAATATTGGTAGGGAGGATTCTCTCCTCCCAAAGAATGGGTGGAAACATGCCCCTACCGTCTATATGCAGGTCTATATCCCATGTTTGCCCATATCCAAAGTAAACAAGAAATATTTAGGTATCGAACAAGTTAGCTTAAAACCTGAAAGAAATAACTGTGTGTGTGTTGGGTGATATATTGTTTGTATCAGAATACCATTGTTGTGTATAACAGTCGTTACCATATAACTATATAACAGTGAGTTTAGAAGTATTTGCCACTTGTGTTTGCACAGTTCCCCACCATGTTTAACCCATCTGTGTAGTTAACCACCCACATATACACACACTAGGGGGCAGTAAGCACACCTGCCCGGAGTGATGGGCAGCCCTATGCAGAGTGCCCAGAGAGCAGCTGGGGGTTAGGTGCCTTAAGCAAAGGCACTTCAGTCATATCCTGTTGGTCCAGGGGACTGAACTCTTTGTTCTATTATCACTAAATATATTCAACAAAACCTTCAAACAGAATAAAACAGTTAGTTCTTTATATGTTTTTTAATAAAACCAGTTCAGGCTCTAATTGATCTTTCTGGCCTTAACTGGTAAAATCCTGAGTGCAGATCAGAATGTTCTTCTTTTTATTAACCTGATTTTGTTAATCTCGTAATAAAGATGGATGCATGATGTTTGGTTTATATTCAGTTTATTTTAGGTGGTGAATCTAAATAAGTCTTTGAGAAGGAGACAGAATAACTTGAACCATTATTTAAGACATTACTACCACAAAGCCTGGTGTGACCCTGATCTTGACCATTAAAGGTTGAATATCAGCTTTGTAAGATGCTCTTTAAGCATATAGTACCAGCACTCAGTGGTGAGCACAGACTTTGGCAAAGACAGCTTAGTTAAATTTGAAACTCCTTGATGCATCATACACTTTCAGTAAACCTAAATTCTCAGTAGTTGTATGTTGTCTTGATTTAATTATCAAACAGCATTGCTCTTATAATCTAAACACTCCACTATATCATTTCATTTAGCTATGATAAAGGATAAGAGTATTATGTGCCTGAGAGACCCTGAATGGAAAACTACAGGGTGGAGTGGAGGGCTTGTCTGTGTTTACATTGACCTCCTGTCAGTCTTTTTCCGAGACCTTCCCCAATGCGACACGACTCCGCTCTCATCTCCGTCTGCTCGGCTAAGAAAACATGGCAGGATCTGGTTAGCGAACTGTGCTGCCAGGATGGATCTAGTTGTGTGGAGAAAAACAACCTGTGCTGCCAAAAAACTTGATGACAAGAAAAGTGCTAATTAACCCTGAAGCTGTTTTCAAATACGGAATTTATACACGTGAAGGGGATCAAGCTGGATACAGAATGAGTGTTTCTCCATGTGTAGGTAAACACGATAGGCCTATGTTCAAAGCATTGAACTGCTTGAAAGGACAACTTTACATAAGAAGTCAAGTAGACTTTGCAGGTGACAATCTTAGGTTAGCTATTTATTCAAACATGTTCTATCTTAAATGCTGGTGTGGAGCAGCTTGTAAGCCCTCATTGCAAAAAACAGGAAAACACAGGCAGTATATTCTAATATCTATTCTATTCTCACTGCAGTAGTTCGACAACAAGAAGTGATCAATCTATGGTCTGTTTTAGGTAGGAGGAGCAACCGTAAGGAAAGGTTTTCTAATAACATTCCAGCACATGAACGTCAAAATGAAAAATTGATTATGCTAGTAGATTTTTCAGAAAGAATAGAGTATCTGAGTGAGTATCTGAGTGCATGTCCATCTAGACTCTTGACAAAAACTATACACAAAAACACACAAACACACTATAGTAATGGTGAAAAAACAACAATTTCATTGCTGCCATTAGCATTAGATCAAGCTAAATGGATAAGCAAGAAATATTGCATTGTGAGAGAGACCCCAGGATTGAGAATGCTGAGAAGGTTACATGCAATTTATTAATCAGTATCCAATCACCAGTAATGCACCAGTAATGCACAAATTAGCCAGTGTATGTAATTTAGACTGTTTATTGTTTTCATTGCTATTAGTTAACCCATTATTTTACAGTACAGTAGCTAGCAAGAACCACCATTCAAGAGATTCTGCTTAAGGCTAATGTTAGCCCTGATATGGTGACTGCTTGAATAGCATGTTTAGATGGAAATTCTAGATGGGCATGAATGGGGGGAGATCCAAATACTAATTTTATAAAAAAAAATCTAGTCTCATCTAGTCAATGGTTAGTTAAGTATCCTCAATAAAAAAAAAAAAAAAAAAAACTGCAAGTGCTGGGCGTATACACCGCCCAAAGCACTCCCACCACTAACCTGCCTTCTGCACATCAGTGTTAGTACCTATACAAGCACGTGTTACCTTTACTACTGGGTTATCTTTATTAATACAAAATCAACCAGCATTTTGTAAATAATGTGAAACCATACATTTTATCAGGTCCACACAGGATTCAACAGATTTTTAACAAAGCACTAAACACTACTGGAATATAAACAGGCAGCTTCTTCCCACTTTCTTGCCAAGGATACTTCCTAAATTCGTACTTACTTCGATTGTGACCTCGCCATAGTGGTACATAAGGGCTCTATCCAATCTGAGTTAAAGGACACCAAATCTGAGACCAAATGTGCTTGCACAGGCTCAGGAGATTGCTTTAAAATATCTGATTAAAGAACTACTGATTGGAGTGTGTGGGAGACTGTGTGGGCAGCTGTACACTCACCACAGCTAGAGGAAGTGTGAGAAAAGGGCTCACATGATGCTAATACTGGGCTTGGAGAAGCTCCTTTCAAAGGATCCATAAGGTGGCATTTTGTTGGCTCCAAAAGGGGACCAAAATAGAGCCACTCTTATGTATCCATAATCTATTTTAATAAAGGAAAACGATAATACCGTACATCACCAATGTCAATACACAGGAATGGTGCAGTGACTGGATTCATTGCGACAGTGAAGAGCATGCTAACCCTGCTGTTGTGATAAACTAAGTACACAAGACCTGAACTGTAATAGAATCTCATCATGCTGAACCACAGGAATGCATCTATTCCGGATGACTTTCAACAAACGCGCTACAGAGATGATCCATCTTTTCACATTTACAGTCATCATTGTAAAAATTTTATTTAGCTTTATATAAAATCAGCTGTGGCTTCTTTCTAAGATGTGGTTACACAGCAAAAAAGAAAACAATGAAGCATCCATACCTTAGATATTTACATGGATTATGTTATGATTATGTCATGAGGCATACAGAGATGATGAAGATAGAAATAGCTACATATAAACAAAATTATCATTTTATAGGGTATTTTCAGCTTTTTCAAATCCTGACCACAAAATTTACACTCATCAAATTATTGTTGACATTCTTTGATTTTTTTTTTAAGTTTAAAGATTTAATAAAACACTTAACTTAACCTATAATGGATTTAAAAATTTACAAAATAGGTTTAGGAGAAGGACCACAACCAAACTCCTCCTCACAGTCATTACAAGCTTTATAAAAATCACTCCCCTGTCCTCACCACCACCACCACCACCACTCTAGCTCTTACTGCTTGGCAAGTGGGGTCTGGTTTCAGGTCTCCTTAGTGGTCCATACTTTGCAAAATAATAAATGTTCACTGAATCACAGAGATTCAGTATGCATGTGTTTAGTATGTGAGTCTTATTTTAGCCACACCCCTGTGTTTTAGAGAAGGGAGTAAGACTGCATCCCTGTCCCTCTTGACCACATGGTGAGCAGTTCGATTCCACTGTTCTGAAGTAAATGTGTAACATTAAGAATCACTGAAACACATATTTTCTGCAATTTAATAAACACTTTTATGTTTTAATGAAAAATATGAAGATTTTATGTGTTTAAAGTGTTTGGTAGTCGAGTACAGTCTTTTTAAGTTCTGCTCAAAATGAGCTGAAGTAGTCACCTCACAAACATTTGGTAAAGTTTCAGCAAAAAGAATTTTACTTTGAAGTCCAAGTCAGTTAAAAGTCTAAAAAGTGCTTTCAGTTCTGACTGAACATATTCAGGAGAATCCAATCATATATGTTTGTACCAAGTATGACACGACAGAACGTATCTAAAGATTTTCTTTATATATCTTTTTTTTTCCGCAAACAAAGTGATGTAACTGTTGGTCACAAGAGGCAACACAGAAATAAGGAGTGCTACAGAAACTGCTATCTCACTCCTCGTCTTTCTCTATTAACTTTTTACTTTTTTTGCTTCACATTCATGCTGCAAGAAGTAGCTCTCAACCCGAAAATTGGATCTTATGTGAGCACGAGGAATATGTTATATCACCTTCTCAAGCTATTTTTGCACCCTTCAGGGTGAGTGTTCGTGTGAGCATGTCGTGAAAATCGACAAACACACAATCATACACTCCCAGACATCACGACAACTGCGACTTCGTCTTAATCAGAAGGTTAAATTATACCAGACTATCACCTCGGCCTGTTGCTAACACATTATCCCTCTGATACCAGACTGATACCAGGCGCATCATTCTTCACCCCAATGATCTGTTCCGTGGCTTGTCAGACGGAAATAATCCTCTTGTGCCTTAAACCCAGCGGTAGGGAAGCATAGGGGCCAGGAACACTTAACTATATCCTATTCATTACTCATCTAACATGTTCTCGGAGATGTTGTACGCAAACAGAGACACAACTAGAACCTCTCTGCTGTCTGCTCTGGCTGTTCCTTGGCCGTGGGAGACTGGCGCTGTGCAAAGTGCTCCGCTACCATCATTAACGGCCTGATTGGGTTTAATGTCCAATATAATCGAGTAACTAAAAGCTTTCTTGCTGCCTTCCATCATTTTCTTCCCCCGCTGAACTCCTCTTACCCAGTTTTCTCCACGATTAGAGAAAGGATGATTAAGAACCAGAAATGAGCTCAACAGTTGGCTGGGTATGAAGGATTAAGTAGTCATTCTGCTTGAGTGAAATATTGGCAATTTGAAGACACTTAAAGTCCTTAAGAAGATATTAGTATTCTCTGTGGGATCTTTTAGCGATGGCAGAAGTGCAGAAGTCCTTAAAGAGAAAGGATACTGTGATGTCTCCAAGGCCAACGGAAAGGTTACCGGTCTCTAGTGGCGTGCTCTTATAGAGGCTCAAGCCTGTGGCGCTTAAACTGACAACTCAATGCTCTAGACAGACAAAGCTGGCAGGACTTTAGGTGTACTTTAGGGTTGAGAGATCAACAGCAGTCGTCAGCAAACTGGTTGAACCCCTAAGATCAAGGATGTTTTCCTAAGTTTACCAAAACACCCTCACCATTAGGAACCGCATCCTAGTTTATGATAGTTATGATGCTCTCCTTGGGGAACACCCATCAGCAGCACCGCCCAGATCATTATCAGCTGCACCTGTTTCCAATCTACTCCAATAAACTCTAGTCATCTCACTGCTCACTGTGCAAAGTCTTTTTATATCTCCGTGTGCAAAAAGCCCCCCACCCCTCTTATCTGTACTTGCATTATCTACCCTTTCTTTCGTCAATGTCCAATGAAAAACAAGTTTCTCCAAAATTACAATTTTACAGGAGATACCAAAAACATACTTTACTTTCAATAGAAGTCAACGGAACCAGAATTTTTCGAGCTATTTTGGAGCACTTCTATTGGTCCGTTCATCATGAAATTTTCACACAATGTAAACAACCACTGATATGTTCAAATGATGTAAAAACTCAAAATCAACAAAAATAGAGATACATTTTGCTGCTGTTTTATACTGTGCAGTAAGTCAAAAAGAAGGAAAAAGTACAGAAAAAAACTACTCAAAGATCCCATATCATGAAAATATCATGTTTATCATAGTACATAAACAAGATTTATAAACATATCATTCACTTTCTGTCAATTTGGCTCATATATGGAAATTAACCTGCCAAAACAGCTTGTTTTTTAATTGTGATTCCATTTACATATATCCACCTATTCAGCCAACAGCAGCTTAGCCACGGCCATTCTTACTGAAGAGCTGTGTCCCAATTTAGGGGCTGCATCCATCGAAGGATGCTGTCTAAGAAGGCGAAAGCCTAGTTGCGCTCTTGCCTTCAAATGCAGCCTCTGAAGGATGCAACCCCTGAAACAACCACCCAGAACACAGCTCATTTACATATAACAGTCTTAAAGGCACAGTAACACAAACAGTCTGTTTCATCTTAATAGACAAAGAGAGGTTGGAAAGGCCTGTATAAACATCAAAGAGGTAACAGACAACAGAAAGATGGTGGGGCAGGAGGGAAAGAAAGGTGAGGAAAGGAATCCACTCCTATGTCAACAGGTTTTGTGTATTAAACCTATTGCGAGAAGAAAACCTCACCTATTGACTTTCTCTTTTGCAGCTTTGGTGCCACATTTGGTGTCGCATTTTCCCGAAGCTCCCCAAGGTGCAGCCACTTTAGATGAGTCGACCTTTATTGTAACATTGGGTTTTCCCTTAAAATGGCCGTTAGGTTCTGGGCTCTGCAGCAGACTGAATTAGAGCACTCAGATGGGCATGACCAAGCAGACACAGCGCACTTCCTGCCCGGAAGAGAGGTCACACTGCAGATGGGACAGCTTTCTCATAGGGGTGCCAGTATTGCCTCGATCTCTTTCCACTTGATGACTTTCTCCATTTGTGATGAGAGGGAGTGTGTGTGTGTGTGTGTGTGTGTGTGTGTGTGTGTGTGTGTGTGAAATGATCCATTCCTCAGTAATCATTGTCTGTCATGTGGTCTCCCTGCTCTCTTTATCTTAGCCTTGGGGTCAAGTATTATCTTGCAACACTGCTGGCTGGAAAACGGCAGAGATGAGCATATGTGTGATAGAGGATAGAAATTCAGTCTACATTTAAAGAACAGTGCTGCTCAAACATTTGTGAATGTCATTTTGTGAAATTCTACATAAATATGACCTACATGAACTCAACAATTGATAAACGCAAAAAAATTAAATAACACCAACAAGTATATAGTTTTCATTTTCATTAATCCTAACATCAACTGTTAGTTGCTGCCAAATGCATATGAACCTCTGCTTTCAGGAACTGGTGTGACCCCCATGACCAGTAATGACTTTAACTACACAGTTCCTATAACAGTTGATCAGTCCTGCACAGTAACTTCTGGGAGTCTCGGCTTGTTCCTCCTTACAGAACTGCTTCAACTCTGCTTGTGTTCTTTCTTACATGATCACCACACCTTTGTTTCTGCTTCAGTATTTCTGTTGGATTAAGGTCATTCCAAAATGCAACATGTCTTCTGCTTCAGCTATTATTTATAGAGTTGCTGTCTTTTTGCAGGACCCACTTTCTGTCGAGGTTCAGTTTATAGATGCCCTGACATTCTCCTGTAGAATTTCTTCTCCTGTAGTTCCGTCAAATGATGGTGAGCTATCATGGTCCAATAGCAACAAAACAGCTATGATACTGCCACCACCATGTTTCAAAGTTCTTTTGAGGAAATGCATTGCTGGGTTTTGCCGAACATCTCTGAACATCTCTAAACATCTTTCATTTAAGCCATAACAAGATTTTTTTTGCCATATCTGTTCACATTATATTATTTAAATTGTTTTCAGAAAATTTAAACAGGCAGAAATGTTCTTCCTGGACAGTAGTGGCTTCCTTCATGCTGTCGTTCCATACATTCTATTCTTGTTCCGTGTGTGTCTGGTTGTGGAATCATAAACTTCTTAGTCTTGGTTCTTGGTTTTGTTGGATGACCACTTCAGGGAAGTGAATTTCCTCCATTTGTTTCTATCTGTCTCGTGGATGAGTAAATTTAGCCACTTCTTTCTTTTCTTCCAGCCTAATGCACACTGGCAAAAGTTTTCTCAGGGTCCTCAAAACTGTAGTTTTTGTGTGTAGTAATTATCCTATACTAAAGGTTCACTCTACTTTTACTATCATAGACGTTTATTGTTAGATCACTTTGTCATTAAGTGGATGAATCGGGGCAAATCCGATTAGGTGTGCACCGTTATAAGAATCATAGGCTAATGCTGACCTTGGATATTTTTCAGGTAAATATCTGCAGATATTGAAACAATAGAAACTGGAACTAAAGCCACCGAGCTAAGCATTACAGACCGTCTTATTTCTGTAGGCATATAAATGTAATGAGAACAGTCTCATTAAAAACATCTGGAGAATAATAGATACAACATCAACCATCAGTCCAAAAATATCAAACAACGTTATATATTTGCTTGATGCCGATATTTTTTTAAGCGGCTAAGATTATTCCAATATTATCATGCATTCCTACGTCAGATTCAATGTATATTTTTCATACACTTATCAAGATGCATTTACTTGATTCCTATATATGTACAGTCGTACACAAAAAAGAGCATGCATGGTCAAAATATATATTTAACAGATTTTAATCAAATATGATTTAAGTGAAAATAAGTTAACACAAGATCTTTAGAAAAAACACTTTAGTGCAAAAGTTCAATCAAAAAATAAAACTATCAAATTAAATGTGCTGTAACATTTGCAGAGACCACATTATATTAGATTGTTTCACTGTTAAAATCAGAAACAATTACAGTTATTAAGTTATTAACAGTTATTAAGAAAGAGTTATTGTATAGTAAAATGTGCAGAAATGTGCAAAAGTGTGTTCTCTGTAGAGGATGTATTACCTATGTTCACTTAGAAAATCAACAAAATACATTATTTGACCAGAGCTCAAACTACTGTATATGATTTATACATCAGTGTGATCATGTTTAAAAATAATGTTTACTCTGTGAAACCATCAACAATAGTACTTTTTGATACTGCACAATTATATGTGTTATTTCACTGTTTTGATGTCCTTACTATTCTTTTAAAATGTGGATGATTGACAATACCAGGACTCTTCTACGGGTGACTTCTGAACATTATAGATTATGTGAAATTATTCACAGAACCGGAGGGAGTCACAGCTAAGAGAGGACAGCAAAAATAGACCTCACTTAAATTCCATTAACTTCACACCTGCTGCTCTGGATTCATGATTCTCTCCCTCCTCTGACCCCAGATCATTCTCAGCTACACTCCAGGGGTCAAATTCAGAGCACACAAAGGCGGCCCAGGTGTAATACAACTGACAGCTCAAATCACAGCCCTGAAACTCCACCGACGCACAGCGCAGCTCTCCTATTCTAGCACCTGCCAGTTTTGATAAAATCCATTAGTATTATTATTTTTTTAATATATTACAGTAGCAGATGATCACTGAGTGTGTATACCAGCCAAAATGTGCTGAGTATCTATTCACATTCAGCACAACTGTGTGAATCTCCCCACAATCCAATCTGGCACTGATACAGAACATAACATCGCTGCATTGATTACCCTTATAAAGCAGCAGTTTAAGAAAGGTACTGTCCAAAATACTACTATTTCAGAAATAATAACAAATATTACAATCAGAAAGTGGAACAGGATTACATAACAGAGAGAATGCAGCAATCCACACTCATGTCTGTGTGAAGTTTATGTGCAGATCTGACCTTCTTTGGTTTGGATGGCATGCAAAATTATGAGTTGAAGATAAAAGGATCTCCAAAAGGGATAAAGTTAAGGATGACACATTCACCCTTTGTGTTTTAAGCAAAATGTATTTTTTATTTTCATCTTTTACATTTTCAAAACAACAAAAAAGGGCCTGAAGCAAAAGTTAGGGCACACTGCATGGTAAGTACCTAGTAGCACCCCCTATTTCAAGTATCACACTTTTTCTAGCCAACTTGGAGTCTTTAAATTCTTGTTTGAGGAATGCATAACTGGTATAAGCAATTTCAATGAGTGGTTGCATGCCACTGTATTTCATTTACAGATGATCTTAAGTTGATGTGAAGTAGATGTATTCACTGTCCGTTTGTGCCTGGGCGGGTACCGCCGTGTAACTGCTAAACTATTTAAGGTGGAACTGATATTCAAACAAGATGCCAAATTCAGCCTTAAGAGATTAGCAATTTAAATTCAGCACAACTTTGTGAATCTGGACACAACATAATCCAATCTGGTACTGGTACTGAACACAACAGGCAGCTGTTCAGAGCTTGTTATTTGCTTCAAACCTTTAATTTGTTATCGGTGCCAATTTTTAAATTTGAATCTCCAGTTTGTGATTAAAACATTAACTGATGTTTAAAATTGTATATATCCTTATATAGACAGCTGTTTTCTTCCTGCCCAAAGCCAAAAACAAAAAGTAAACCAATGCTGACATCATATGTTTTCTGTGAATTTGATACTAAGAGTACTTTTACTACAAAAGCTGACATGAGCTTGCTGAAAATGTGAAAGCAAACATCTAATATTACTTCCATTCATGCCCGCTGAGGCAATATGCTGATTAGCTTTTCTAGCTGCATGCTTTACAGTGAAGGGTGCTGCAGGGTTGGGTGCTGCAGTTTAACAATAATGTTCTGATTTGTTTGATCTGATGTCTCTTGCTGCTTGTAAGCATCAGATAAATGTATTTCTAAAAATTAATTTACTCAGACACTTATTACTGTATCAGTATCTTCATTTAAACTTAGTAGGAACCCAAAATACATTACACATTTAGCACCATACAAAGAAATCATTATGTTTGCAGGCAAGGTACGTGTGAAGATTACAAATTACAAAGCATATTTACAATCAGCTCTCGACTGCTGATAGCAGACGTGTAGATGATTCGCCTTAGAAAGCAAACAAACAACACAGCATCTATATCTATGTCCCAAACCCCCTTAGGTGTTTCCATGATTACACCAATGAAAACCTTAAACATTACTGAGTGTTACCCAGATATGAAATGATTTCCAGAGGGAAACTCTATTTTTCTTTTAGATTCCATGTTTTCATCTGTTCAGGCAACAACATGTAACTGTTACACTATTTAAGGTGGAAAGGAAAATCTAAATGAAAAGCTGGGGTATGGGAAGACTCACGCATGACGTTTAGCTGTAAAACATTAGCTGATACCAAAACCTTACAAATCCACAAAATGTATCAATGTTCACGTTCCAAAAACATTTATTCCAATAAAGGTTCAATAAAGTAGAATATTAAATGTGCATTTATATTGAACTTGAAGCAACCTTGACCTTTATATGTGCTATACTTTTCAATCTGTTGTCATGCAGCCCTCTCACTGTAAAACCCATCCCAACATCACCAAATCCAAGCTCTACTCCAGGCTATAGTTTATAGTTTTTTTTCACTGCAGAACTGTTTCAGTGAGACAATAAATAAACATAGCTCACCCCTCTCTATTTCTGCTCCTTTTCTAGGCTGAAATGTCTCTAAATGTCTTTACAGAAACGTCCCATTGCTTTAAATGTCACTCTCGATCCACATCACTGCTAGAGGAAGACAGCAGTCATTTTAATGTTGACATGGCTTGTAGATGTTGATGCCACGAAGAGTGAAGCATATTTATAGAATTTTTTTCAAATGTGTTTCTCTTACATCAAACTCCACATATAGTCAAAGTCAAATGCATTCAATATGGGTACCAATCAGCATTGGAGTTGATGTTTTGAATGAATTTGGCCATTTAACAGTCACATATATGAATGACACAAATATAAAGGAACAATATTGGTCTACAAGTGTGGATCAGAGGAGGCACCAACGATGAAACACTGGTATAAACCACATTTCAGCCAGCACTGGTTGGGAACACAAAGGAGGAGCCGCAGGAGTAAAAGTACATTGTTCTGATAGTAACAGAATAAATGAATGTCAATGATGTGACTTTTCCAAGGTTTGGCAAAGGACGACCACTGCATCTGCCAAATGGCCTTGCACTAGAGGACACATTTTCACACCGTAGACGCGGCTGGTGACCACACATGAGGCACACAGAGGTCATACACACAAAACACACACACATACACAATGTAACCACTAATCCGTTTTCTGCCCAGAAACACATCCATGCTTGCTCTCTCACACATACCTATCACACAGAGACCAACAGAACCAGAGTCTTATCAGAGTGCCCTTCAGCCCAGGAGGGGATGACTGGGAGAGGACAGACGGAGAAATGTGTGAGTGTGTGTGTGTGATTGAGTGTGAGAGCATATGCTGGTGATCTATGCAATCTGGCACACTGGAATTGAGATATAGCTTATATCTGCCTTCAGCAGCTCCTCATTTATATATCATGAACCACCAAACACACGTCCCTCGCTCAGTTGGATGGCTTCTGCAGTAAACATACAAGATACATTTATTTTAGCAATAGGTTAGATTGTGCTTTTAATAAACAAATAACTGATAATATGGTACAAAATTGTAATTCTATTTTTCCCAAACAGTAGTTGATATCATGTGAGCTGGTTAGTTCCAGATTTCTGCTAGACACCACCAGCCATCCCATACATATATTAAATTTCATCAGCAGCAACACTTGATTTAACATAATGAGGGACCGATTAACCAAATCAGGTATTGAATGATATTAATTGATATTAATAATACTAGAGTGCCATGAGAAGAGATTTGAATGTGGTTAAACAATCACAGTGAGTTGTGTGAAACCATTGCATCTCCTTTAATGATCTTTGTATTTATTCTAATATCAAAGTTTTTCTAAGCAAATAAATGTTTACCTAAATAAATAGCTTTCTAACTTCTTTCTGCAGTCTAATAAAAATGAATCATATTAACTAGGACACTGTTGCCTCTGTGCGTCTGTGTAATGTTGTTACTTTGCGTTAGGGGCTAGTGAGCAATGAGGGGGAAAGGTGAGGACCCTCTAGTGTAAAATCAATTCACTCCTCACCACAAAAATAATCATGCAGTGTTAAACTGCAGCTCATATTCACAACTACCACAATAAAACAAATAGCTCATAATCACAACTTCTTTTAATGTTCACATGCTTGATAAACTTTGAATACAAACCAGTTATATCTAAATATAATTTATCAATGTAATCAAAGAAAAACAAAAGAGCCACCTTTTCCACAGGATTGTATATACACGCTATATTCACACAGATGCAGAGGGGCTTTGTTAGCGGCCCCACATATTCGTAATGACAGTCCGTGGCAACAGGTCATGTTTAAAAATGAGATGCCTGAATTTAGCGAGACAACAAGAAAAAGATTCAATAAGCTGACAGGGCTCAGACTGATAATTACGCAAGTCACAACCAAATTCAGTTTTTTGGGCTTTGCTTTCACCAACAAAAAGGAAATCAAAAAATCACAGCACGGTCTCTCTCTCTTTATCTTGCTCTCTTTTTATTGGTCACTATCTCCCTTTCTCTGTGCTCAGATTTCATCACTCTGCAAACCTGTAGGCAGAGTGAGCGGAGGTGTGCGGCGGCTGGCGGCTTAGATCATACCGTTCGCTCTATATGGAGGGTGTAGTCTTGAAAAGAAGGACAGAAGAGGTTCATGTGAAGCCTGAAGTAACGTGGGAAGGAGAGGCAGAAGGCAGCGCCAAATCAATCTTCAGTGAGAAAGATAAAAACACAGGACAAAGCAGCTACACAAGGCACATGAAACGATCAGATTATGAGAGTAGCAGTTTATATGAGACACAGTGTTTGCAATAACGCAGCCCTACCACTTACATAATACGAGTGTAATGGGTATCACTGCTGGCCAAATCATTTGTTCACAGCAGTGATGGCTAGACCAACAGAAATCATGTGATACTTTTTACAAGATAACCAATCAAAAAAGAAGAGCGCACAAACTGGCGTGTACAACACAACAGATTCACACATAATGATGCATCTCAAATCTAAATATGAATTCAACCATGTGTACCATCCACTGCAACGGTATCATCGAGGTCTTCTAAAAGAGCCTGAGGAAATGATGATGACTACTCGTCACCACATTAGGTGGTGATGTAGAAATATGCTTTTGGGCCACTTTTCTTGCTAGTTGGGGTCTTCAATGCACCTCCTAATGGTCCCAATGTTCCCATTGTTCACACGGGCTGATTAGGTCAGGAAAAAGTAAAAAAAGTTCAGACAAGGGGGCTCAGTGCTGTAATAACACATAAAACATCCTCAAAATGTGACCAAAAATATCGGAGAATGTACATTCATTTAAATATGTTACAAAATTTTATTCCATGTAGACTTGGACCATTTCAGTCAGTCTATTCATCAAACGATGTTGACACAATGTAAAAAGCAGCAGGCGTTTTTTAATTGGTGCAAAAATAAAAAATAAAAAATAAATAAAAAGGGGATCAAACAACTGTTTAAACGTGCACCAAATAAATGGATAAATAGATAAAGCAATAAGTACAGACAAAACTGAGGCTTTGAAATATCTGTTTCGGAAACGTTATGCTTTTAAAGGCAAATGCTCTTTCATTAAACTGCAGCACAGGCGTACCACCACTCAGCACTACAGGAAAAACAGCAGGTCAACCTCCCTTTACGGCAACACACAAACACCGTCAATCAACCCCCAACTTAACAATTCACACCACAATAAACACATACACACATTCTATCCAGCCGTCAACAACATAAACAATATTTAAAGTCATTCCTTACTGGGAGCGAAGCGCCTCATGAGAGCCTCTGCATGCAGTCTCAGAAACCTCTGAAGTACAAAGATAACTGGTGATCATAGGTTTCTATTTTTCTATTACTTCTATTATTTTGTGATCAATAGTTTTAATTTGTTTTATCTGTTCCCCAAAAAAGACAAACTTTACAAGCTATGCTGCAAACTTCATTTCTTCCGTTCACTCCCAAAAACTCACATACACTGTGAGCCCTGTTGTGGTGGTGGTGTTTTAGTGTGTATTGTGTATTGTGCTGGTGAGAGTGGATCAGACACAGCAGGGCTAAAAAATACTGTTTAAAAATACTGTGTCCACTCACTGTCCACTTTATTAGACACTCTTACCTTGCTGGTCTACCTTGTATGTTTAAAGTCAGAGATGATAGTTCATCTGTTGCTGCACAGTTTGTGTTGGTCATGCTCTAGTCCATTATCAGTGGTCACAGGACGCTGCCCACAGGACACTCACTGTTGGCTGAATGTTTCTGGTTGGTGGATTATTCTCAGTCCAGCAGAGACACTGAGGTGGTTAAACACTTTAGCAGCACTGCTGTGTCTGATCCACTCGTACCGGCACAACAAACACTACCACCATGTCAGTGACAATTCAGTACTGGCAATGACCACTCAAATAATACCTGCTCTGTGGTGGTCCTGGCCACTGAAGAACAGGAAAGAGAACTTGCAATGTATACTGAGAATCAGATGGACTACAGTCTTTAATGGTAAAACTTCAAAGTGCTCCAATATGGTTAGCAGAGCTCCCAGTAAGTGCAGAAGTGTACATAATGTAATAGCCAGTCAGTACACTGTTGCCAACTCCTCAGTAGGGAAAGTAGCTATTGGCTGTCCTGAAAGTTTGCATAATGGTCTATTTGCGTGTATTTGAAGGAATAACGTTGTGTGAGAGACAAAAGTGAGTAAAAACCCCTAAATGTGTTATAACTACAAATAAACTCTGACTGTGAGACTGAGCACTGTGAGTGTAGTGGGTCGTGGAGTGGTGAGGGTCTGCTCTGACTGTGAGACTGAGCACTGTGAGTGTTGGGGGTTGTGGAGTGGTGAGGGTCTGCTCTGACTGTGAGACTGAGCACTGTGAGTGTTGGGGGTGGTGGAGTGGTGAGGGTCTGCTCTGACTGTGAGACTGAGCACTGTGAGTGTTGGGGGTGGTGGAGTGGTGAGGGTCTGCTCTGACTGTGAGACTGAGCACTGTGAGTGTAGTGGGTCGTGGAGTGGTGAGGGTCTGCTCTGACTGTGAGACTGAGCACTGTGAGTGTAGTGGGTCGTGGAGTGGTGAGGGTCTGCTCTGACTGTGAGACTGAGCACTGTGAGTGTTGGGGGTTGTGGAGTGGTGAGGGTCTGCTCTGACTGTGAGATTGAGCACTGTGAGTGTTGGGGGTTGTGGAGTGGTGAGGGTCTGCTCTGACTGTGAGATTGAGCACTGTGAGTGTAGTGGGTCGTGGAGTGGTGAGGGTCTGCTCTGACTGTGAGACTGAGCACTGTGAGTGTTGGGGGTTGTGGAGGGGTGAGGGTCTGCTCTGACTGTGAGACTGAGCACTGTGAGTGTTGGGGGTTGTGGAGTGGTGAGGGTCTGCTCTGACTGTGAGATTGAGCACTGTGAGTGTTGGGGGTTGTGGAGTAGTGAGGGTCTGCTCTGACTGTGAGACTGAGCACTGTGGGTGTAGCGGAACGGGGTTCCGCTACACATATGTGTGTTCACCTCAGATCATATGTGTGTTCACCTCAGAGTCTTCAAAAATCTCCAATAACACCAGAAAAAGTTGCTAGATTTGTCGCTAGTCCCCTTTAAAAAAAAGAAATCGCTAGAGGGTCTGAAAAGTCACTAAATATAGCGACTAATATATCGCAAAGTTGGCAACACTGACTCAGTGTATAACCTAAAAAGAAGCATACTTCAGCCACCAAACAACTTGGATGATTAATCACTTTTACTAGAAAACTGTGTAAATCTTTTGCCAATGCTTCAAGGCTTTAAGCGGCCCAGCTCCTAGAAGACTGGTGAGCGCACAAAGTCAAGTAATGCTGTTTTGTTACATAAGCATGATGGCCACATTATTGGCTTCCAGCAAAAATGTGTCCTTTAACACAATATATTACTGCTGCCTCGATAGAGATGTATGTACAGTCATGTAACAGCTTAACAAGGTAAACGTTACCAAACACAGCGGCTGGTACAGACAGGTGACGGAGCAGGCAGCCAGGAGCGCTGACTGAGAATGGAACTAGGGATGGGCAGTGATGCATGGACAGGGGGATGAGAGAGACTGTAGGGCGGACAGGGCGGGGAGGGGGGTAGAGACTAAATGAGTGATGAGGGGAGTTCAACGAAGGCGATCTCCGTGGAAACGGCCTAAGAGCAAGATGAAAGGGGACAGACGCAGAAGCTGAATGGATGTGAGGAGGCCTGGGCCGCCCCTTTCTCTTCACACTGCTTAAAGGCCTTACAAAACATTCTACTGGCGAACACACACACATACAGACACTGGGTGGGTCCACGTAACTTGAAGCTTGAGTCATTTATGAGATGTACCATACAGGTGCACTCTTACTCACTCTAGTGTCTATTACTACCAGCAGCCCATGAGTTTCTGCACAATTTATCAGCCCCCCTCTACACTGTCAATCAATAGAAATGGACCACCATAGCCCACTGCTGAGCAGATGCTAATTTGTGTTTATTAGCACTAGTTTGGTGGTAATTTAGTCTAACACTAGGAAGGACATACATTAACAGGATTTGGATTTGTTGAGACCAGCCAAGTGTGATACCTCCATATCCAGTAACTGGAAACTGAATTATTATTGAATCTAAACAAAACCAGGAGCATCAGGGCTTCACAAATGTTGCGACTTGTGACTCACACAAACAACCACAAAAGCTTCTGTAGATTTAAGTGATCAGGTAATCTTTCTGAGACTCACTTAATATGAAAGGCTGATTTGGCGGCTGTAGAGAGCTGGATGTCAGGCTGAGGAGAGGAAAGCTGTAGACTGTTCTGTTTTCAGGTTTCACAGGTTTAGGTATATATTCACTGTGTTTAGTCTAGTGATGGTGTAAACTGTTGTGATTCCATGTTATTTGAAAAGACAAACAACACAGACTGGAGTCACTTCTTTTCAGCTCCCATGTACATCGAACCCAGAGCTACATTTAGTTCTGTGCTTCCTTGTTTTCGCTTATGCCTGAACGGATTATATAAAGACAACTAGTTAGAATATTGGCAGAACAATCAATGAGCTTGATAAAAATCTAAGGCTTTATTTTGCCAATAATCAACATTTGCCATATTTAAAATTATGGTTGGCTAAATGTTAGCATAATAACAAATTTAACACATTGTAACACAGTAACACCATGACCCATAGGCTGAAAACTAAAGTTCTGCCAGAAAGACTCAATATGTAACAGGATGGAAAACAAAGTTTAATATTTGATAAGGAGTACAATTTGAAGGCTAGTCATTGTAAGACATAAACAGTTCTTGGCATAGGCCCAGGTCTTGAAGTGTGCAGACCCTCACAGATCCTGCTGGATATGGACAGCAGGGGCAAAGTGAACTCTCTGGACAGCAGGACGGGTACAAAACTAGTGGTGGTGGGGAGAAAGGTGGAGAACATTGAAACGTCAGTACCTGAAAACAGCAGAGTGGGAACGTAAGTTAAATCCTCATGAAGACAGGTGGCGAGCTGTGATTGGTCAGAGTAATGAATAAAAAAGTGATGTAATGTAGGAATGTTCCTAAAGCTTTCATTTGTGTGTTCTGTTGGTGGAGGATCTGATTTTTAAACTCTTAACAGAGTTTCAGTAACTCAACAACACACCAGTAAAGCAGCAGTAGTGAAGCATCTGAACACACTGAACTAAATATCTTGACTACCTACTGTTGATACATCACTAATATTAAGTAGGTGTTTTGTTAGCATTTTAAATGAAGTAGTTTTAATATGTGACTTCTATTAAGCAAAACCAAATCTTACCCAAAACCTAATCCTAACCCTGGATCTAAACTAAACCTTACTCGAAACCTAATACTAACCCTGGATCTAAACTAAACCCTACTCGAAACCTAATACTAACCCTGGATCTAAACTAAACCTTACTCAAAACCTAATCCTAACCCTGGATCTGAACTAAACCTTACTCGAAACCTAATACTAACCCTGGATCTAAACTAAACCTTACTCAAAACCTAATACTAACCCTGGAGCTAACCTGAACCTTACCCAAAACCTAATACTAACCCTGGATCTAAACTAAACCTTACTCGAAACCTAATACTAACCCTGGATCTAAACTAAACCTTACTCGAAACCTAATACTAACCCTGGATCTAAACTAAACCTTACTCAAAACCTAATCCTAACCCTGGATCTGAACTAAACCTTACTCGAAACCTAATACTAACCCTGGATCTAAACTAAACCTTACTCAAAACCTAATACTAACCCTGGAGCTAACCTGAACCTTACCCAAAACCTAATACTAACCCTGGATCTAAACTAAACCTTACTCGAAACCTAATACTAACCCTGGATCTAAACTAAACCTTACTCAAAACCTAATACTAACCCTGGAGCTAACCTGAACCTTACCCAAAACCTAATACTAACCCTGGATCTAAACTAAACCTTACTCGAAACCTAATACTAACCCTGGATCTAAACTAAACCTTACTCAAAACCTAATACTAACCCTGGAGCTAACCTGAACCTTACCCAAAACCTAATACTAACCCTGGATCTAACCTAAACCTTACCCAAAACCTAATACTAACCCTGGAGCTAACCTGAACCTTACCCAAAACCTAATACTAACCCTGGATCTAACCTAAACCTTACCCAAAACCTAATACTAACCCTGGATCTAACCTGAACCTCACCCAAAACCTAATACTAACCCTGGATCTAAACTAAACTTTACCCAAAACCTAATACTAACCCTGGATCTAAACTAAACCTTACCCAAAACCTAATACTAACCCTGGAGCTAACCTGAACCTTACCCAAAACCTAATACTAACCCTGGATCTAACCTGAACCTTACCCAAAACCTAATACTAACCCTGGATCTAACCTAAACCTTACCCAAAACCTAATACTAACCCTGGACCTAACCTGAACCTTACTCAAAACCTAATACTAACCCTGGATCTAACCTTAAACTTACCCAAAACCTACCCTAACTGTGGACCTACCTCTAACCTTAACCAAAAATTAATCTTAGCCTCAACCCTAGCCTTGATCCTAAACATAATCTTAACCATGATCTTAACCCAAAACCAAATCTTGTCCCTTACCTTGACCCAAACCTAATCCAGTTACACTCCAGTGACAGGATGGTTTAGCAGCATGTCTACAAAAGCTTGTTGAGGATGTTGATGGTCTATTATATGTTTAGTGCCTTCTCAGGTTAACATTACACTTCAACCCCCAAAATAAAGTGAAAAACAAGCAGCAGATTAATAATATATATTATTTACTCAGTTAATTGTCTTTTGATAGTTTACTAAATTTAACAAGAACTTTATAGTTGCTAAATTATTGAAATGTAGTTGTTATGTGACTGAGAGTTTACTGAGCGTCTATTTAATCAAAAAAAGACCTCCTAATAATAAAGACCTCCTAATAATAAAGACCTCCTAATAATGTGTCTAAATAATGTCTGGTAGACTGACTCAGAGGCTGACTGACAGAATTATTTAAACAGTATTTCTGACACAATCAAATTTCAGCTTTTTTAAAGACTAAGAAGTAATCTGATCAGACAGCAAGTGGTGGTTGTGGGAGCACATGTGTCGTCATTTATGTAAAATTATTTTCTGTTGGTCTTGTTTTGTGTTAGAAAAATTATTAGATTTGGAGTTTAGTTTAAAATTGCATTAACAAAGATAGATGCCACTGATGATAATGATTTTGATGGTACTGTACAGCAATGAAGCACTGAATGATACATGATAGCAGATAACACATTTGTACCAGCAGTAATAATAATAATAATAATAATAATAATAATTATTATTATTATACAAGTTAACACTTTGAGAAAAAAATCAAAGAGAAAGAAAGTATTCTGAGAAAAGATCGGTTGTTAACTGATCTCTGTAGAAGGAAAAAGACGGAGAGAAGCACATAGAACAAGGTAAGGAGAACGTGGGCAGCAACACTAAAAGATTTGCCATCCATAGAGGAAAGTCGGACTAAGGGAACAGCCAGAAGACCAGAATTGGAGGACCTTAGCTTGTGTGATGTGGCATAAGGATGTAAGAGAGCCGACAGATAATTAGGTGCAAGGTCATGTAGGGCTTTAAAGGTCGACAGCAAGATTTTAAAATGGATGTGTTCTGTAACTGGTAGCTAGTGTAGCTGATGAAGGATGGGGTGATATAGGCAGAGTGGGTACTAAGACTCCGGGAGAGAAGCTTTGAATGTAGCCATAAAACAGAAAATTCCAGTGATCTAGACGTAATGAATACGTGCACCAGGATCTCAGCATATTTTAAAGTAGGCAGAGGGCGGAGTCTAGCAATACTGCAAAGATGTAAAAATGCAGGCTTAGAGTCAGAGGACAGTCAGAGGATAGATACAGATCATTAAGCACACAGGCAAGAGCAGGTTCAGTGCAATGATGAGAGTAACAGCCAGACTGAAACGTCTCAGGAAGGTTACTGGTGCTCAGGAAGTCTCATAGCTAGCAGGCAACAACCCTTTTAGGAACATTAGAAACAAATGGCAGGTTAGAATGAGGTCTAAAATTGTCCATATTTGGGCTATCAAGGCCCGCCTTTTAACAATGGGGGTAACAGCAGTCATTTTCAAGGCACATGGAAGGAGAGCGGCGGTAAGAGGTAGATTAATAAGATGGAAAATAGGAGTAGAAATGTCGGAGAGACCGAGTTTCAGGAGTGAAACTGGAGCAGGGTCAAGCTGACAAGATGAAGATTTCGATTTGGAAATGATCTTTAAAATATAGACTCAAACAGGACAGAAATTGGAAAAGAAACTGCTACAGGGGCTGAGATAATAGGTCAAACAATCAGAAGGGGTAGAGTTAGGAAAATCTTTACAGACAGAAGCAATTTCTAGAAAAATTTGAGAAAGGCAGCACACTGTTGAGAAGAGGAGGAAACTGCTAGAGTGGGAGGTTAAAGAAGTTCGTTGACAGTGGAAAAAAGTCATTTGGGATCATGAATGCACCTGTTGATTAACTGGCAAGCTGTAGTCGATGCAGATTCATATTTGAGCATATGGTGTGAGAAAACCAGAGATGTGTAAAATGTGTAAAACTTTTTTTTTTGAGAGGCTCAAGGCATCTGTCAGTGGACTTCAGGAGTAAGCTATACTCATTACATAGTAACACCTCCCTTGAATTCTGCAACATAACATTGTCCATAACATAAACCTGTTATATCACTGCTGTCTCAAAAAACAAGCATCTCCACTGATTGACGTAATCTGAGAAATCAGTTCTTTACCTTGTGTGAACAAGACCAATAGAAAGGCACAAAAAACTCTCTACACATTATCTTACACTACAAAAACATACATTTCAGATATACTTGTTTTTCTTTAGACTCCAACAATCTGCTTTCATGACAGATTCTGTTCAGTAAAATCATTCTTATAGTGAATAAAAACACCATAAAATAAAGGACATTTTGCTGTTCACAACATAAATTCCTATAAACCACCGCTTGCAAAACATATATAATAATAAGATTATTCAATAAAGTAATCTGCATAATACTATAGATTAAATATATGTGTACTGTTATGTGTGTGTTGTGTCTGTATCTGTAAGCATGTGTCTGTAGCATCCAGACGTAACCAGTCTAAGATATGTTGACTTGTATGTTATGTTGAATTGTGCAACGTTTATTTAAAGCATAATCATTCTTAACCAGGAAGCAATCCTGCTTAGAATATAATGTATTTACATCATTATAGTTGAATAAGGAAAGTTATAAACTGACAGATTTCTAAATAAATGTTCCATTCCACCTTAAAACTCACTAAAGGAGCTGGCGAACAGGAAGCTGACTTAAGCTCCCCACATCCTTAAACGCATCTAGAAAAACTTTAATTCAAAGTTTTTAATTGACACTGAAGAGACTGGAGAGGAACAGTTCCTTTATTAGCATCACAACCCCAACAGTAACCTGTAAGTAGCAGGCATGCTGTGTGATTTTATACATTGTTTGCTGGTTGAAGCAGATCGTCTTAAACTGAAAGTTTCATAGTGAGTAACATCCATCCATCTATCTATCCATCCATCCATCCATCCATCCATCATCTTATGCTTTATCCAACTAATCAGGGTCACGGGGGAGCTGGAGCCAATCCCAGCATTATCACCATGGATAGGTCGCCAGTCCATCGCATGGCCAACACACACTCACGCACACACTTACACCTACGGGCAATTTAGAGTGAGCGATGGACTGTGGGAGGAAACCGGAGAAACCAGAGGAAACCCACTCAATACAGGAAGAACATGCACACTCCACACAGAACGGCCCGGACCGGAAATCCAACCTGGATCATATTGCTGTGAAGAGACAGTGCTAACCACTGCACTAGTGAGTAACAATTCTTTATTTTTTAATATTTATATATATGCTTGTGTGTAATCATTACTGTGTCTCACCGTAAACCAACGAACCAGAGCAGAGCTCATCAAAAACTTCATAAACTAACACAGCAGCTCATCCAGTGGCAGAACGCCTCAATAACTTATGTCACATGTAACTGTTTTTTAATGTATCCTAGACAACCATGATGATATCTGTCATGGAAGTTACTGGCCAGACTGTGACGTTACTACACATGACCTGCCATTAGCTTCATAACAGCATATATCATCTGCTATAACATTCTTATGGCATAGTTATGTCTATGTTACGTAGCCGGGTTCTAAAGTGATTTACTACTAATCTACTTCTATGTCAGTGTCACTGCTTTGCTGAATGATCCACCTGTTCGCCGGTGGTCCTAGTGGTCCCTTTTCATTGGTGGATGGGGTAGAAGGGGTCTAATAAAATGTGCAGCAACAGATGGGCTCCAGTGAGTACACATTAACTTGTCCCCCTGTGGCTCTGAACAGACGGGCCGCACGCTGTAACTCAGCACTCCAGCATCAACAAAATTAATAAAAACATCTCATTCTTGATATGCGTTTAAGTCCTGTACGCTCTGGTTTCTTTACTGTTCTTTATTGTCTCAGTGCTTTTTTTCTAGTCGCCTTTGCACCATTTGAGGCAATCTTGCATGTAATTATTCCAAAGAGTAGTTTTTAAGTACAAACAGCTCCACACACACACGCACTCGTGATGTTTTTTCGCACGTACGGAAATGGCAACCGTGTAAAAACCTTCAGCCGCATCTTGGAGAAAAACTCAATTAATTTTTCACGACAGGGGTGTCTGTGTGTGTGTGGATGCTGTGGACGTAAGAGGGAAGAAAGACAGGGAGAAGGAGTTCTGATAGAGAGTGTGGAGGATGAAAGACACTCTTCTCTTAAAAGATGCCACAAGCCAAATGACTCACTCCTTATGGCAAGAAGCACACTTAACACCAGATTTGAGAAAAGAAAAGAAGTCAAGTACACTGAAAAATTCATCTTATGGCTCATTGCAAAATAGATGATGAAGGAAACGTGCCTCGCACCACATTTTCTGGTTATTTTTTCTCACGATGCATGTATGACAGTCATAATTCATATTTAATCACCTGTTTTTTCACGGTTTTTTACCTTTACAGTTGTTTGCAAAAGTCTAGAAACCCTGGTGTTTTTGGTGATTATTTGGTTAAAGGGACCATATGCTACATTGTTCTTACATTCAATTTATTTAAAAATTCAAAAGCAAGGTTCACTTTGTGTGGTTTAATGTTAGAAACATGGCCACAATTTCATTTACATGACCAAACCTTTCCTTATTCATTAGCATACAACAATCTGTACCCCATTTTGAAAAATGATTTGAAACCAAACACATTCCTCTCGTCCTGTTTTAATTTTATTTTTCAAACATAATCCCATTTTATGTTTGCCTCGTAAAGGATGTGTAACAGCGTGTCATTTGACGTCTCTGTTCTGATTGACAAGCTTAACTTCTGTAAGCAGATATATATCAGTTTGTGTGACACATTTCACAGTGAGCTGTTTGTACAGTGTATTTTCAGTGTAAAACAAAAAGTAAAAGATGACCTACATCTAAAAAAATTAATGTACAGCCACATTCTAAACCATTTTGCACAAAGCTCCCCGCCAACAAGTCACTGGAAACTGCTCCCCTCTTTACTTCCACTTAGCTGCAACACAGCTTGCTGGGTGTTCTGACCAGCCATCAATGTTTTTCAAAGCAATCAAAAGGTCTCACAGTCTGTAAATTTCTCTGTGCTAAATTTAGCAGCAGCGTCATTCAGATCAAGGTCACGTGGTATTGATTTAAAAGCGGAAGCGATTAAATGAGGGTGCAGCTGGAACTCACAAGACAGGCTACTATAATGAACCGCCACACTTGCCTTTCCACAAGTCTATTAAGAATATCTCAGTAAAGTGAGTTATCTACTCACGGCGATTAATGAGCAATTAATTAAAAAGGATAATTGGTCGTCCTCTGAGCACTAGAGAATCTAACTAGAGAAACAGCCCAGTAACTGGAGAGCAAATGCACAAGTTTTAGAACTCAATGCGTGCAGTAAAGGCAGCACATCCTGCAATGGTCTTGCATTTTATTTAATATGAGGTGAAGTTATGTTTTATGTCCCTAAATCAATTTGATTCTAATCAATTTTCACATGACTGTTATCTTACCTCTTTTTCTCTCTGTGAATGAAATAGTCAGTAATTGTTACTGTGCACTGACAAGTAAAAGATGTGAATTATCTCAGATCTCAGTGAGTACATTTAGGTGCACTTAATAACTATGACCAGATTTCAGGTATTGGCCTAGAAATTTTAGCTTAGTACTCGGATTTCTCAATGTATGTAGACTTATACTCTGATTTCTTTTAAGTTTTCTCAACCTGTACAGGTGCAAAAGCCCAGTATCAGAATTAGGTAGCAGTGTATAACTCAACAACTACAAATAGCAAGAAAACACAAGAAAACAAGTTATGTGTACGTCATATCTGTAGTTTATTGACTGTTTGCAAAGCAAAAATCGGTTTACTGCCTGACTCTTGTAGACCCAGAGTTTTTCCATTATCTGATTAGAAAGCTGCATGTAAACTCAATGAAAGGGTTACTGATAGAATCTCCAGTTATTAGATGTGCATGTAATTGCACTCATTGATTGCTTGGTGTCTAAAATGCTGTAGGCTTAATAAGAGAATATGTGTGTGTTGGTTCTTGAGACATCACAAACATAATTTTTAAAACTGTTATTGCAGCTCAGTTTTTATGGACTGGTTAGTGTTTCCATAAAAAGCAGGGGGAGGTTTGATTTACACAATGAGGGCTTTACACAATAAGGGCTCACGTTTAACAGTTAATTCAGAGACTGAAGTAACAAAATTGCAAAACAGTTTTGGTGTAGAAAAAATAATTGTATTTTAAAATGTATATTTATTATGTATAAGTAGCAGTCATGGTGTTGATGGATTTTGTGGTTTTAATGCTCAAGACATGCAGTATTTGAATACTGTGTTTCGAAAATACGTTATTTTTATGAATACACATGGACAGACATACCATAGCTCTGAAGGAGCTGTGCTAACACACTCAAAGAATGGGTCACTCATTTTATACATTTTGAGTCTTTCACTGTTTAGGAGCAAAACTTCACTCAATTTCAGTGAGTAGCCAATTTAATTTCTCCTGTATGCTAACAATGTCCACTTTTCCACTCAGCATGAATCATTCACAAATGTCAACATTGACCTCAAGGACAAATATTAATTACAAAAAAGCTCTGAACAAAGGTGGACAAAAAATAATGTAGCCAAAATGATTGATATTCAAATAATGTGCAGCAGCCTCTAGTTATGTTTCCTCATGTTTCTGGTATTGTTGGGACTTTTTTATTATATTATTTTTGTTCAACTGAATGTTGACCCTTCTGTGGCGCTAACCACCTCACCTGCCACCACAGATCTGCAGCTCTGAAATGTAATGCATTATTGGTCAATGCATTAAGTTAAATAAAACGTGTTTATACTCCAAAAACTCATGAAGTGCATTTTTGTCACATTTAACGTTTTAGATCATCAACACACTTATATTAACAAAGAGCAAATAGCTATATATATATATATATATATATATATATATATATATATATATATATATATATTAATATAATTAGATTAACCTGTTAAATACATTCAATCAACTATTGGGTTTAGTTTTACTAGCAACACCCAGACATGATCACTGCCAGGCCTGCCAAACCTAAATATTACTAAAATAGAACCGGCCTTAAAGTGTGAAGCAGCTAGAAAGTCTAATTGCAGTCTGGAAATGGTTACAAAGCCATCGCTCTGGGCCTCCAGTGAACCACAGTGAGAGCCCTTAATTACAAACGGAGAAAACTTGAACAATTGTGAACCTTTCTGAGAACAATTGGCCTAAAATTTCAAGAGCACATCATCAACTTATCTAGGTCACAGAGGAACTCTAAACAACGAACATCTAAAGAACTGCAGGCCTAACTTGCCTCAGTTAACGTCACTGTCCCCGATTCCACAGTACAAAAAAAATGGGCAAAATGGTATCCAAGGTAGAGCTGCAAGGGGCAAACCAAAACTGCTGACCAAAAAGAACTCAATGCCTGACCGCACTGTTGCCAAAACACATCTAGATGACCCTCAAGACTGGGATAATTAAGAAAAAGTAAAGATAACATTAGGTCTGGCATAAAACTAATACTACGTCTGGTGTAAAACCAACACTAGGTCTGGCATAAAGCTAGCTCTAGGTAATGGAGCACGACAATAATCCTAACCACACAATCAAGTCTACCTTGAAATGCCTCAAAAGAAACTAAATTAATGAGTCAATAAATTAAATGAAATTAGTCCATTTCATTCAAAATGAATGAGTCCCATTGGGACGGTGTAGCAAGAAACTGGAGAGTCATGCTTAGAACCCTCCAATGTAGCCAAATAAAAAATTCTGCAAAGAAGAGTCCAACAGCAATATTCCTCCACAGCGATGTAAAAAACTCATCACAAGTTATTGCATGTTTGATTGTAGTTGTCACTGCCAGACACAGACAGTGATTGGATTTAGCTTAAGTGTGATATGGGTTTAGAATAAATCTCTCCATGACTGGGTGAGCGGCAAACATCGTCCACAGCACTATATATATATACACACACACTAAATGGGCTGTCAATCTCTAGAAATCACGAGCCGCCTCTCTGTGTGCACTTTCCTGCTTGGATTGCTCTGAACACACAGTGGGGGCAGATCTGCTACTGCTGCGGGAAAGTGAGTACTGATGGAAACAGCAGCCTTTCTGTTCATAAGGATTTTATGACACAAACAAGCTTCTAATATTTACCAGTTTTTCATGTTTTTGTGCTGGACATTTACATGATGGTAAATGTGTATCAGTCCATTTGCACAATTAGTGGTGTGTTTAAGTCCTTTTCACACAAAATCTCATTTTTACATACAAAAAAAAATAAACAGTTCAAGATTTGAAAACACTTGCACGTTAACATTGTCTTTCACATGTTTGCTTGACTTTGTGTTCGGAAGATGGCTGACCAATCAGAGCCAAGTTGTCATGGTCACTGCTGTAGTTTATTTGATCAGTTTAATGTTTGGAGCTCTGAGCTCTTAACCTCGACAGTTTCTTCCTCTCTGCTTGATTCTCCCCGAGCTCTCAGAGCGACAGACAAGCTCATTGAGAATTGATTAAAAAGGTCAGTGTGTTAAAAATAACATCTTTTTTTAAAAAAAGCTGTCTGTAACTATAAATATACTATGTCACCTAAACAATGTATGTCTTAGAAATAATCCCACCTCTTTCCACTCAGTTCTCTCTTTTGAACCCCCAAATCAAAAAGTTATCAGGCACATTCAAATGCAAATGCATGATGAACCCTGCACTGGGTTTTAGTTAGTCTTCAGTTTCCTACTGCTGAATTCATCTTAACGCCAGACTAGAAAAAATATGTCCAGTTTAATTAATGTCTCAGTTTCAGAATGCAACTTCCAAGCAGCTTTTGGCCAACCTATTAAATTGGCGTGATTATACCTGTAATTAAGACTATTCTGTTCCATTACAGAAGACTTACAGTAGACTATTATTGTACTGTAAAAGAACTGAAGAATAAATTCAGTCAAGCGAAATCTACCAGATTATACAACGTTAATATATATATGTTAATAAATAATATTATATAATATAACAGAAAATAACCCAGAGCAGATAAGCATGTTGGCTGCTATTATTTTTTAAGCTGGTACATAAACCTCTACTATACGGATCTGTAAAATGTAAAAATATATTGGCCTGTGAATTTGCCAAATGTTGTTTTGTGACTGTGTCAGAACTAAGATGTCAAAACCAGAGGTAAGTAGTTACAGTTACTCAATTACACATACTGTTACTCAATTACACATACTGACATAAAATTTTTTATACCTTGTGCTTTTTAAAATCATAATAGTTCAAACATCTTTATTTGTGATGAAAATCCGCTCTTTTGAAAAGAACCTGCATTTCAATCATTCATATTTAAAAGTGTAGATCAGCCAAAAATCCAATTAACATGATTTATCATGTGCCCAGATATGCCAAGCTATGTAACATTTCGTTTACAGAGGGAGATGCTAAGCTCAGCTACAGCGGACTATCACAGTTTCATTCCTTGGTGAAGAATGTATCTTTTGAGAATGTGTGTGAATTAGTTAATAAATCAGCATATCTTCAACACTATAATGTTGATTTCTATTTGGGACCACAAAATTGAGCCAAATCTTCTTTTTGTGTCTGTGTGTGTAACATTAATATGTACTGACATATGATTTGATTATAAAAACTCTTAAGGGGGACTTACTGCAGCTCGTGGATACCATTGTATAGTGTATAGTTTGTTTTCCTGACTTTGCAATCCCAACAAAATACAGGTTTACATAAACCTGCTACTACTTTCATTCTGCTAATAAAATAAAGTACTTTTACTTGTGTCATTGTTTTAATGAAGAACCAAAGCCTTTTATATAAGTATGGGTTTAGGACGGCACACAACAAGTCTTTTATCCTAAAAAGGTCATGCTTATGGAAACATTAACACATCTTTGCTTTTTTCAAATAATAGAGTAGTGTTATAAATGTAGGTTAGAGGCCCTTTCAAGCCTTTTCAGACTGTCAAGTCTGGCTGTACAGTTGATGTGAAACAAGGACAGCCTGGTCGATGTCTTAGGCTGGGTCAAAAGGGGTGATTTCAGTGGACGCGGACAGGCTTATCTATTTATCCCATCATTTAATCTTCATCCTGTCGCCTCAAACTGCCAACTCAGTCAGCCTGCTGCCCCTCCCTCCACAACAGCATCCATCACACAAGGCTGTGGTGGGAGGCTGAGGGTGTAGGACCCTCTAATAGGTTTTTAGGGATCTCATCAGGCCCAATAGAATCCCAAGGTTATTTGTCCTCCTTTTTCCTTCTAGGAGTCTCTGTGCGCCTTATCGTCACTTGTTTGCTTAGGCCATGGCTCATGGGAGCAGCTCTCTGCAGATGGATTTGACGGCCAAGAGCACGACATGGCTCAGAGGGCGAAACTCTCCTTCTACCTGCTCCACCACACACACTGCTGGCTGTGTCAGGAGATAAGCACGCACTGCTACACATGAAAAAAGGCCACAGCTGAACTGAAAAGCCTAGATGTGGGCAAAGCATCACATTTTAACACGTTCCTGAAAACTGAAATGTTTGAAACTGCAGCCACTCTCCCTATTAGTAGATAAACTTGTGTTGACTTATTTTATGTAGACCCCAACTGTGTTCCAGAGTTCATATTCAAAAACTCATTTATATTCACGAGGCTTGTGACAAACAAATATTTTGAGTACATATAGTTTTTAGCAGTCAAATATTCTCAGGAGAGACTCATAATAGTGGAATATGCAGAATTAGGACTTAAGAATCCAGCTCAAGGGCTCCTTCAGGTATAGCAGTGGTATTCTCACCTGAACCTCCAATGTTCAACAAAAAACTATGCTGCCAACCCCCCCCCCCCCCCCGCCCCACCGCACACAATGCCTCCCAGCTTGAAGAGCGAATACTAGCATCTGCTTCTTCCAAGACACATGAAGCAGCACAGCATCCTTTAAAACTAATGCTAATGTAATGTTATTGAACAGCCCTACACATTTTAAGGACAACATAAACTAAGTGATTGGGGCAAGGCACACACGTATCACACGTATGGACAGGGATAACAATCTTCTGCCACTTGGACAGGAGTGCCACTCATGAGCCAACCTTTAGTCTTCTGTGTGCTGGCCAATAGTGACATCCACCATCCGAGTTGGGTAATATGGGAATAAATGTGACAAGGTTACAAAACTCTTCCAGTTACAGGAGAAACAGATAGTAGTACAAAAAAGGAGTACAAAACTGATTATTAACAGTTTATATTAACAGTTAATGTGATTTTCTCTATGAGCCAAATTTGTCATCTAAATGCAGATTTTGTAAGAAGCTGGGATGCACTACACAACATGTATGGCTGATTCCATTTTCTTTACAGCCAAATTGACCAAATTTTTAATGATTTTTATCTTTTTGAAAATAATTTGCCTATATATACCTGGCTTATGTCATGTACCTCATAAAACTACAGTGTTCATCAGCCAAAATAAATATATTTGAAATATACTTTTTATTTTTATTATTATAAATTGGCTGATTTCTTGTTCAGAGCAAATATCTGCCAATTCCAGTTTTGGCTGATTCCCATTACGCATCCCTAGTCATGAGTTGTTTCTTGCTCGCCACAGTGTGAGAGGAGGGAGGAGTGAGGCTGCACACTGTGGCGAGGGATTAACTCTAATTCTAGAAAGAAAGGTTCCAGAAATAAAACCTCATGATTTCTATGGAAGCATTGTTAACTACAAACGCTAGATAGTGATGCTGGAATGGTCAGAGAAGTTATACATTTTAAATCATGTTGGGATGAAGAGTTTGCAGCTATAACCGACCAACGATTATGACAGACTGAAACATCCATGTAGTTCCCATGAGCACAGTTTAGAGGGTAGGTTACCTTCTGGGTCAGCACAGCAATAGAAAGCTAAGAGGGGCAGCACTGCAGTATTTCATTCTTTACAACTATTACAACTATTTATTGATGATTACAATGAACATATGCAAACCACACATTACCTTATATCACTTACATTATGTGTGTATTGTTCAACAGTGCAGTTTTCCTGTACAGACTACTGTTGCTGATCAAAAATCTTTATTTTTTGTTTAATTATATGATTTGACAACAAAAACTAATCATTAGATGCTACTTTAATATCTTCATCTTTTGCATTAGTTTATAGGTTTACAGATTTTCCTATAATAAACCTCCCAACACTGTCCACTACGCTATAGACATCTTATCCATGTGTATCCAAAGCGTCCCACTTTCACTTATTCACTCTATTATTAACTGCACATGTAACAACCTGCAATGCAGGTCATGTATGAGGCTCATGAATATGTATGAGCATGTGCACATAGAGCCTCTCCTCCAGCTTCTGCTCTCTCCAATAACATTTACGCGAGGGTGACTAATAGAGTAGATGATTCTGATCACTGCTGTTCCTCTTGAGAAGAGCCAGAGCACATTCAAGTGTCCTTCCTCTAAGTCGAGGGCAGAGTGGTGAATACAGGAGACGCTCGTCACAGTGGAACTGCACGTCCTCTGCCATCCGCGGGTGATCCGACTGCTTGAGGGGAGCAATGGTGCTTTCCAGCGTGTGAGTGTGAAGGTGAGGTTCTAAATAAAGCTGGAAGGTGAGAGGGGTGTGATGGGAGCTGATCTGTAGTAGGATGAGTATTTGTTCCTAACGTGGCTATAAAGCAAGGAGGAAAATGGGCTTCATGAATACTGGCCTCGATCTGGTGCACAAAGTGGCATGCAGATGTGAAGGGGGCGGAGTCAGACTTGATTGGGGTCAGTTTTTGATCAACAGCTGTTCACAGACCAGACAAGAGAAGACACAGCGTTTAGCTGTAAACAGATCAAATGAGAAAATACAGGTACAAGTGAAGAGAAAGAGTAAGAAAAACAAGGAGAGAGAAAGAAAACAGAAACAGAGAGAGATAAAGAGACAGAGAAAAAAAGAAAAATTAGGAAATAAAGAAAAACAGTAAAATAGGGAAAGCAAGAGACGGAAAAAGTTATTGAGAAGGAGAGAGTAAGGAAGAGAGAGAAGTATATAAATATATATATATATATAGAGAGAGAGAAAGAGAGAGAGAGAGAGAAAGAGAGAGTGAGAGTG
The DNA here is from genome assembly GCA_021613375.1 of Megaleporinus macrocephalus. Lineage (NCBI taxonomy): Eukaryota > Metazoa > Chordata > Actinopteri > Characiformes > Anostomidae > Megaleporinus > Megaleporinus macrocephalus. The sequence goes on along the minus strand of CM038702.1, from coordinate 33,439,700 downwards.
GGTGAGATAGAGTAGCAGAGAGAGTGAGAGAGATTTCCACCCAGCTGGAGAGAGGAGGTGGAGAGCACACTCTGCTCTCCTCTGAGCACATAATGAACACAGGATGACAGAGAGGAGAGAAGAGGAGAAAGGAGGAGAGAGAGAGAGAGAGAGAGAGAGAGAAAGAGAGAGGGAGAAAGAGAGAGAGAGAGAGAGAAAGAGAGAGAGAGAGAGACACCTGCAGCCTCAGGAAACTTTCTCCCGTACCGGCGCACGCGTGTATGTGACAGAGAGAGAGCGTTAGGTAGAGGAGGGGAGAGCAGAGCGGAGCTGAGAGAGGAGTCCAGCGGCCAGATAAGAGGTCAGAACTGAGGGAGCAACAGAAGGACACACTGCTCTGACCTCCAGGCTACAGCACATACAGGAAGCAGGAGTGCTCGCACAAATGGATTTCTGAGGATTTTCTGTGATGCTCCTTTTCAACCTTCAAGTTCTGAACTTCATGGTGAGTGCCTTTAATTCCTCTCTGTGTATTTAGCCTGAAAGCTCTTTGTTAAACCTGATATGACAGTGGATTTACCAAACGATTACAAATACAAATCTTAAAGAAACTAACAAAAAGGAACAGATCAGAGTCACAGCTACCTCTTCAAGGAAAAGATGGAAATGCGGTTGCCTTTTAAATTATGCAAATGACAACAAAATGTTATAAATATGCATGAGGTCCAAATAACCAGCATTAACAATCAGAACTGAAAGTGTTTTTTCTGTTCTCACTAAATTCGAACCGTTCTCATTCACATTCTGACGACTGAACTTTCACATGCATTCCAGTAACACATTACATTTGTTCAGTATTCTACACAAACGAGAAATTAGCTGCATAAATGCCACACTGCTTTTGCTTTCATCACTTTTCTTTATTATCTTCCTCTGTTTCCTTTGTTCATGTAACAGGTGAGCAGATCCACTGACCCTTAGTGAACATACTATACCCATCAAATTCAGATGCACTAAACTCAATACGCATATGTTATCATTTTAATGATATTTTGATGTAAAGGCTTGGACTTAATTGCAAATTAAATTTGTTTCTAAGACATTTGTCACACAAACAGTTAAGCTGATGCCAATGTAAGAAATGATTTCCAAAATAAAAAAAATGGACGGTGCAAAAATCAGAGACCACCCTTCGTGGCTGGAATGTAACTTTCAGTCAAAACCCCCATCATATATGATAAAAGAGCAGAAGGCATATACTTAACATAGAATTACAAAAGAGCTCAGCAACTAAACAAAAGATATTTTTTTTAGTATTTAGTCATTTATTATTTATTATTATTTATTTATACATTTATTATTTTAGACCACCATTTGTCTTTATTACAGTGTCCCTGATATACTTGCTTTAAGTTTTCAAGGAAATCTGAAATATTATTTTATTATATAGTCATCCAAATAAACTCAAACACATTCAGCAATGTTTCTTCTTTTTCCATCTTGTTTTCTCATAAACAGCTTCTTGGCAGCTACACATCCTTTCAGACCCAAAGTGTTGAGTTGAATTGTCCACACATGCACATAGAATATCTTATTACAAGATAAACATAGTCTGTGAGTTTAACCGTACAACTTAGCTAACACTAGCACTAGACTAACATAACTACATAAGTCACTAGCTATGTTCACTACCTAACTCAAGAAAATAACAAATCCCCCCATAAACAAAACAAGCCTGTTCATCTTGGTAATACTGTCTTTGTTCTCTTTTATGTTAAAAGCCTTTTCTATCTTCTCTTTCTCTCTTCAGCAGTGCAAGTTGTTGTAGGTACCTGTATAACTTTGCCTGCCGTTTTTAGGAATCTAGATCGCTTAAGTACACATATAGAGCGTTTGATTTATTGATTGCTTCATGACGTAAAGAGTATTTCAGTAAATATATCAAAAAAAAAAACAAAACCCCTGCACCTTTACACTGTGTTTATCTCTGGTCTACCAGATCCTGCACAGTTGCTAGTCACATTTATTTCCTCTAACTTTTTATCCCATTGTAAATATCTTCTGAAAATAAATAAATAACAGCTGATTCAGAATGCAGCTGCCAGAGTTCTTACTAGGAGCAAAGGAAGGGAACACATCACCCCCATTCTTAAATCTTGCACTGGAAACCGGAATGTTACAGAATAGACTTCAAGGTCCTGTTACTGATCTATAAATGTCTAAATGGGATAGGACCAGTAGATCTGTGTGAACTAGTATAGCGATATAAGCTGAGCAGAACTCTTAGATTGTTAGGAAGTAGTCAGCTAGTCCTTCCCAAGGTAAAGACTAAGCATGGGGAAGCAGGGTTTAGTTACTGTGCTGCTGTTAAATGGAATCAGTTGAGTGAGAGTATTAGAAGAGCCCCAACACTGGACACCTTTAAATCCAGACTGAAAAAAATCCTGTTTGAGCAGCTCAGTTTAAAACTCTTAATCTTACTGAACTGTTAGTTATTCATTTTAAACCTCTTTCTTCAGTTTTTATGTTTTTATGTCCTCAATGTTGTTCTAAAGGATGGAACTTCAAACAGAAGGAAACCCTTTCTATGAGTAGCTGTGTGCAAACGTTTGATGTGTTCCACAGTGTGCAAGCAATCAGAACTAACCACCTACTTCAGAGACCCATGTGGAATCTGTATAGAGTGATAGTTTATTGCAAGAGCTTTATGATGACCCAATAGCGAAACACGACCCCCACCCACACACAGGCCTTGGCAGTGGGGCATGCACTGACATGGGCTGATGTTGATCTCTATCGCTCTTCTAAAACTCCTCTTTTTAACAAGCAGCTGTTGTCCCATCTGCTCGCAGCTGATCTGGGGGGCTTCATTTAGACTCATTTAATCCCAGGTCATTTAGAACCTCGCACAGTGGACGTGGTCCAAAAGAACGGGACCAAAAAGTGCTGGCTGGCGTCTGGAGTCCAGACAGGTGAAAAGCATGGCAGCTGTTCCCCCACGAACACGAGCAGCCCCCTGTTAAGTGTAATGATGGTGTGCCCACGCTAACATATAAAGGTGACACTTGGATTCCATCACCAAGCAGCTAATTAGGCCCTTAATTAATTGAGCTCCTGGGAGCTGTGGTGTCTCCTCTTTTCATATTAGTGAGACTGGGAAATTAAGACACTAATAATTACTAATAAATAAGCTCCTGCGTGGCTCACCTGGTGAAACGCAAGGCTTAGTGAATGCACAGTTGTGCCCTGCGGCTGAAGTGCGTGCTTGAAAAGGATGACAGAATGGCAGAGTGTCCGGGTCCATTTTCCACCGCACAGCAGGCTTCAGAAACATCAAACTGGTGCTGCTGACACGCTGGGTAGTGGGATTTGGTTCTGAGGTACCCATGAGGAAATACTTACGTCAAAAAACACACATAAAAAACCTACTTTTACGCTGTTTAAATATATATGTTTAACCTTTATTTAGTCAGGCTGACTATATTTAAACCAGACAATAGCAGGCTGGCTATATTTTTCATCATTAAAACACATTACCTATGTATGTATGTATACATTTGTATGTATGGATAAACAAAAAAACAGTACAGCTCATCAGCTGTATGTCACCATACACTACACTTAACTTGGACTGTATTACTTTTCAATTCTTTAATACTTCTAATTTTTTTTTATTGTAGGCTTAAGCTAAACCTGGGTCCATTTTTTTCTGAAATCAGGGGTATTTAAAGTGAGTCTGTCCCCCTTTCCTGCAGTAACAGCTTCTACTCCTCTGAAAAGGCTTTACACTAGATGCTGGATAACTGCTGCTAGTTAATTGATTGATTGTTAATTGTCACAAAGAGCATTTGTAAAGTCAAGTAATTAAATCTGGATCAAAAATCACTCCATCACTCCAGAGAACACAGTTCTACTTCCCTTTAGCCCATTGCTAGTGGGCTTTCTACCCCTCTGGCTGATGCTTGGTAACTTTAGAGCATTACATTGGCAGTGCTTTTCTATAGGAATTATAAAAGCTGCATCATTTAAAGGCTGGACATTCTACTTTACCATGATTAGTGCAAAAGCATACTGAAGTATCCTGATAACAATAGATATAAGCGTATAGAAATCCTCCATGTTTGCTGGCAATTAAAAAGCCATTCTACAGTTACTTGTCTTCAGGAATAATGTGGCTTTAACTCTCATTGTTTTCACCCCTAACTCCATCATGCCATGTAATTATCTCCTGGCACAGAGAGTGAGAAACAAGTTCGTTAAGCCTCCTGGTCGTCTGACAATGTGATTGCTATAGTTTTGGGGTCTACAGTGGGCACGTTCTGCCCACGCCATCTTCCTGCCTCTTTACATCATTTGGCGCTGTAAAGGCAATTACTTCACATCTTGGAAGTAGCGAAGGGTGGAGGGCTTGTAGGTCGAGGAGGTGCTACTGAACATGCTATTTCAGGAATACAGTCAGTCCCCAGGGTTAAATCTGTCATATCCATCCTCTATGCGGAGAATGGGGGGGGGGCTGGCCTTTCTGTAAAACTGGGCTGCTCTGTATGTGAAGTCAGATAACAATAGAGCGAAGAGAAAAAAAAACGAAGAAAAACAACTATGTCTGAACAGTTTACACCTACGCGCATCTCGTCATAATCACAGTTCCCAGTGGAAGAGGCTAGAGAGACTGACTTGTGAGTTTGCTCGTATTTCAACAGCTGCTGTGGGAAGCTGGAGTTCAGAGGCAGCACGAAGGACTATCACATGTGGAGAGAGCCTGTGAAAGGGCTCTCTCTGGAATGAGGCCACATTGGAGCAAAGGGACTTCACTGAGCAAGTGGTTGTGCTGTTGAGTATGTGTAGGTGTGTGTATACGTCACTAAGTTAAGAAGCATTAAGAGAGACAGCACAAACAGCCTCACAGCAGGTGCTCTTGTTTCAGTCACCAAGCAATGTTCAGGGAGAAAGACAAACAGCAAGACTTACCAGTTCATTCCTTTTTTCATCGGTGACTTATGCATCCGCATCATCCAAACTTTCTTATCTCCATCATTGTCATACACACGTCACATGAGGTCATGTAGTAAGCATTTAGTTCAGTTTCAGTTGGTAAGCTCAGCTACAGAGAAATGATCACACATTGCTGCCTACCATTGGCTAAAGGTGTAGATCTTCTATGATTAGACGTTGCACTGACTAATAATTAGGAATTGAACAATTTAAATCTGCATACAGATTTAACACATAGTCTTCGTCATAAGGTTGGGATGAAAAATGGGGATGCATGCCAGGATATGGCACTGCTATCAAGGCTAGATATTTGTAGACTCTCTCAAGTTAAATCAAGGACGGAAGAAGCTGCTGACCCAATTGGAGAATTTTTTCACTATGTTGGTGGGAATTCTCTCAAATCTGAGTCAGAGACATTATCAGAACATTCACTTTACTGACATTGTTTCACCTGTTAAAATCTGAATAGGTTAGCAGGTAACACTGGCCATTAGCAGCCAGTGGGTGTCACCAAGGCTGCTCCATCCATCATATTCACCACATCATTTATAAGGCACAGTTCTTGTTTCTCTATAAGGCTTTCTGAAATTTGATGACTATCATACACTACTGGAAAAATGATACCACACAGTTGTATGCAAAAGTTTTAAAGAATTATATGTTTTGTTGATTTTCTTAGAGTAAACAAGTAAACACATCCTCTAAAGAGATCATACTCTCCAGAGAATCTTAAAGTTTAAGAGTATTAAATAGTGGAAATATTATAACGTAAAATTTTAAAAGCACCCTTTCTTTCGTACAGGTCATATATTATGTTTGATTTTTTTTTTCTCCAATCTGATAAATTCAACAAACGGCCTAGAGAGACACACCACCAACACCAAATATCTAAATCAGATGAAGATGTAAATGCCAAAGTTACCAGTTACACAAACATGCAAGCATTCTGAAAATATTCAGCTCGCTGCAATCTTCCAGCTGGCTTAACTTCCTAGACTGAAGCTGGCTTTATTCCTACAGCTGATCTCTAAATTCATCGCATCATTTTCCTTTCACTGTCCTCAGGTTTCTCTTTCCGGAATTCTTCTCCAGCCTCTCACGTCTCCCTCTGTTCCTCCTCCTAAGTCTACTAATTGCTTAAACTGACAGCAATAGTAGGGCAGTGGTGTCCATGGAAGAGTTTATAGCTCTTGGCACTTTAATGAAATTTCCCTTATTTGGTGCAAACAGACATTACAATCTCATTACAATCTCCAGGAGTGCTGAGGGTGTCTGCAGTTCACACACAACCGCAGAATACAATCAACACCTCCGTTGGCATGAGTAAGCTATACAGCACTCTATCTTCACATGGAGAAAGCTGCCTCTGTGAATGTACTACTGAATGCATTCATTCTGTCAGTCCAGGAAATTAAATGTGACCTGAATACTAATAAATATGCTGAAAGACGCCGCTGACTGATCTTAGACATGGCACGATCAATGCTAAAGCACAGCAGATTGCTCTGATTGAAAGATAGAGAATGAGCTAATCATGGATCTTATTGATGTCTGGGCCTATGTGTGAGCATGAAAGTAAATGAAGCTGAATTCTTCTCTCGGTTTGTTTAGTACAGCCTACAGCCGACGACAGGAGAGCTTTACTGGATCATGCTCTTCTTAAACCTCTTGAACAGAGACGTATGGATGCAATGGCTTAGCTGGTGACACTAAATGCATACGATTACTCAAATATGTGACACACACATATTGATCACAACATGACATTTTCACACTAGAGTGTTTTCAACTGAACACAGAACTGCTTGGTCTGTGAGTTTGTTACATTTGATCAAGTTTGAAAGCTGTTTTCAAACTGCCTGACTGCACATGCTGGGTTACGTAATTGGTTAATTTGGTAATTTGACTGCTTTGAGTTATATATATACTGAGAACATTCTAAAATCACATGTGTCGTGCCAGCCTGCATGGCTAAAAACCCCTACATACAATAATGACTTTGTGATTGCAGGTACTCCTGAAAGGCCATGCATCCAAAAAGTGCTGCTATCTTGTGCTTGAGTGTTTGTTTCCAGTGAAGATCATAAAAGGAACAAATGGATTTTAACCCTAACCCTAACACTAACCCTAACCCTAACTCTGAGATTCCCTCTTGTTTATTCAATTTACAGTCAGATAAGTTTTTTTCTGTGACAGATAAAAGCAGTAAATGTATATTTAACACACATTAAAAAAATATTGAATATAATATCAAACCAGGGCTGTGTAGCTGTCAAGAAGCTGGCCAAAAAGAAGAATGTGTTTGGGATTACTTGGATGCCCAATCTGAACTATCATCTAGGCTCTAAAAAACATTCCTGCAGATTTCTTTTGAAAGATTTAAGGGAGTTAAAATCTGGACATGCTAAATATTGAAGATGCTGATATTATATTGTCTAGTTGAGCTCTTGTAGACTTTTCAGTTCAATATATGCTTTCTGCTGTTTTTCCTGACGCTAAAAAATGGATAAATCATACTTGATGGCAGTTACAAGTTACATTCGAACCGTGAAGGGTGGTCTCGGACTTTTGCACAGAACGCACATCAGCACACACTTGAAAAAATACTGAAAGTCATCATTACAAGATGCTTGTGGGGTGTTTATGCATACTGCATGTGGAAAGCACCCACAGCTGATCAAGCCCCATGTGTGTGGAAGCCTTTTTCGAGCACACAGGGTCTCCACCACGTTGAGCAAGTCTGATTTCATTCATTTGCATTTAAAGCAGTGCCACTGTCAGACTGCAAAACAGGAACAAAACTGGTGAAGCTGAACGGTCTCAGTGAAACAGTAAACAGATGTGATTTTTAGAACCAAGGAGAGTCTCTTTGAAAATATTGTGGCCATTTTTTTTGCGTAAGGGTGGGCCTGCAGGGGAGGGGGATGGTATAGATGAAATTCAGAAGATATCAGGGAATTACCCTCGCTCAGATTTGTTATTAACCCATTTTTAGAGGAGCCACACAATGCAATTTCCACCTCTTTTGGAGGGTCTGCAGTTCATTCTCTACTTCAATAAAACTGGTGGAAATGATTTTGAGGAAAATGTGCATGATTTACAAAAGCGACCTGGACTTTAGTCTTTGTAGATGAGCAAGCAAGTCAGAAAGTCAACATTTATAGGAGTTCACTAAATCTACATGCTATCTTAGGTTCTTTAAGAACGTGCTGTTCATTTTATTTCTTCTTTGTAAAAAGATATGAATTACTTCTACAGCAGGGTTGTTCTGACCTCTCCTGCTTCAGCCCTCATTGCTCATTTCCAGCTCAACACAGAGACACAGACAATCAACAGTGTTGTAGTTAATGTAGCATTAGAGGTAGAAAGAAATGTTTAATGGGTTGATGTCTATTCTGCTAATGAAATGGCCGCATGGTGACCTGCAGAAAGAGACTGCAGACAAACTTCTATTATCTCTTCAGATCTAACCTCTCATATGGACTGGGCTGTATCAGAATTTGAAAGCTCATCTGGGATATGATCTCAGGCTCTATAGAAGAGATGCTTTCTTCTTTCCTCTTTCTGTTTGCCGCCCTTCATGTCTACAACAGACTGAAGCGTCTATATAAGTGCCTTGCCAATTCTAATTAGCCAGTTTGCAGTTGGTGCTATTAAAGTCATAGGCCACACTAAATTAGGTGCAATACTACACATTCAGAAAGAGGTACTACACGGTCTTTAGTTAGCAAGCATGACCGTATTTACCATTACAGTTACCCCTTTTTTTAGTTTACAGTTGGACCATAAAAGTGTACTTGTATCTTTGAGGGTACATTTCTATTGTTTAGGCCTTGATGATCTTAAGTATGAAGTGTGCTCATCCAAACACCTCACATGCACATACATTCCCAAGTCCTGTCTTCAGCAGCCCCACTGAGCAGCTATAAAAAGGGGAATGTTGAAAAGGCCAGCAAAAGCATGCTGTCTCATGACACAAATACCCTTTGAGTGCCCTCAGAATCTGCCATCAGAATCTATCACACACACAAACCAACATTCACATAAAGTCACCCCCCATCCACCCGGGAATCCATAACACTGATGGTTTCCTTGCCTCCCACCAGAGGCTGCATTGTCCCTAATGTCGCCCCACCTCTCTGCCTGTCGGGGCCCTGATGGCTCCGCTCAATAGCCAGGTTGTTATAAATCTTCAAAAAGACATTCAGACTTACAAAGGAAATGTCACAGGCCACCGCCTGGTCGAATTTCTCCAGCGAGTCCTTATAAATCAAACAGTTAATGGTGAAAAACACTTTCTGTCTCGACTTCTTTGGCCATCTTAAAACAGAGGAAATAGGAATGTGAGGAATGTAGTCCAATTTTCTCCAGAATTTTCACACTTGAGACGCTCTGCTAAAGGTTTAACGTTAACGCTCGGTCTTTTATTGAATGAGCAGTGCCATGTGAGGGGAAGAGCCAGCTTAGACCTGCTGCGCTTTGATCGGAAGAGTGGTAATAAGAGACAGAAGGAGGGCTATAATTATAAATAACAGTAACAAGGGACAGAAGGAGGGCTGTAATTACCTTGATCACTCTTCATTGTTCTTGTTCTAGAGGAATGTGGCTGATCTGGCTCTTTCTGCAATCTGGCTGCCCATTAGGCAGCCTGTGGAGCAGGAAATTTGCTGGGCAGGGCTCAGGGGGAAAAAAAGTCGGTTCACGCCAAGCAGAACCCATATTTTTACTCTACTGCTATCGCGTTCCATTGCCAAATAAAATGCTCCATTCAATTTTATTCCATGATAAATTCCATTCCATATACATAGACAGTGTATATGCCTAATATAATACCATGGTAGGTTTGGGAGGACTTGTTAGTGGTGGTCCTTTTGGTAAGGTCCACACAAAGGTTATGGATTACAATATCTAGCTTATGATCAAAGGAGGTCCAAATGCAATGTTACATGTTGTCAAAGGAGGCCCTGTTTAGAAGTGCATAGCCATTCTAGCCAAACTGAATACAGCACATAGCCCATCATAATGCATAACGTTTATGGTTTTCATTTACATTTTATGTTCTTCAAAGAAAAGTTATGTCAACACCCCAAAGGGCTGCCAGCTCATGTGAGCTGTAGCCAATAAAATCGTCTGGCATAAAGACTATCCATTTAAACCCCACATAGCTTCCAACAACCCACGCATACATCTCTACATACAGCTCTCTGAAGAGTACCTGTGATGATGAGATTAACACGCATCCAGCCCTACTTATTATTAGCAGTAAAAAGAATGCTAATGAAGCGACTCTAATCAGTGAACAGACGTTTGAGTGAACACAATGGAAAGGCCCTCATGCGTGAAGGTGGGGAGGGGCGAAGATTTATAACATTTGCAGTTGGCTTATGTGGCCGCCGTGGCATTTAAAAGTTTATTAACGTGATTATTTTCACATCTTGCTGAAGACTGGACACACAAATGGATGTCCCTGTTTACCTGAGACGACTGACTGTGCGCTGCTGAGGATTTGTGTTGTTTTATTAGCAGCTCTAAAACGTCCTGATCCCGACAAAAATCTCACCCCGTGTGCAGTTTGTGGTAGTTTGTTATTTTTTTTTTCTTGTATGTTGCTTTCTTCACGTCGCCCCTGTTACGCTGCGATCCCGCTCGGGGTGACATTTACAGCGGAACGCTGGGTACAAGAGCCGTACAGATGGATTACCCAACTGACGAGTGCCAGGAACGCACCGGGGGAGTGTGTGTGTGTGTGTGCGGTTGTGTTCGGACAGCAGGGGATTAAACAGATGCTTCGCGGACAAGCTTTTAAATTTCAATTAAAATCTACACAGTTAAACAGGCAGAAAGAGCCGTGAGGAGGAGTGTAAACAGCACTCACCAACCAGCCACGCTGCTAAAGAGCAAGAATGAGGGGGTCTTTTAAACCTACAGAGAATAACACACTGATAACGCAAGGCACTGATGGGTAGAACTGAGAGAGAGAGAGAGAGAGAGAGAGAGAGAGAGAGAGAGAGAGAGAGAGAGAGAGAAATGGGGAGAGAAATGGGGAGAGGAAGAGAGAACAGTAAGGGGTAGAAAGTGGGTCAGGAGAAAGAAAGAAAAGAGAGAGAGAAAAGGAGAGAGCACTAGAGTAAGAGAAGGGTTGAGGAAGGGAAAGAAAAGAGAGAGAGAGGGCAATAGAGTGAGAAACAGGGAAGGGGAAAGAAAGCAGCAAAGAGAGAAAGAGAGAGACAGAAACAGAGAGAGTGAGAGAGAGCAATAGAGTGAGAGACAGGGAAGGGGCTTGAAAGACAGAGAGACAGAATGAGGGGAGAGAAAGAACGAAAGAAAGCGAAAGCAACACAGTGAGAGACAGAGGGAAGGGAGAGAATGAAAGAGAGCGAGAGCAATTCAGTGAGAGACAGAATGAAGGGAGAGAAAAAAAGAAAAAAGAGCAATTCAGTGAGACAGCAATTCAGCGAGAGACAGAATGAAAGAGAAAGCAATACAGTAAGAGATGGAGGGAAGGGCGAGTAAGAAAGAGAAATAGCAATACAGTGAGAGACAGAGGGAAGGGAGAGAAAAAAGAGAGAGAGAGCAATAGAGTGGGAGACAGAGAGAAGGGAGAGAAAAAAAGAGATAGAACAACACAGTGAGAAACAGAGGGAGGGGAGATAAAGAAAGAAAGAGAGAGCAATACAATAAGAGATGGAGGGAAGGGCGAGTAAGAAAGAGAAATAGCAATACAGTGAGAGACAGAGGGAAGGGAGACAAAAATAGAGAGAGAGAGCAATACAGTGAGAAACAGAGGGAGGGGAGAGAAAAAAGAAAGAGAGTAATACAGTGAGAGACAGGGAAGAGAGAGAAAGAGAGAGGGAGCAATACAGTGAGAGACAGAGGGAAGGGAGCGAAAGAAAGAGAGAGGGAGCAATACAGTGAGAGACAGAGGGAGGGGAGAGAAAAAAGAAAGAGAGTAATACAGTGAGAGACAGAGGGAAGAGAGAGAAAGAAAGAGAGAGGGAGCAATACAGTGAGAGACAGAGGGAAGGGAGCGAAAGAAAGAGAGAGGGAGCAATACAGTGAGAGACAGAGGGAAGAGAGAAAAAAGTAGAGTGAAAGAAAGAGACAAAAAACAAAACAGAGGCAGTGAAGGTTAAAAGACTGTAGAGAAAGAGAGATGTAAACAGAAAGAAAAAGAAAACAAAAGAATGAGAAAAATGGGGAGTAAAAACAAGAGAGAGAGAGTTATGTAAACAGACAGAGAACGAGAAAGAACAGAGAGAGGAGAGAAAGTGAAAAGTAAGATGAACGAAGGGAGAGAGTTCTTTATAAATGTTGACAGAAAAGGAGAAGGAACTTCTCAGTTACGTGCTCTGATTAGGAGAAGCACACAGAGCCGCCTCATGTGAAGTGGAGGGAAACGACGCGTCTGGCTTTTTATTTATGTGCATGTCGACAAGTGTCTCTCTCTTTATTCTGCTACGCACACCGCTGGGTGTCATGGCAACCCTCACCTGTAGCAGCGAGGGGAGAGAATTTCAAACAGTGCTACGGCGCGCTCTCCTAGTCGACCAGCGTCTTCTGATCCTCTCTCCACGCTGCCTCACAGGAAGCTACTTCCAGCAACTTCACAGGCTTATCAGAACAACAGCGCTGTTTCTGGAAAAGCCATCAAAGACATTTCATTTGAAATACAAACGACCCACCTCAGAAATAACAACAGCTCTATGTCTGATTAACCAGCGGAGAGCAGGGCGGATAACAGCCTCTGCTAAAGGGCGGGTCTATAGGAGAGGCACGAGAACATTATCGTCTATGTGCGTTAACGTAACGAGGTTTTCTTTCCAGGTAAATCTGAGCATACCTATTGATCTACGCCACTAGAAGACTTACACAAAATAAAGGCCATCTCAGCTGACATTTTCAAATGATTTTAAAATTTCATTATGCGGTTACTGAAGACAATATGGCAGAGCCATAGGGCAGAGCAGGAGATAAACTGACACAGGAACACATGGAAATTACAACATGGATATTTTACGCAGTAAACAGGTTCCAGGAGAACATGCTTTTAGTCATTTCCTTATTTTCTCAAAGCAAATCATTTATCATATCTAATATTTATTAAGATTCACTCTGTATTTTATACCATAAATGTGACTTAATTTATTCATCCATCTTCTCAACTGTTTATCCTTCTGGGTTGCCAGGGGTGCTGGAGTTTATCCCAGTGGTCATTGATGGGTGATCGTCAGTTCATCACAGGGCAGAAACTCAGATACACAGATACAATAATTTAGTATCTCCAGTTTTCCTGACTGCATGTCTGTGAACCGGGGAGGAAACAGAGAACATGCAAACCTCACACCAAATTAGACCCTGACCCGTCTTGCTGTGAGGCGACAGTGCTGCCCACTACATCACCGTGCTGCCCAGAAACTTCCTCACTTTCTCAATTTTTGTGTTTCTCAGTGTATATAATGACAGAATCACAGCATTATATTTGGCCCCTTGGTGTCTGTAATAAAGTAACATTTAGAAGTATGTAAACAGTCAGAGCTAAAGTTCAGCCTCTACATGGCGGGTCAGTTTTAACCAGGGATGTACAAACAAAGAACAAACAGACTTTGTCCAAAATAGACTCACTTTTTAGTAGGTTTTCATGCAACAGCTGACGTTGGATTATAACAATACAACACTGATTCATCTTTGATTCTCCTCAGTAGACAATGTATTACCATGTAGTTTGTCATAAAAAATATATTTTCACTAGCTAATATCAACGCCAGCACAGCAGTGTAGTGGTTAGTCCTGTCGCCTCACAGCAAGATGATCCGGGTTGGATTCCCGGTCCGGGCTGTTCTGTGTACGTGTTCTCCCCGCGCTTGAGTTGGTTTCCTCCCACAGTCCAAACACGTGCATGTTCAGTTGATTGGTCACACTAAACTGCCCGTAGATGTGAGGGCGTGAGTGAATGTTGGCCATGCAATGGACTGGCGAACTGTCCATGGTGTACCCCGATGATGTCTTTGCCCGATGATGCTGAGATTGACTCCAGTGACCCCGACTAGGGGGATTAAACAGCAGATAATGGATGGATGGATGGATAGCTACTATCAGCTACAGTAGCTAGTCTTGCTGGGATCTCTCTGCCTTCATGTCTCTAATGATGCACCCTTCACAATGCACTCTAATTAAGGGGATGTTTTGTAGTAGTGGAGTGTAATATTTTACTCTCACTCTCATGTTAATCATAAAATTATCATCATTAATCGCATATCATTTCAGAAAGAAATCATACACAAGAAAACCATTTATTTTAATAAACATGCATTTTTGTGCATAGTTAAGTGTGAAAGCTCCTCTGATCCATTTGACATAATAACAGGTGTGATGTTAGTAGCTCATACAAACAGTGTTAGATTGTCTCCAGCCTCACTATGAGTGACGGGGAACATGGCCTGATGAAGCGCATCAGACACCTCTTCTTTCAACCCTTCTTTTAGCGAGAGAGGTGATGACGCTTACAACATGTCAGTGACGCTGTGACACTGTACAGCTAGAAACTCAGAATGAGCTGCAATCAAACTTTTCCAAAAACAGCAAGTCGAGCACACACGCTATTCGCAGTTCTTTTCTAGTCTTGTTTTCACACGCGCCATCCGTGATGCAGATTTTGCCCGTACATAGAAGAGGCAGCCGTTTCAATTATCACCCCTCTTCTACTCCCGCAGGTGTGTCTGCCTCCCGAAGTGAGGTGTGAGCATGGCGGCCGCGTGCACTGACGACACGTCCCGGCTGTTTGTCGCGCGGAACCAGGACACGAGCCTCGTGCATGCTGACGTCATCGAGCACACCGTGCCCAGCGAAGCGCTCTATGGGACTTTCTCAAGGTATGCAGAGAGGAGACATTAGAACAGCAACCTTGATCTGACACAGGTGATTCACTGTGGTAACACATCTGCTTTATTTGGATATGTGGAAACATCTGCTGGAACCGTTCGGTATTTGATGATGATAGAGAGAGAGAGAGAGAGAGAGAGAGAGAGACAGAGAGACAGAGAGACAGAGAGAGAGAAAGAGAGACAAGACTAAGATGTATATTATCACAGCACAGCAGCCGGGTCTCAAAGCCAAGGATGCAGGCAACGAAGACTGTTGTTCTCTTATGTTATGTTATATCACTTCTGAGAATTACTGAGAAACTGAAGGACTCAACTGGTGTACTGTAATAAAACACAATAACGTAATGCCGTGTAAAAGTTACTTTAATGCTTTTAAATGTAAGATTTAAACCGCGTTGGGCAGCTTACATCAGTAAGACCTGACATAGGTACAGAATGTACAGATCTCCAATGTGTATTAGAGAGCACTGGAGAGGCTGCCGTGCCTGCATATACCATATACTCAAACCTTCACTTCGAGACTCGACTATCAATTCACTTTGAGACAGATTTCATTTCCTGTCAGCTCCGTACGCTGCAACACCGCAGCATGTGTAATACTTTGTACATGCTGTATACGGCAGGGGCGGCTTTTAGAACTATGCCTTCAGTTTCAGCCACAGTAAAACTCAACACATACGAAAAACCCACTTCAAGAATGACAGCAAAGTTCTGCTAGCGGCCCTACAGTAGTTTGTTGTTGGTAAGCGAGACCGCTTTCTGATGAAGGTAAAGTTCTGGCTCATGTTATTCATGCTACATTAACTGGTGTAGCAGTTCCATTCTGGTGCTTAAATGTAAAAGCCGGAGCATATAAGGTGGAAAAGAATATCTGTGTAAAATTAAACACAAACATTTGAAGCTTGAAAAAGATATCCGGCATAACTTCCTATGAATCCTGCTTTTACAATGCTTTATAAAAGTATTGGTAAAAATATTAAAAGTTAATGTCTACTAAACATATATTAAAAGTTTTATTACCTTATAATGCATGTCACAAGCTAGTATAATTGCTTACAGGTAGTTATAATTTCAAGCATATAACTTTATAAAGCAGGAGAATATTCTTACAATATGAAGTAAATATGAAAGTTGTAATGAACTATAAGAAAGCTCTTATATATGGTCCATATAGTTTTATGAAGTAATATACTCTATACATGTAATCATAACTGTTTAGGAGCAATTACACAAGCGTATGCCCGGTATTTTAAGGTGCTATGTACGTCACTAAACAGCTTATAAGTGCATTTTTGAAAATAGAATTCTGGGAGAATAGCAATTCTGCAATCTGACATCTTTTGGCAGTGATCTCTGATATAAAGCTGCTACCCATTCAGCTCTTGTTCAAACCAGTAGGAGAACCCATTAGTCTAGATCTACCTAATTAAACTATTAGCCAATAGTATCTGGATAGGTTTCAATTCATAGTATCACGTATACTATCATTATGATTACTGTTTCGTATAGTATAATATTAAACAAATACTTGCACAGGACCCCAAAGCATGATGATGAAACGTCACTGAAACCGTGAATGAATTTTTTTTTTCCTAATATTTGTGTTTTCAATGGTAAAATCTCGTACACAGATGATGTTCTTATTTATTTCTGGCTATGGAAATAGAGAGAAAACCACACATCTGACTCTGACAGGGCATCGGGTGCATTTTATACATCTCCACAGGCACATCTTTGGATTATATCTGGAACTTCAAATTAAATATTCACAGGAAACGTGTGGAGCTGCTGTTTCACACCGACCCCCTCAATGCGGCATGAGAGATGCAGCAGTGTGTCTGTTACAGTCTCACGTGCTATCCATTCTGTAGAGTTCAGAGTTTCTTGAATCATAAAATAATCAGATAAATGCGTGATAGTTTGGTGGTTTGCTACTTTGAGTGCTAAAGGAGTTTAATCTGGTCACGGACAACATGTATTAGTGTGAACTAAGCCTGACCATTATCTATAAATAATAATTAGCACAATATTTTTGACTGAATTGACAAAAATACATAAAAATACATAAATACATAAATAACTAAATAATTAATGCACTGTCCGCTGCAGTTTCCACCTTCTATCCTATTTTTTAGGATAGGATTGATAGAGACTGGTGCAGATTGATAGAGACTTGCATGCTATTGCAAGTGATTTCCAAAGCCACATCCACGCACTTTACATATAAAAAACAAGGTGTTTTTACGGCCTTTAACCCAATAAAACATGATGTATGCATATTATTTCATATTATTGATTACCCTTTTCTGATTCTGTTGCCTGCTCATACATGGAGATCAGATGAACATTTTCTCCATGTCAAAGCCAGCTGCTCTAGATTAATACCCAATCACTTGAACTTGTTATTTTACTGAAGCAGGACTCTTTGAAACAAGCTAAAGTTACAAACACATCAACATTTCTTTTTGCTTTCATGCAAGTTTAATGTAATATAGAGTAAAATAAGTAAAAGGGTGGAGAGCCATGGGGTCAGTAAATCTAGCACTGTGGTATAAAATTAACAGGCAGTTTTTTTAACAAACCTCTCTCTATGTTTATCTGTCTCTCAAACAAAAACGTGCCCCACTGCCTTATAGACTCGGTGGAGATCATAAAGTGGCAAGTGAATGCATCTGCAAGCTAGAAATTATTAATAATATGTGAGGTACATTTTAAACGGCTGCTTCTCGCACATATATAGATCTCATCCTTAGAGCTTAACTAGTGTTACTCTGTTGGTAAATGTTCTTGTGTATGTTCAAGGCTTGTGTCTCTGTTTTGCCACTGAAACTTAAATGTGTCAACATCATACATTTTAGATGCAGATTTACACCAAGTTTGAAAAGACATCCATTATCTCTTTTA
The DNA here is from genome assembly GCA_021613375.1 of Megaleporinus macrocephalus. Taxonomy (NCBI): domain Eukaryota; kingdom Metazoa; phylum Chordata; class Actinopteri; order Characiformes; family Anostomidae; genus Megaleporinus; species Megaleporinus macrocephalus. The sequence continues at coordinate 33,421,944 of CM038702.1, read as the reverse complement.
TTTTGCATAGAAAGAAGGAAACACCACATTTCCAAGTCAATGTTTAAATCACTGATTTCCAACCGTAGGCTGCATATCTTACATATCTTGGAGTATAACCTATCTATAAAATCCCTACAGCGGTGAAATCCCCCTCTCATTATAAGCTAACATGAGTAGCTGCACCAGCAGTGAAACTGTAAGCACTGACTGTAGCTGTGCAGAGGCTTCCTCCACTATGTCACAAAATATACATAATTAATAACACATCCATATATGTGGCGGTGGCTCAGATGAAGTCTGCCATTTGAAACAGAATATTATTTTACCTCACACTGGAGCATATTTGTGCCTATTAGTGCTACTAATTTTGGAACATTCACATATAGCTTTGTGCAGAACGACTGAGACGCTAAAAAACAGGCAGATGTTTGCAAATATTCCAGTACTATTTAAAACTCTAATTAAAGGCAATATATACTGTTGATGTTTTGTTTGTTTATGGGTAGCAGTGACATGCTCTTCCTTCCGTTTGGTAGTTACTAATTGGTCTGAAACAAACAAGAAGCTGCAAAGTTGAATATAAACAGTGGAATGGTCATTTTTTACATTTAAATATGCATTTTTGTACTGAATTTGATAAGCGTTTAAATTTAGAGTTTTATTTTGACAATCCTAAAATTCTGTCAATACTGAAGCAGACAGAGATATATTGTCACTGTCCATAGAAAAACATGTAACTACATTTTTGACCATTTTTATTTTTCTTTACCACTTAAATGCATCAGCTGCCGTCTACATTGTGTACAAATTTCCAGGTCAATGTAAATAAATGTAGGATTGGAAATGCTCCAATATAACATGGAAACAATTCTGGTCCCACTGACTTACATAGAAAGTAAAGTTTTGGCCACTATTGTAAAATTGGCATTTTGAACAGTGAAGATATGCATTTTTTCATGCATTCACCCTGAAAGTTAGTATATTCACAGTCTCTATATCTACAACAGGAACACACATCTAATCATCCACCCACTCGTATACTAGTGCAACATCAACAGGCACACAAACACGCAGACTCACTCACTCGTTCCACCTCTCGCACAACTCCATAACCCAAACAATCTTCCACACAGATGCTGACTACAGGCCGGCGTCAGAATCCGGGGGCACCATGGCCAGTAATGTGACGCCGAGCGATGGGTCGGGTGAGGCCGGTGAACAGTACAACTACCTGGCTTTGGTGTGTGGCGTACCTCTCATCCTTATTATAATCCTGGGCAACGTGCTGGTGTGCCTCAGCGTACTGACCGAGAGGTCCCTCAAAACCGCCACCAACTACTTCATCGTGAGCCTGGCCGTGGCAGACCTGCTACTGGCAGTTCTGGTCCTGCCGCTGTATGTATACTCAGAGGTGAGTGCAGGAAAGTTCTGTGCTGAATCGGTGAAATGTTTGCACACAAGTCTTAGAATAATGCAGTAGCGTCCAAAGCTCATTGGTGTAAATGGTTATATTTGGCATTTCTTCATAACTGAGTATAATTAGTTTTGGACTATATCAGCATAACAATTTGAACGAAAATATATATATATTTTTTTAAGTTGAATTTCTAAATTCATTTGAATTTCGTATGTCCCTTTTTTTCCTTTTATGACAGCATACATGCAAGTTCATATGAAGAGTCCAAAAAAGCCTCTGATCAGTAGATTCAAATCCTCCTGAGAGTGATCTGAACCTTAATTAAAGAAACAAGCCAAAACAAATTGTTTGATCAGTTTTACAAATTTGCTTTTATTTTTTACTCAGATTTTATTCATGATCTAATTATTTTTACTGTCCTAACTTTTTTGCTTTGAATATCTCAAGAAATTAAACTTTCTGTTCTTTATTACCAGACTTAAATGAAAAAACACCAGGTTCTCAGACATTTGCACTATAGGTGCCCAAAAAACCTCTTAAACATCAGAAGATAATGACTATCTGGTACTCGCTCCATCACCTTACCATGACTTATCTGAAGTAGAGTTACGGTTAGTAAGCCTCCTGGAAGCTTCACTTTTAAGAACGTACTTTATGTGGTTGGAGGCTTCCTGAAAATAATAGAGTCCTTCAGGAGCTCTGTCGTCTCTCTTTGCCTTTTTTTCAGATGTTAGACTTTTTTTTGCACTGTGAAGTCATCTTCCACAGAGAATATGTGTTTTTCTGTTGACGTCAGACTGTCTGCATTAACTAGGACTGCTCAAACTCTGCCAACCATACTCTGTGTGAATGCCATATACAGACACAGGTAGTAATTGGTTCCACTGTTTAGTGATTTTTGCTGTTTGCACCTGCACTGCTTTGAACATTGGAGCGTTAGCATTTTATTTTAGACCAATACGAAGAGCAGAGCTCTGTCTGCTATGCTGATAGATGTTGCATGTACTAGAGCTGAACGATTTGGAGATAAAATCAAATTGCAAATCTTTTTGACCTATATGACGATTACAATACATTTAAAAGTAAAATAAATAAATAAATAAATAAATAAATAAATAAATATTATATATTATACTTATACTATATATTTTTTTTCCTATAAATAATTTCCATGCCTGTTTTTTTTTGACCAGAAGATTTGAATACTTAATGATTTAACTGTGTCAGTGATATCCCATTACTGCTCCTGTGATTTGAAAACTGCATTCTTTCTAATTGTGATTTTAATATATAAACAATGGATTTTTCAGCCCTAGGACAAACTAACTTAGGAATTATTCAGTAGCCACTTTTGTGATTTCACTTACGCTAGATTCATTATTTGCATTATCACCATTTTTGGTCTACCCTACTTTCCCAGTTGATAGGTTATTTTAACTGACCCAAGCTTCGCCCACATATGCATTCTTAAGTAGCCACTGTTGAGAGTTGGGCTGGAGAGCTGAGAGAACACTGGACTGAAGCTTCAGCATAACCTAAAAGTGCAAATTGTAATTGTAGCTGTTATCAGATCTGTAGCTGTTATCAGGTCTGTAGCTGTTATCAGGTCTGTAGTTGTTATCAGATCTGTAGTTGTTATCAGGTCTGTAGCTGTTATCAGGTCTGTAGTTGTTATCAGGTCTGTAGTTGTTATCAGATCTGTAGTTGTTATCAGGTCTGTAGCTGTTATCAGGTCTGTAGTTGTTATCAGGTCTGTAGCTGTTATCAGGTCTGTAGTTGTTATCAGGTCTGTAGTTGTTATCAGGTCTGTAGCTGTTATCAGGTCTGTAGTTGTTATCAGGTCTGTAGTTGTTATCAGGTCTGTAGTAGTTATCAGGTCTGTAGTTGTTATCAGGTCTGTCGTTGTTATCAGGTCTGTAGCTGTTATCAGGTCTGTAGCTGTTATCAGGTCTGTAGTTGTTATCAGGTCTGTAGCTGTTATCAGGTCTGTAGTAGTTATCAGGTCTGTAGCTGTTATCAGGTCTGTAGCTGTTATCAGGTCTGTAGTTGTTATCAGGTCTGTAGTTGTTATCAGGTCTGTAGTTTTTAGCAGGTCTGTAGCTGTTATCAGGTCTGTAGTTGTTAGCAGGTCTGTAGCTGTTATCAGGTCTGTCGTTGTTATCAGGTCTGTAGCTGTTATCAGGTCTGTAGTTGTTATCAGGTCTGTAGCTGTTATCAGGTCTGTAGTTGTTATCAGGTCTGTAGTTGTTATCAGGTCTGTAGTAGTTATCAGGTCTGTAGTTGTTATCAGGTCTGTCGTTGTTATCAGGTCTGTAGCTGTTATCAGGTCTGTAGCTGTTATCAGGTCTGTAGTTGTTATCAGGTCTGTAGCTGTTATCAGGTCTGTAGTTGTTATCAGGTCTGTAGTAGTTATCAGGTCTGTAGCTGTTATCAGGTCTGTAGCTGTTATCAGGTCTGTAGTTGTTATCAGGTCTGTAGTTGTTATCAGGTCTGTAGTAGTTATCAGGTCTGTAGCTGTTATCAGGTCTGTAGCTGTTATCAGGTCTGTAGTTGTTATCAGGTCTGTAGTTGTTATCAGGTCTGTAGTTGTTATCAGGTCTGTAGTTTTTAGCAGGTCTGTAGCTGTTATCAGGTCTGTAGTTGTTAGCAGGTCTGTAGCTGTTATCAGGTCTGTAGTTGTTATCAGGCCTGTAGCTGTTATCAGGTCTGTAGTTGTTATCAGGTCTGTAGCTGTTATCAGGTCTGTAGTTGTTATCAGGTCTGTAGCTGTTATCAGGTCTGTAGTTGTTATCAGGTCTGTAGCTGTTATCAGGTCTGTATTTGTTATCAGGTCTGTAGCAGTTAGCAGGTCTGTAGCAGTTATCAGGTCTGTAGTTGTTATCAGGTCTGTAGTTGTTATCAGGTCTGTAGCTGTTATCAGGTCTGTAGCTGTTATCAGGTCTGTAGTTGTTAGCAGGTCTGTAGTTGTTATCAGGTCTGTAGTTGTTATCAGGCCTGTAGCTGTTATCAGGTCTGTAGTTGTTATCAGGTCTGTAGCTGTTATCAGGTCTGTAGTTGTTATCAGGTCTGTAGTTGTTATCAGGTCTGTAGCTGTTATCAGGTCTGTAGTTGTTATCAGGTCTGTAGCTGTTATCAGGTCTGTAGTTGTTATCAGGTCTGTAGCAGTTAGCAGGTCTGTAGCAGTTATCAGGTCTGTAGTTGTTATCAGGTCTGTAGTTGTTATCAGGTCTGTAGCTGTTATCAGGTCTGTAGCTGTTATCAGGTCTGTAGTTGTTATCAGGTCTTTGTAAAAAAGTCAAGACTGTTCAGATACATTCTTAGCATTGTGGCTACAACAACACAGTACAGCTCAGCAGGATAGGACTTTAAACTGAAAGTGCTATAAATGTTGTAATGGCCCAATATTAATAAAAACTGAGCCGTCTGCTACAATTTCTCTGTGGGTTCAGTTGGATTTATGTCAACATTCAGTAACGCTTGTCCAGACCTGCAACACAGAGACCAAAGCATGCATTTGTGGGTGGAACATGAAAAGGTTAATAAATATGAAACACACATTTAGGAAGAAGTACAGTCTATGCTCAGTTGAGTACTTAAATGATTGAAACACTGTCACAGGATTTTATTATATGCTCTTGTAGATAGTCTGACAGGGTGGGATATGCTGTTGGTAATGTCTCTCTGTGTGTTATAGTTTCTTGGAGGCAAGTGGACTCTCAGCATGTATATTTGTGACGCCTTGATGACCATGGATGTGATGCTTTGCACTGCGTCCATCCTGAATCTTTGCGCTATCAGTGTCGACAGGTAAGATAAATGCCAACACCAACTGGAAAGCTGAAAAAATCTGCTGTTCTTAGAGCTCTAGCACCGGAGGTATAAAGACACCTCAGCTCTTAAAAAGATGTAGCTCCGTTAAGATCTATGATGAAAACAGTCCACTGTTTTATTGAGTTCAGAAGATAATATCATAAGATATTATAATATTATAATAATAAGAAAATATCAGCGTAAACAACAACTTAGTGAGCCACTTTCAGCATCTGAATAAAAAATTAATTTCATGCACATTCAGCAGTTGCTCGGTGGTCTCTCGCTTTCCCTAGAGTGAAGTAAGATGGTGAATCAGAAGCCAGTGCTTAAATACAGCCGCTGCTCACTGAGACTGCCTCCTGAGCGCAACATGAAACTAAACTCCTCTAATGAAGCCACCTAGCAAGCACGACCCCAAGCAAAGCACTCTGCCTCCGCACACGCAGTAAACAACGTTTTCCCACTTCAAGAGCACCCGGGGCATAGACGCACTACAAAAGCAGGCTTTACTGGGCGCGTTAAATATTTAATAGTCTCTGCAGGTCTCTGGGATTTAATGCTTGAATTCTAATATTCTAAAAGTGTACGTGGGAGACCTTTTTAATCACAGATAAATGCGGATAAAAATGCAGAGAATTAAAGATATGAAAAAATACTTTCAGCTGCACACACTGAGATTCCCAAGACAGTTGAGACCTGCTCAGAAGCCAACAGAAATAGTATTAATGCAATTAGTGCTGGTTATCTCTTAAGCTAAAGAAGTGCCCAGGCATTTTCTTCACTGCTGCAAAATCAGATGTAGGTGTCTGGCAAAAAGATTTCAGTGTACTGTTTTTCCGTGCTGACTGACTGCTTGCTGCAAGTGAATAAAACAACAGATATAATAAGACAGAGCAAAGATTTCAGCTACACCACTACTGCTCAATATTGCAGCACAAGAAATATTGAGCATATGTCTGATTTTGAAGCAGTGTATTGGAAAAAAAATGTGTTCTGGTTTGAACCTGTTTGCTTGAGCCCATAACAAATAAACAAAACACATAAACAATGTGTTTAGGGCTTGCTGGTGTCATTCATGTTGTTCAACATGTTTCATACATTGGCATTTAAAAAGAACGGCTCACGTGCTTGTATGTATATAGTAATCTCAAGTAACAGTCAGTGTGTTTATACTGTCTGTTCAAGATTGAGAAAAAATTAAACCAATGACTGATGTTTTCAGAAGATAATGCAAGTTGATACACAGTTCATTATCTGACTGAGACCTTGTAAGTATACACAGGGAAATGTGCAGGGAAGACAAAACCAAACTCCAAAATCTGTAGATAGCTGTGAAGAATGTATTGGAAGCAAAACCTTAGTAGGAAAGTGGAACAAAGCAGCGAGAGATGCTGAAACACACTACACTGTCAATAACACTTGCTTAAAAGGTTATTTTTTAAAGGTTGTAATCAGTGACTCACCAAAAATGAAAGTACAAATGCTTATTTATAGTGTCAATCAGAATTTTCATACTTCAACTTCACACTACTTTATCATGCCTTCCTAAAGTTTTCAAAAATATTTGTTTGGTTGTTTATTAGAAGTATTTAGCAACTGCTTAAAAAACTATTGAACATATGAATGAATTATTGATTAATTAATGATAATTAATTAATTAATTAATTAATGATTAATTAATTAATGAATTATTGAATTATTAATTAATGAATTATTGCATGAATTAGCTTTCAAACTAGATACAACTGACCTTATTAAGCAGATTATGCTAATTTTTAATATTTATAATTTTATTTTTAAGGTCTACTACAACATATGTACAGTCTTTAGTATTCCAAATCTGTGTCTGACTTGTCAGAGCCCTACCAAACATTTTAATGTTACAGCTTAACACATTAACAGGGCACATATAAGCTGATGAATCAAATGTTGGTCAATTAATTCACATATATAATGGAATATCAAAATATATCTACATTTTTTGCTGGCATATATGTTGGCAATTCCTCTTGACTGTTAGTGTATTTATTGATAGGACAGTGAATTTACTTGCAGCATGCTTGTTTTTGTCTAGTAAATTACTGACCTTGGATATAACAGAGAACACAAGAGAATTCACATCAGTTTAGCTCTGAAAATGTTTTACTTCTAATTTTGTGGCACAGTGATTCACAGTGAACAGAGGAAAAGATCTACTTACTATCTTTCTGTTGCAGGTATATAGCAGTGGTGGTTCCTCTGAAATACAATCGGAACCAGTTTAGTGTTCGTCAGCTGGCCCTCATCACAGCCACATGGGTGCTGTCCTTGGGCGTGGCTAGTCCTGTCATATTCGGCCTGAACCAGGTGCCCAACAGGGACAAGCACGTCTGCAAGCTGGAAGACAACAACTTTGTGGTTTACTCCTCTGTGTGCTCTTTCTTCGTGCCCTGCCCCGTGATGCTCCTGCTTTACTACTGGATGTTCAGGGGTCTGAAGCGCTGGAGCTCAGGCCGCAGTCGCTCGCGCCTTAGTCGCGCCACCGGGGGCCGTCACAGTCTTTCTCTACGACTGGGGGCAGCGCTGCAGAGAGAGAAGGGCAGGGCCAGGGAGAAAGTGGTGTACCTCATGCCAGGAGGCCTCAGCCCCACCTCACTCTCAGCTGTGCCTGCCAGCCCACTTTCCCCCACTAGCCCGGTTACCCTTAGCCCGGACGAGCTACCAGAGGGGCAAAGCCCAGCCGCTGACAGCGACCCAATGACCACGCAGATGGACAGCGTGTCAGACGCGGAGAATGCAGAGAGGGCCGCTGAGGGGGGGAGCATGCGAGAGAATGGCTTGGGGAAGCACCACGAGGTCAGAAGAGCACGGAGACACAGCAAGAGCAGCAGGGTGAGCGGGCGCGAGCGCAAAGCCATGAAGGTGTTGCCCATCGTTGTGGGTAAGTTCCCCCCCCCTTTTTTAATGTCATATACATATAAATCTGGTAGAGCAGACTAAAACCTAGCAGAATACACATACTGTTACCGGAATTAAATAATGACTCAAGTAGAAGCAGAAGTAATATCACAGCGTGCCATGGTCATGTAATGTGGATGCAAGGCTGACCATTACTATACAAGTAACTGTAATGTACACAAAAATTGTTTTCATTTTAATGATATTGAAGTGGCCACATTGATCTGAATGAACTAGCTGTCGATAGTTAGTCACTTTAAACATACAACAGATACAGCTCAAGAACAAATGAAAAAATATCACTTACCGCTGCCCTCTAGTGGCACACTTCAAATGTTTTCTGCCTAATATTACATGCATTTGCCCAAACCCAGCAGATGAAAAACACATTATATTGTAAACATACGACAGCATACGACACAATTAAGGAAAATATTTGCTGCTTTGAGTTCTCTATTCCATTGAAGTGGCACTTCTTCGGGTGTCTAACATCTATCTATCATCATATTAATGAAGGGAGCAACAGTTTGCAAACATCTAGAAAACAACAGCACTGCCACGGGCAGCTCCAAAAAGTCAGAAAAAATAGCCATCCTACTCTGAGAAACTTTTTCAGCTGAATATAAATGCCCACTGAAGTAAACAAACATTCCTTGACATAAAGACATGTTTGAGCATGCTTGTACATCATAAATCAAAGAAAGTATACTTCAAAATTCAGGAGCCTCTATATGCAGGCCTTAACATGTACGCTGAAAGACTCTATATTTACTTTTACATTTTGGTTCTGAATTACTGTTAAAAAAAAATCTGTGTAATGTTGGACATTCATCGGGTACAGTGGCCTAGAGACATTCTCAGTGGACTGAATAGCAAACCAAACATACAGCTGATATAGCTTGCGTGGACATTACAGATCTCATTTCCACCCTGTAAATAGACCACAGAACCCTAGTCTAACTAAAACAACACACATATATATATATATATATATATATATATATATATATATATATATATATATATATATATATAAAATGCAATGAACAATAAAAGGTTGATCATTTTGACAATACATTAAAAGATAAAATAAGTGAATAAATGAATCAACAACAAACTAGCCAGATGTTGCGATGTCTAAATCCAAATCCAAGTATGTGTCTTCATTTTGTTTCAAATCAGGTTATTTATCACACTGGAGAAACACTACTGAATCCCAACTTAATTACACCCTAATTGCTCAATTAGGAGTATAAAACCTGCCTGTGGGTTTAATTGACATCTCTCACAGATTACATTTTTGAGTACAGCATAAAAGGTTTTTCTTTTCTATTCTGTACCATTTTAACTAAACTAAGCACAAGATATACTCTGTCCTCACTCAGGATCCTTAACACACTGTTTATGAGGGCAAGTGGCCGAAAACACTTAAGGATGTGGCAATCCAGCAGTCTTTTGATACAGATCCTGATATCTAAACTGTCAATATCAGTGTATATATCAGTGCTCTATCAAGATATCATATAGATAGATAGATGGATGGATGAATGAGAGCAAGGCGCCCACTAATGGTAAGGTAACAAAACATTTTATGTAGATTAGCCAGAGATTACAGATTGTACATTGTTTTGGAAAACTGTTCATTTTGCTCAAATATTAATAGTAATAATTGAATAGTTGAATAGTAACTAAAAAAAAGAAGTTAGATGTCCTTCTTTCCCATCACTACACTGTCCATCGTTCCTCCTATAGTAGGTAGGTTCTACTAATAAGAAGGTATTTGATTCTATTTTTTTGATCTTTGATTTGATTTGTTGTCCTACACCAACATTCTTTTTAGGAGTGTTTAAAATAATGAATTCAGTTCTTTTAAAAGTGTTTCTAAAACTGCAGTGTTACTGAAAGACCATATATATGTTTCTCCAGGTGTGTTCCTGGCCTGTTGGACGCCCTTCTTTGTTGTGCACGTGACCAAAGTACTGTGCGAGTCATGTGATATTGGACCAACGCTGATCAGTGTGGTCACATGGCTCGGGTATGTCAACAGCGCCGTCAACCCCATCATTTACACTGCCTTCAATGTTGAGTTCAGGAACGTCTTTCACAAACTTCTGTGCTGTCGCTCGGGAGACTGAGCTCTTCAGGGGGCGGCCCTAGTTTCCCATGCACAGTAGTCCTTTATCAAGTCTGAATGGCTGGGACGCATGCGGGAAGCGACTTGGTGTTGTACACCTGTTCACTCCTGATGCTTTTGGAAACAGAACCCTTGAGAATGAAATACTGACTCGATCAACACGCTTCAAATAAAAAAAGACTGAACGGACTGAGGAGTGTGTGATAAAGAATTCCTACCGAGGCCTTAGTTGACAAAACTGATCACTTTTTCTTGTAAACTCGTTGCTTAACTACAATAGATTACTGAGTACTGTTGATATCATAGCCCAGAGGCATAAAATATGTGAACATGTGTATATTGGAAATGATGGTTGCTGGTGTTTAATACGTGATTGTTATCGATGTTGATTTCATGATGTTCAAAAAGGCCAAATGTTCTTCACCTGTTCTTTTTGCAGTTAGACAGCTTACTTGAAGATGAGGCAGGCAGCTTCTAATAGATAGCCATAGTAAAGGCAGGGTGTGGTCCTCACAAATACCTGAACAGATGCCCCACCCACACCTCTAAATTGTCAAACTGGAGCTGTAATGAAACTCGGTGGGAGTGTATGATTTGAGAAAGAAGGCTTACTTCAGGTTTTATCAGTGCAGAAAATGTGACTTCTAGAGATCTTCTTTGAAACCACAGTAGTGTTTTAAAGAATCAACATCCCTAGGTTGTACATAGAGCCAACTTTTCTTCTGTATTTGCTCACTCGCATATTCAGTTCACTAACACATTCAGCCTGTGAAATATGTATTTGTTACAAGCCTCCGCACTGACAGAGCAGTCAAGGGTGAAGGTCAAGGGTGTTGTTGGAATTAAAATATTGCTCGTACGGTTAATAAATAGTAAATGTGTTGATGTTCTGTGAAGAGGCTAAAGCAGAAAGAGCTTTGCTTCAAATACTGAAAAGGCTGTTTCTGCTTAGCAAGTTGTACACATGCAGTGTAATTTTACCTGTTCATAATAAATATGAATTTCCAACAGTCATTAAGGGCGAGCCTAATCTGGTTAGGGCCGCAGACTGCAATTATATCAACCCATTCTCCACAGTGCTCCACCATACACGCAGTCAGAGAGCAGCTGTAAACATCGACTCATAGCTGTGAGCCATAAACAAAGTCAAAACTGTATGGAACATAACCAGGACCCATTTGAGAGATGCTTGAGTAGCTACAAATGGCATCTACAAAAAACAAAACCTGTTACAGAACTCCATTAAAATGATCAGGAGATACTTCTTAGGCAGCATGAATGATCATGTTCTCCTCGGGTTGATTAGATAGCAAGCATGTAATCCCACCTCATGCCTGATGCTACAGCTGGCAGTTAATTGGGCCACCTCCACACTGCTAAACAAACACAGCTGTCAAACTGCAGACGAGAATCGGGCGGGCGATGATGAGAAATGTGGGTAATTTGGCACCTCTATAGAATCGGAGGAGAAGGCCGAAACACTTTTAAGTAGTCACATACTCCCTCCCTACAACGTAATCATCTTCAGAAATGGTAAAAGAAGGTACCTCACTGACCTATAGAAAAAACACTTACAGGAACAACAATCCTAAGTGAAAATAGATCCTATGGCTGACACAGGGGTAAACACAGTGTGCCAATCAGTGCTCATGAGCGGGTCTACTCTTTACAGTCTCATACAGTGAGTAGGTGTCCACATTCTCAGTGCACGAAAATAGATTAAAGAATGGTGCGATTGCCATGAAAACCTCTGAGTAACCACGGAAACAAGGCACAATGAGGCAGCGCGGAGGGCACACTTCATCTTAAGTGCACCAGGGCTATCAGTGTTCCAGCCCAACCACTCAACACCATCAATTCTCTGAGTTTAATGGTCACCACAGTGGATTTTAAATGTCAAACACTGTCATCATGGCGCATATCTCTTATAAAGATCCACTCTCACATGACAAGGTTAATGCGCCTGCACCTGAAATGCTGGTAAACACCAGCCCGGTGGCTGCTGAATGAGACAATGCACGACAAGCAAAAGAAGCAAAAAAAAAAAAGAAAAAAAAAAGAACTATGGCTATAAACATATCCATGCAATAGACCGCCCATCAAAAGATGATGCAACATGTATAATCCTGGAGCACCAACATACCCGAGTCTCAAACAGGGAGGGCTCAGCTGAAGCTAATCATCACACGCACCTGCAGGTGCTCAGAAATCATCACATCAGCTCAAAAAAGGGAAGAATGACTGCGTGGGTGAGTCCAGTTGATCCCTGTTGTTCTCACTCTCACAGACGTTAAGACTGAATAAAGCCAGGCTGCCATTACTGCCTGAGCTCTTCACAGACAGTCTGTCCCCACTTGGACACTAGCAGAGAACACTACTCGTCTCTTTCTGTACTCCTGTCTTACTGCCCACTCTATTCACACCTGTCAAAGTGTCTACTGCTCCCAGACTCAGTCAGGTAGGCCAGAGTAGTCCATCTACTGCTGCATCCACTAGCTATTTGTACGACTAATCTAAATACGACATTCCACACAGTACAGAGAAGCAATGTGATCCCAGCTGCACCTACTGAGCACTAAGTCCCTTACTGCACCTCTCAACATACTTTTCAGCCAGATATTACTACAGATTCTGAACCCGGACATGTGAAATTTCTCAAATGGTTGGAAATCGCTAAAGTCCTTTTACTCAAGTTAATATGTTTAAATATTTCGAACAACTGTTGAAATAAAAGTGAAAAATAAAAAGCATCTCATATATATATATCAGAAGACTTACATATACATAGACTTCTGGGTTACTGGGGATACATGATTTCTCCAAATATGCAATCATAAATTTGGCAGATTTTTCTTTTTTCAATTTTATGAGACACATAACATGAGGCAGGTAAGTGTTCATAGGCTATATTAGAATGCTGCTGCTACATCTGTACCCAAATTGTAATACATGAGTACTTGAGTAGCTTGTTATTTTTAATGTAGCACGTGTGCTATTTAGAACAACATTATGTAGTATTTAGGGATTTGGAGATCTATCTGGGGGAAATATAAAATTGCATAGAACATGTAATGTACATTGTGTAGATAAGTCTGACTTTTGCAAGTGCATTGACAGAGTATTCATTTAAAGAGAAGAAGAACTCGGTCAAAACACGGTGAAGGGTGCGTTTTCTGAATGTCCACTGTTGTCACCTGTCAGTAACCCCTCCCAGCACCAGAGGTCTAAATCCATGGAATTCTGACTGGTTCAGCCTCACCTCACCTGGCCCCAATTAAGGCTTAGTTAAATACCCCTCCCATGCCACAGGCAAGCGCGAAGTATTGCCAGTATCTTTGGAACTGCTAACTGAGCGGTTCTTGTTTCTGCTACCCCATCGTGTATGATTCTCTGCCTGGTTTTTGTGGATTATGTCTTTTGTCTTTTGCCCCCTTCTTGGATGTCTGCCTGGATCTGCTGTCTGCTGGTAACGAACCCCTGCTCTGCCCCTTGACTACTGCTTTTCGTCTTTGCCCCCTTCGGACTTGTTGGCCTGCACACACTGACTGCCTTTCTGGTTTTGACCCATCTGCCCTGCCTCTGACCTCGCTATTTCTTTCCCCTGCTGGTGTAATAAATAATATCACCTGCGTATGGATCCCGACCCATTGTCTGAGTCCGTCATGCCACATCACCATATAATTATCAGTATAATGTTGGTTTTGCATCTGGGGCCTTGAGTCAGACATTCATTCTGAGCCTTTGCATGTAATATTAATCTGTAAAAACATGCAACACAGTCAGAAAACCTCCCACCCAATCCCTCCTACTGCCTCCGATTTTCAAACAATTACAAACCGAAATGCACACCATGTTCAGCATGTTCTTTTTCTCCAAACTCTATAAAGCTACTTCTTTCAGTTTTAGATAAGCAAACTTTTATTTTATTTAAAATGCCAGTTTTGCTTGTTAAAGAGTAAATAATGTTATTTACATTGTGACTTGAAATAACCTAAACAAATCACCCATCAGCCAAGAATCACATCTAGACAAGTCATGTCTATTCCTATCAGTTAGCACATTCTTCATTTAAGCAGATTCAATAAAATCTTTGTAACAAATGTAGGCTGCTTACCTGGATACTGCAGGGAGTTTGCTGGGAAACTATCCAACTGTGCTGGGCTTTAGCCCCCAGTTCTCCAATGCTGCCTAAAAATCAACTTAAAATCAGAAACATTGCTGTAGGAGTTAAGGTGCCTACATGCTAGAATATGAAGCAGCATCAAAAATGTAGCTCATTTAATGTATTTCATTTAGGAAGCTCCAATAGCTCTGCCAAACTAGCAAACATGCCAGTATGCAGACAAAAGATGCTCAGTGAAGCATCTAAAAAGGTAAAACCACTGGACACGTTAACCAATAAAAACAGCTGTTCTTTTAGTACAAACACTCTTTTAAAGGCTCAAGTACAGGCAGTGGCATTAAAGACATCCTAAAAATGTCACCTACAGACCAACAGAAGTTATAAACCACTGTGTTCAGCTCCCGAGTGTGGAGAATGGGCAGTGATAGTGTCTATTTTGGAGGGTTGTTCCCAAAGCACCTCAATTTCCACACCCTGTTACTGCACCTCACAACAAAGGAGAGCCTTCCATGTTGTCCTTTCCAGCAAGGTGCCGGGATGCTCAATTTCTCTCTCCACATAGCAGAGAAGGCTGTTCCATTTACCTCAAGTAATGGAAAGGCAATCCTGACCTTTCAACATACACCCTGGCAAGGGTGTTTTGCTGTGAGGTGTGAAGAGAGTGAAAAGAAAAGGATCAGCCTGGCCATGTCCTTGTCCCAGAAAAAGTGCTGCAGCCGTTAAAGTTCTCTGGTGAACGAAGAGTCCTGCCGCATTTTGTGGGAGTGAGAACGACAGGGAACAACCGGACTCAACCACGCTCACCACTGCCGGGATGATGCTTGCGGGGGAGTGTGTTATGAGTAAACTGTGCTGCAGCATGAGACACAAATCCTGTCTGTGACTGTTCGTCATGCTGGTACAGCCAGAGTTACCTCCTTCTTCCCAACCAAAACTTCACCTAAAGCCAGTCAGACTCAACTCATCCAAGGAGTAAGATAAGTGACACCACTAAAACTTCATCTGATGGCCCTGATTTAGTAACCTGGAGAGGAACCATTATCTTATGAGGAGGACAGGAGGACAATGGATTAACATTTTCATATAGGTGGTCACACCTATTAAAACTGCTCTAGTCGTTGTAGGGATAAAGGGGAGCAAGACCCTAGGGGAAACTTGATGTCCTACCTGTTTGTCCTGAAATTGTACAAGTGTCCTTTTCATTGCTGTGTAAAAATAATTGGAGTGCACACGCTTCATCACTCTCGGACGCCCCATCTAGTGCAGCACACCAAGTCCTGACACGCTAGAAAACCTGCCAAACAAAGCACTGATAATCTCATCAGGCCATTGCCCCAATCAATAACATGGACAAATTACGAACAACAAGCAAGCACATGGCAGTATGGGGCGTTAATAACATAGAAAATCATGCTGTTGTTATTATATAATAGAACAACAATTAAAGTTCTTCATTTAAATGACTTCTAATCATTTAGTACCAAAATAAGTAACAATACAGCTTTAATGCTAAAGAGTGAGGTTAAAACACAGGGTTAAAATTTGTGACTGTGGGAGGAACACTTTCACTGCTCATAATTTGAGTTTTGTGGTACATACTTCAATTTCCCTAAAACACATCTTTTTTCATACTGTACATCTGTCTTCACATTCTGTCTGAAATGCTCTGTTAAAGCTTTTGTGTGTTGACCAATCAGGTGATCAAGCTTGCTCAAGCGGTTCTGATTAGTCACCTGCCCGAGAGGCACCCTGATGTAAGTTCTGCCCCTACACCACTGAGGCTGTTTTTACAAAGGCATAGGTTCTGCTGTATCAATTTGATCCAGAGTCTGATTCTGAGAGTCAGACAGAACAAGCTGGTAGTCCCGACTGACCTTTGCACGCAAGACTGGAGCAGGACGTTTCAGAGTGGTATGTTTTTACTGTTTTATCTCGCCAGTAGGGGGAAACGAGGACTGGGTCACAAGATGACATCAACTTGTAACAGAGAAAAGGCTGGAATTACAATAAAGCAGCTGAGAAAAGGGATTTCTGTGGGAGACAGTTTCTCTCTCTGAAGTCTACTATTAACTTTCTAACTTTGCAAATTTATATATACAAAAAGTGAAGCACTAAAGGAAAGGAGGAAAAACATTAACATTTTTCTTTACTCTGAATAATGATTACACTGTTTCTTATGATAAAAAGGATTGTATTATCATGTAAATTTAAGTTTGATTTGTCCTTCAATCTCCTGCCTATAACAATGCCTGTATACAGGTGCATTTTTTCATTTGTGGTAATTCGTGACAAAGACTCACAGCTATACCATTTGCTAAATTTTCTTTTCACATACAATAGAATTTCAACATTTACAGATCAACCTTATTTAAAACAAATCACAAAGACATTGGGGATTTCTGGTTAAAGCTGGCACAGAACAGACTCAATGACTCACCTCTGTGCTTAAAGGACTATATTTAAGAGCTTCTGTATAGAAGTTACAGAAATGCTGATTTTGTGATTAGAGTAACGTGACTGCAAAGCATAAAATGTACTGTTCCCTAACTTTCTCTACACTCCGTACAGACAATGTTGGGGGGAAAGTGGTCCTAAAGATGACTGTGATACAGAAAACCTCTTATATTTCTTTCACTGATGTACACTATAAAAGAAAAAAGCCCACAAGCAAATCTCATTGGTGGGCCATATGATTGATTCAGTAATGTCATAACGGCTTCAATGTAATGACTCATTTCAAGCCATTCAGCCTTCATGATTCAGTCTTATTCAGAGTGTTTAAATAAGAGCTCTCTCACTCTGTCTTCTCATCATACTGTCTCACATTGGGCCAACTACCTTTCAAAGATTGGATTTTACTCCTCAAGCCTTCCTACAGTGAATAATCAAAGGAAGGATGGATGTCTTTTAACATCCAGCAAAAGGCACAAAGCCTGGACAGCTGTCAATTTTCATTTTATTCACACCTTCCATGAGAGTATAACTCTGCCTGTACATCCTTACACTCTGAAAGTTGAACATTCTTTAAAAAAAAAAGTTAAAAGTTAAAAGGAGAGAAGAGAATAAAAGATAACAAACTACATAATGTATTATTAAAGTCAAATCTGATAATATATGAAATGACTATGACCTAATGCTTTTAAAATTAAACTTTACTTCAGCATTTGCATGTGATAGAGGAGGACCGTGTGGCTGATGGCCAAGTCTTGATAGAGTATCTACTCATTATACCGCCAGACTGTTAATCACAGGACATATGCTTTCAAACAGTGTTGCAGTAATAAGTTACATTTTAATGATATTCAGTACGTCTTCACTTCTAAGCTACATTTACAAGCCGTTTAACACTTGCATCGTGTGAAATACCCTTTGCTATAAGGGGGTCCCATGTTGGCTGGCTTCTTCAGAGTTGGTGGGCTGACTTGCTGTAGCGGCGTTGATTGGTTTAACAGTTCTTTTGAAATCGTTTTTTTTTTCTAGGTTGGTAATGAGCTTCTCCCCACATTACCTGAGATGTTACACATTTGTTATCAGTTCGTTAAGTAATAATTCACTCTTTCCACCAAACTAAGAAAATTACATAGGTTTTCACATTTACAAATATACTGCAGCATGTAACCCAAGTTCTCTGGAGGAATCCCAGGCACACACACACAACTGCTAGACTATAAACGACCACCTGATTGAACCCGTTTGCTGTAGCACTATCCTGAGGCAGTGTCACATCTTGCCCTGCATCCTGTCCTGTCTGTTTCTATCTGTGTTTATCTTTTCCTCATGTTCTTGCCATGTGTTTGTTTTTGTTTTTTCTGTCTCTGTGCTTTTGCCAGGCCACTCACCTGTCCTTAATTTGTGGGCCGTCCCCCCGAGGTGTTCCTTGTTTGCCCTTGTGTATATACACCCCTTTGTTTGCTCCTGGTCTTTATCTGATGTTGTGAACTTATTTGTGAATATATGTTGTGTATATATTGTATGTAAGTAGCCTATTTCTGTCTGTGTTGTCTGTGTATTCAGCTTTTGTTTGCTTTTAGTTTTAGTGTTTGTTGATTACGGAACCCCCTGCCTGTCTCTGCCTGCACTGTGACTCCTTGCAATCTGAATGTAGATTTTAATAAACAGACTCTGCATGTGCATCCACCTACCTTGCTTGCTTCATCATCACAGGAAGACCCCAGAATGAATGAAATTTGAGACATGCCAGGGGGTCCTATATGTTAATGGCTGGCCCCCTGCCTCTATAGAACCCCCCCCTTTTGCACTAATGCACCCAGTCCTAACTCTACGTGCTAGAACTTAATTGCCAATAAATGCAAAACTTAATTTAAATTTAACTTGTTTGCATTACATTACATTTCTGAAAATTGTGCTTCAAAATTTAAACGCCACTCACATACTGTATGCATGTACAAGGCCAGGCCAGCCATCACCACAATAAATTTTTAGTTGATTTGTAGTGTTTTTGAAATTTGGTAATTAAAACTTTTACATAACATGATGCAAATAATACGTATGTGTACATGTTTAAAGGAAGACAGACCCATGGCATTGTCAAAGGCAGGGACATCCCTGAAGAAGATGGTGTCTAGACGGCTGCTCATGCTCCAAAACGCATAGCTTCTGCTGCTTTCACTGATGTACAGGCTACCACCCATACCATGACAGACTCAACACTGACTAGTTAGACCACAGCACACATTTCCTCTGTGCACCAGTCAATTTCAGATGTGCAGAGTAGTCAGCAGAATTGCTGGAAGCTAATATCTAAACATTAGTTTTGTTTTTCCCTATTTTCTACACATGGTAGACGTCTTCCATTTTTGTTTTTATTATTCTGATTACATTTTTGTGGCACTGTGCGCCATAAATCATGGATTGTTTGGTAACAGACATAACGGGTGATTATTGACTTCCACTGAATAGTTCGGGAGTTCTTTGAGATAAGATAAACTATGTATAAATAATTAATAATAAATGGGACTTTGGGAGTCTACTAATCAGATTACTTGTGCTTGTTCTTTTCTAGCACTGGGTGTTTCAGCATACACATAGTCAGGATCTGTTTTAGATATATCCACACACACACATAGAGGAGGGCAATACCATGATATTTTATTATCATCAAGATATATTATATTGTCTAATATTCCAAATGAGCTGCAGAGCCTATTGGGGATATCCTCTATTTAAAAAATTGAACAAAATGTATCCATTTTAGTGTCAAGGAGTGCCATCCTTTAAATTAATTTGGTAATAATGCTCTTTAGAAATATCTGTTTAACTGGAGCTTTGGGAGGTCACTTAAAGGAGAATTGTTAATTGGCATTTATTAACTCTGCCATTAAAGCATATTAATAATGATAAAGGGCTTATAGGAGACTCACTGATTATGTGGAGTCACTATAATGAGGGTGAGGTTGAACTGGCATTGATTTATGAGCTAGATAAGCAGCAGAGGTATGGCACTGAGAAATGCAATCTCTCAACAGGGGGCTCCTATGCAAGTGTTTATGGTTCATCCTAATCAGTGCATGTGTTCTGAACAAATTGCAGTGTGACAAGCTCTGTTCTCTGTTCTGTCCTGGATTACAACACAATCAGAACCGAGTAAGTGACTAAGGGAACGAGGGAGGTAATGAGTGCATATACGTGCATAGTTAGTAAGTGTGAGCGAATGCTTTTATGGCTGAATGAGCAAATGAACCTAATTATTCATCACAATCTGTTAACTTCACAGAATCTGTTTCTGTTGGTGTTGCAATGATTAAATAATGTTTTTACAATTTCACTGCATTTACACTGACTCAAAATCCATCTGTTCTGAGTACACAGTAGTCTTATGAAAAATAACATACCATGTATTTATCTTTCAATAAGCATACTGAGTCAGAATGCAAGCAATATCCAAACTGCATTAAATACTGTCGGTTCAGTTTTCTGGATCCATATTCAAATTTTTGGTATTGTGCCGGACCACTAGCTTACAAGCTCTATGACCCTTTAAACACAAAACAGTACTGAATAGTGTGGAATATAATGGCAGATATAATTACCACTGCATCTCCTGCAAAAGACTCGTAATCACAGTAATATTCCAACTTGTTCAGCAGTTATGTTTTTTGCTTATTTAGGTCTCAAATCTCACATTTGCAGTGATCTTTGTGAGGTGCTAAAAATGTTTTTCATGACTGGAAAAGAGACGCCATGATGACAGATCCACATTGTGACAAAGAAGCAAGTGAAAATGCCCAGAACAGAGAATATTACCAGATAAATCTCCTTCCTGTAATAGGGAGGAAGTGTAATAGAGGCCATATGATATAAGACTCTCATTGCAGAGCCCTAATATATCCTGCTGATATTCATTTGTAGGTTGCTACTGAATCGGGAATCAGGAAGGAGCTGCAAAAAACAAGAAACAGTATATTTTGTTTTAGGCTGTGTTAACACAGCAGGTAAAAGTCTACACAGGTAGAAATAATTTGGCATTTGGCATATGGTAACTGAAAATCCCTAAAATATGTCCCTTAAACAGAACTTAAACTTAAACATACAATATTGCCATATTTCAGTCTAGTTATGCACTCTGCATAACTATGTCACTCTGGAACATTCTGACAGTGTTGCATTAACCATTGGCAACAAAAAAACAAACAGTTTATTGATCAATAATAAACTATTAACTATTGCCTGAATAAACCCTGGACTTGTACATGTTATTAATATAAACATTATGAACATTTAATGTGCTACACTACAATTATCACTAAAATACTTTTGGATTTTGGATGCCATTTACTTAAAAACTGTACAGTAGAATCACTTCAGAATTCATATGTGCATAGTATTATAGACTCTGAAGTGATATCTGTTGACTATAGACTATTCCTTGGAATATTGTTTTTTGTTAGCCGACGCCGATGTTTACAGGTCAAGGTCAGCCGATGGCCGATATGTGCTGTCGATTTTTTTGGCCGATTTTTTGATCCGATATCTAGAAGTTTTCTGCTTTATTTGCTTCTAAAGTGTCACACTAGTAATAACAGGTAGATGCACAACATTTCTGAACTTAACATCATTGATTGAACAAAATTTTTAATCTGCCCCCCCAAAAATATAGTATGACCACATTACTGCTGAAAGAATGTAACATACATCTCTGCATACCAATACCAACTAACAAGATATTAAGAAGTACGTTAAAAATACTTCTACAAAGCAGACATGTTTGCTTAAGTTACAAATAGTGCCTCACTTCACCGTCGGGTTTTTGTTTTTGTTGGGCGTAAAATTGCGGTTCTTTAAGGAGGATGAGGCGCTTGGAGACGGCAAGAGAGAAAAAAATATCAGTGCACGCAATGCGCGGGATAGAGAGAAAAACAGTGCGTAACGCGATACACAGAGAGACGCTGATATGCTGTAATGGTTGTTAACACAGCAGCTCTGTTCTGTTTTTTTAGTTTGGCTCGACTGCTGGAAGCTGAGTAATATCTGGGAAGCTCTTGCTGCTCCGGTGAGACTCGCTGTGTAACAATAACCTATGAATTAGTGTATTACACTAGAGCAGTTAGCTTTAGCCCCGGAATAAAACATCTTGCTTGGGGTCCTTCACATGCGGCAGCAGCACGTTCCACCGCATCAATAACACGAGGCTGACTAAATCCGCGCTGCGAAGCGCTAATATCAGCCAATGCCGATGTATTAAATATGGCAAATATTACAATTATACAATAATAGTTGCTCAAAGGACATGAGCACACCATCTTCATACAGATCTCTGAATTTTTATTACCCCTACTGTACCACTGGCAAACTTTCCCATCTTTGAGAACTGGCGATAAGACAATATTAGCATAGAATGGTGTAGAGCTATATAAAGTTTGCAAAGTCAGCAGCTATGTGTGTTTTAAAGCTCCCGTGGTATCAAGAACTTTTCAAGTGACACTACTGAAAGAAACATGTTACATGTGTTAATAACCTTGAAATAATCTGCTAAGATATGGTCCCGCTGCTGTGTTGACGAAGCGCTACGGGATGTTTGAGCTTTAAGTGCTCGTGTATAGCAGTTGTACTGTTGTGTTGTGCAGAGCTGACAAGGCACCACACTGTTGTGTTTCTGTGTAAAACACTCCCTCAACTTTAGATGCACGCGAGCAAAATCCATGCTTTCAGTAGACGCGGCCATCTTTGCGACGCATCCACGCACGTTATGCTACCAACTTTAGATGTTGAGTATCAGTCAGTAAGACCATTTACAGAACAAGTATGTGTATTTAACCACATTTGTCATTTAAACTCAGAAGAAAAAGATGAAAAAGATGTATACATAGAACACAAATCTAAGTTGTTTGCTAGACCTGACACTCAACAATATAAACTGTTCATAATACATCGAATTCTTACATTGCCAGCATGAATTGGGCATCCCAACCTCCTTCTCCCAACACTTCCCCAAACGAGGTGTAACCAATTAACCTGTTTGTGAAATGTATAATCTGTATGCTTACAACTTCAGGCTGTAACATCCCACTTAAGTGTTTAAATTCAGATACAAAATTAGGTCCCACGCTAAGAGAAGTATGGTCATCTGTAACAGAAAATAACTCACTGAGGAACCAAATAAACAGATAATACACCCTGGACCGTGTCTCTCATATACATCAGACAGTACATAAGCTTCTCCAGGGTTCATGTGTCAGATGAGACGAGCACTGCTGGATGGTGGGTATTTTCTCCTATAAGCTGAAGGATTGCATACCCTCTGGGAGAGCGACCCTAAGGGTAGCTGGATATTGCATGTTACAAAAATAGCCGTGATCACAAAGCCGCTTCCGAAGTGCAGAGAAGGATTGCCTCTGTTTGTAGAGGACCGTTGACATATCATGATGGTTGAGTTTGCTGTAGCTGAGCTCCTTCTCATATGTGGCATTGATAATCCTGACCGTGTCCCTGTAGCGCACCTGTCTGATGACAATGGCACATGGCTTTTCGTGTTCTGAAGGTCTTCATTGAAGAGTGTGATGTGCTCGCTCAATTTCGAGTGACTGATCTTGCGCTATGTCGAGGACTTTGGGCAGCCGTTCTTCCAAAAATGAGATGACATCCTTTCCCACAACCCCCTCCGGGAATCCAACCAGACGCAGGTTCTTTCACCTAGAGCAATTTTCCAGATCATCGATTTTGTCTCTCAGCCTGTTCATTTCACTCTCCATGCTCGTTTTAATGTCCAGGCTGTCTTGACGCAAATCTAACAGCATTTTCAAAATCACATTGCTGTTTGTCCAACTCACTCAGTTGCTGTCTGATCTCTTGGCAGTCGCTGACAATCCTCTCCACAGATCCTTATATTTCGTTCAGGTGACCATCAAGCATGTCTTGGAGCTTCTTGAATCCTCTTTCCATCTCTGCCTGAATCCACAAAGGCGGCAATCGATGCTAGCATTGCTTCCTCGGCGGCTGTTTATTTCTTTTTTTTTTGTAATTATCTTTTTATTGACTTTTAAAGAACAAAAATACTGGTTCCAGGGATTAAGCATTACATTGGCTGTGGACAGGCCTAAAGTCGGGAGACAGGGTCTCCCCTACTGTAGCATACATGTAGGGCATTGGGATAGAATTCCTTAAAACATAAGCAAAGTAACAGAGAAGAGAAAACATACATACACAAGTAAATAAAAAAAAAATCCAGACACAAAAATACATAAATAAGTAAACATGTACATTTTAAACAATTCAAAGCAAAAATCATTATTTAACATTCTTCAAGTAAGACTGTAAAGGGGACCATATTCTAGCTAATTTTTATTATGATGTACATCAGATGTTAATTTCTTCAAAGGTAACCAGTTGGAAATCTGACTTAAACACATCTTTGACCATAATAACAAGATGCACAGCTGGAGAGATAACAAATTGTGTTAATTATTTTCTGTATGGCATGATGAATCCCTTTCCAGTAATTCTGTAATTTGTCACAAGACCAAAGCACATGAATTACAGTGCCTACTTCCACAGAGCACTTAAAACACATATTGGACATATTCGGAGATAGCTTCTGCAAACGGACTGGGGTAAAATACATCCTATGTATCCTGATCCTGCCAAAAAAAAAATGGGTAAAGAGGACCATTCTTTTAAATTCTTCCCTATCGTCTCTAACACAGGAGTATAATAAGTTGTGTGCAAACATTTCAAGTCAGGGGTAACTGTTATTCCTAAATATCTAAAGCCTGTATTGGACAGTTGGAATGCTCTTTATGCTAATATCATGGGAAATATTTATTTGCAAGGCTACAGATTTATTAAAATTTTATATCCAGAAAGTTTACTTTATTGGGAGATTAAATGTATGACTTCAGGAATAGAGACATCTGGATTTTTAAAATATAAAAGAATTTCATCTGCATACAATGAGATGCGGTGATCAATTTCTCTCACTGTTACACCAGAAATATAAGTACTAGAACTAGTATATTCAGCTAAGGGTTCTATAACTATGGTGAAAAGCAAGGGTGAGAGAGAACAACCTTGTCTATAGCCTCTTCTGATTAAGAACTTATCTGACATTAAACCGTTTATATTAATGGTGGTCATAGGATCAGAATATAACATTTTGACTAAATTAATAAAATTGTTGCCTAGCTTAATTTTACTTATTACTTCAAACCAAAAATCCCATTCAACACTATAGAAAGCTTTATCTAAATCCAATGAAACTATTAAGACTGGGTCTTTTTTTTTTTGCTTAAAAGATTAATAATATTCAAAAGTCTGCAAACATTGTAAGACCCATATCTAGATTTAACAAATCCTGTCTGATCAGGTTTGACTATAAATGGAAGAATTATTTCTAATTTGCGTAATTTTTAATATGTCTAATTTGACATGTACAGTGATTAAAAGAAGTCTCAAAGTATTACTGATTGTGCAAGGGTCATAGGTGATATCACCAGATGGGGTCTTTACCGCCTTTACAAGTCTCTCATTTTGCTGTTTTTTTAGTTGGTGAGGTAATAAGCGACTGGGTTTATTTCCAAATTCATAATATTTTTGTTTGGAAAAAGATATCAGTTTGGAAATATCCTGAGCATGGTCCATGTTTTAGTCTACCATTATTTAATAATGTCCAATTCTCATGTCGGTGCTTGTTTATGCTGTTGTTCCAACCGTGTTACTTCAGCTTCCAAACAATTCCGATTTCTAGTCCTAAGTTTTTTTTTTTTAAGATTTAGTTTATTAATAAGATGGATTGTTTATTATCCTGCCAATACTGACAGATTTTTTGTTTGGTAAATGTACAAAATGCCTCATTATTTAGTAGAAAAGTGTTACATCTACACTGAGATGTTTTTGAGTTGCCATATTAAGATTTATGTCTAAATACACTGAACCATGATCTGAGAGCAAGATAGAGCCTACAACAGTCTCTCACCATATATATACAACTAGTTAGAATGAAAAAGTAATCTAGTCTTGAGTAAGAATGGTGAGGGTGAGAATAAAATGTATAATCCTTGAAAGTGAGATGTAGCTCCCTCCAACAAGGCCTAATTGCCTACACAGATTATGCAGCATTTTAGATGATTTAGTGTTAGCAGCAGAGAGAGAGGAAGATTTATCCATTTTGCCATCCACAAGTACAGCAGTTCCCCGCTTATTTGAATTGTAAGATGAAGAAAAAAATTGTCCAACCCAATCTCTTTTAAGTTTACAACGTTGTAATAAAGCAATGACAATATTTTGTTTCTTAAGAAATGTTAGGACCTTCTTCCTTTTTACTACATTTTTAATTCATTTCCAATTATAAGTTTCAATGGGCTACTCATGCAGATGTTTAAAACATTGAGGCCAAAACACACAGCACAATAGTTTTAGATTGGACAGAGGTATGAAAAACCCTGGACAACAAAACAAACATCCTAAAATCCAACACTAAACCTAACAATCAAATCCCTACCCCCAACCACCCCACTTCCCAGTCCTATCCCCTAATGATAAGGCACACCTTGAACAAAATGGGCACCAAAGATGTAATGTTGTGTCCGTATGGTGCCCTGAGTTAACACCTCCAGTAACCACAATGTCACGGCTACCACACTGATTTAACTCTCTGTGTGTTGTGTGAGGAAGGTGGCAAGCCCGCTGGTAGGTGGGCAATAAGGTTTGGAACCAGATGACATCACCTTGTGGCAAAGGGAATTTCAGGCAGCTGAAAAAAGTGGTCTCTTTGGGAGAGAGGTTCTCCCTCTGGCGTGTACTTTGGGCTTCTTAATTTTGCAGAAAAAATAACACAATAAAGGAAAGAGGAAAACTGGAAAAGCATATTAGATCTCTTTTTAAATCACAGACTTGTTTAGATCCCAAAGAGGCTTTGCAAACCTCACAAACAAGCAGAAGAGCATGAATTTACGGGCTTACATCAATTCTAATGAGTCCTAAAATGAGGAACAGGTGTGAGTGATTAGTACTGGAAGATTACTGGTGGAGCTGTTCAGTGAGCTGGTGAAGCTGATAAACTGTGGAAAAGAGGGTTCAGACAAGAGTGAGATAGACTTTCAGTCAGAGGTGGCAGAAGTACACAGGTTCCTTACTTATGTAAAAGTACGAGTAATCTACTAAATAAAATACTCAAGTATTTACAGGAATATTTACAACTTACAAGAATCTGCAAATACAAATCCAACAAGATTGTAACCATGTAACTTTTTCTCACAACATTTTTTTTTCACATTTTTCTGACTACAGTAATGATTTTCTCAGTACATCACATAGAGTTTACCTCAATCTCCACGTTTATCCTGCAGACTAAATGAATGAACTTAATGTTCCTCATATGACTGTAATCTGTAGCTACGCCAAATTAAATGAGCAATGTTTAGGATATTTTAATCTTTGCTGTGTCCCTGTATGTTCAATTCTAGGAGCTCAAAGTCTTGCATCACTAAATTAAGGCCATAGATGCAGTGTTTTTCAGATGTACGAAGCATTAACTTGATGCTGTCACTTGCTCTTATTTTTTCTAATGTAGAGCAGAAATACATACATACATACACAAACAAACAGAAAGATTAAAACCAAATTAACTAGCCTGTTTTAGTTAATGTAGTACTCAATTATATACAACTAAACTAGTAAGGTAAATACTGCTTAAGTACAGTATCAAAGTAGTTGTGCTGTGTTACTTGGAACCTCGGCATGCAATGTCTACACTGCCTAAATATTTACTGACAGTCTCAAAATGTAATTAAATCCCTGCTGTACTGTCTACAGTAAGACAGTAAGTGTGAGCAATGCAGCAAAAACATGTCAAAAGGCACCACAAAACAGAGCAGTGCTAAATTAAAAAAGGGCTATGAACTACTGAGAACAAGTTTCCATTTTTAATAACCAGGAGAACAAAAACCTAGCAATTAAATGCGAATATATACATCAGATAGATAGATAGATAGATAGATAGATAGATAGATAGATAGATAGATAGATAGATAGATAGATAGATAGATAGATAGATAGATAGATAGATAGATAGATAGATAGATAGATAGATAGATAGATAGATAGATAGATAGATAGATAGATAGATAGATAGATAGATAGATAGATAGATAGATAGATAGATACTTTATTGAGCCCGAAGGAAATTTGATCACCCAGTCAGTTACTTGTTACTATGCAGCTCATGCAGTTCTACTCTGGTTGTTAATGTTCACAGGTGCTTTTTATTTGTTTTTTAAAGGTACATACTTCTCACTGTTCTGTATGTACTGTTGATGCCCAAGTTATCCTCAACAACATCATCATAATGCCCACCTTAGAGTTCAGGGCCTTTTGGGTGCACTGATATAATGAACGACCCCACAGATGAGGAGCTGAACGCAGAGAAACTGTACACCTGGGTTTATGTGCCTAACGTTCTGATTCATTTAGAACGGTATATTTCTGACCCGAGTGCCCCCACAGTCTTGTTTAATTATGCTGCCAGTCTTGAAGAAAGGTCAGTGGATTAGAACAATGGCAGAACGGTCACTAAACAAAATCAAGCCAAGTGAAGAAATTGGCCTTTAAAAGGAAGAGAGAAACAAAGGAGAAGTGATAGCAGGAGACAGCAGGGGTGTGGATGGGGAATGACCCTATACGAGAACCCGTGTGCATTAAAAAGAGAGAACAGAAGCGTGTGGGTTTTTAAAAAGTGAAGCAGACAGAGACCGATATTTTCTGCTCATTAAATGAGAGACGGGAAAAGTGTCCCAGAAATTAACAAGCGGTTCGAGAGCTCTCCTGAACTGAATGCCAGTAAATGGACCAATTATGCATTCAAGAGACATTTCCTCTGAAACACTGCCCTCTAGCAGGAAACGTTGAGATAAACACAGCAGCTGAACACTTTCCACATTACAGTACGTTTCATCTCACAGCACTCTGAGGCATTTAGGTAAACTCAACAGTGAAGGGAAGTGTGTTACATTCAACTTATCTATAATATGTTTCTTATTCTTCACATATGAGGGAGAACTGCCTTGTTGCTTGGCAACAAATATTATTATTAGGTGGCAGGAAGTGTTATGCAAGGCAGTCTGGTGAGAATAACAAACGCTTTGTTACTGTAATAGATCTGAGTGACCCAGAATCCTGAAAAGTTAATACAGGAACACTAATCCAGACCTATACTAATATGGAGCTCGCCCCCCCTTCGCTGGAGCAACAGTCTCTGCTTATTTGGGAAGACTTTACACTCAGTGTTGAAACATTGCTGTGAGGGTCTGATTGCACTCAGACAAAACAGCATCATTAAGGTCAGGTACTGATGTTGGATGAGTAGTCCTGGATCACAAACGCCACTCCAGCTCATCCCAAAGATTTTAGATCATTCCAGAGAATGCCACAGTGCTCCACAGGCCAACGCCAAGGGGCAATATTCATCTGGAACTTTCATCCAATACTGGCATCCAGCACTTGCTAGCGATCAAACAATATGAATAATTCATATAAAAAAACCAATCAGATCGGTTTAATCTTTTTGTGGGCCACAGAAGTATTTATGGTTGACTGTGTGCAAAAGCTTGGGACCCCTGGAGTGATGATTAGTTAGATGATTAGTGCTGGACCACAAATGTCACTGCAACTCATCCCAAAGATTTCAGATGGAACTCTCATGCCATAGAATTCCACTTTATACCCCTTTAGCCAACATTTGGGATTGGCCATGGTGATCGTGGGCTCATATGCAGCTGCTCCAGAGATCCTATAGGATCCCATGTTTTTATGAAGAATGTGCAAGCTCTGTGCACAGAACTGAAGAACTGTGGAAATAGAACAATAAGCAGCACAAGATTACACTATAATTCTATTATTATTATTATTATTATTATTATTATTATTATTACTATAATTCACAGAATACACATTATTTGAAAAAGTAAAAATCAAAAAAATTAGCATGAATAGATAACTGCAATATGTTTATGTTTATATTTACAGACAGTTCAAGACATTTAAAGTTTATAAACACAAAGTTCAGTGTAACTCGAGTGGTGCACCCATGTTAGTGCCACCCCAACCTCAGAATATTATGAGCTGAAATCCCAGCAATGTAGTTATGTAACTGGGAGCCCAAGACGAGAAAATGTTGGGTGGGAATGTGTGATGGTAAAAGTCCCAGCTAGAGGGAATTTGAGTAAAACATTGGTTTTCAACCAAATGAGCAACTGCCACACTGTGCTGTTGGCTCAGAGATCTTTTCAAATGAAGCTTTGAAGCAATTTCCACCGTCGCATGGAGCCTAAACTTAGCAAGCATGTATCTCCATCTAGCAAACTTGCAAGTTTTATCCCACACTGACACAACAACAACTGCAAGCTCTGATCAGTTAAATCTACTTGTGGAACTAAAAAAAAATAGGTTAGAGGAAGTTTGAGCAAGTGAACTTAGTGTCCTCGCGTTAAGGAGACTAGTTGAGTCAAGAAAAGCTGCATAATACGCCTTATTGCAACTAAATTAATTTCATATGTAGCTTTAAACGTAATATTTCACAGTGTGCATGTCTGCTCTCCTGCTATGAGTCTGCTTGCTTCTGTTTAAGCGCATGTGTACGAGCCTTTATGCATGTCTGTAAATGTGACTCCGTGAGCACACACACGTGCATGCCTGCACCTGCTGTGTGTGTGTAGTGAGAGTGTGAGATGAGCTCTGGCGTGTAGCGCACAGAAGGCACCTGTCCTCACATGTAGGAGCAGAGGATCTAGAGGTGAGTTCAGTCTAAGACCTGATCAATTCAAACTGGCCTCTGCGATCATTATAGGATGATGACTGAGAAGCAAGGGAGATTGATGATGATTAAGAATGCTCAACAGGCCCCAGTAATCAATGTAACACAATCTTCTAGCGCACTTTATGATCCACAAGCGAGACGTACGTGGATGAGTTGTCTGAAGTATGTGTGAAGAGGTCTGCATTGCCATGTTATAGCTGGGAGCAGTGGACATGTTTAATCTGTAATGGTGGTTAATCAGAGCACATGGTTAAAGGAGCCTAAGCCAATTATCTGCTGTTGCACTAAGCTGCACCCAGGGCTTTGCAAGGGACCAGACATAAGCAGCGCGACCAGTCGTGTCCAACTGGCATCTGTAAGTAGGAGGGGATAGTGGCCCAGCCTGAAGGCTGCATTTGACTTTGAAATACAGTAAAGAGCAGAGACAGAGAAAACCCGACAGACGCTTTAATCCCTTGTCAAAGGTAATTAAAGGCCTGTAGAGTCAACCAGAGGCTACTGAAAGGTGAAGCAGAGACAGGAGAGACAGGTGTGGATGCCCTCTTGCTGTGTCAGAGGAGCAACTATTTTTGTCAAAGGCAATTTCCCAGCTGTATCCCAGCTGCCTACTTCTACTCTTACCACGCACACACAAACTGAACATTAGTGATGCATCAAAATAAAATAAAAAAATCTGACTGAAAGCCAAACCCATAAAATAATATCCTTAACAACGACTGGTCATCCGAAGTTATTCTTCGCACTTAGGTTGATAATATTTATTTAAAAAACAGAGACAGTTTGTATGAAGTAGCAGGGACGTTCCCTCCTGCTTCTGTTTTTTTGCTGTCAAGTGGAATCAGACCTGTAGCAGGGGACTTGTTGTGTGTAGTACCCCCCTCTTGATACTCTTAATGAACAAAACAGAAATTTCTTGTTCTGGTTAAAAATTCCACAAGGCCATGCATTTCCGTGTTGATCTGCTGCTGCTGTCTGTGTTAGCCAGTGCAGGAGAGTTACAGCTACTAACGTCTTTTTACTCACGAGTTCTCAAAATTAAAGACTGGCAAATATATTATAAACAGATGACGCAATCACCAAACCGACTGTGATTTTTATAAGAGAGAATGAGTCAAGTCTGTCAACAGTTTAAGATCCACATTCCTCAATCAACACTTCAAAGACTTTTGCCCCTCTTAACAGTTTTAGAATTACTTTCAGATTTAGAACAAAAATAAGCAAAAAAATATGTAAAAAAGTCTGACATTTGTCTCTTTTTCAATTGCATACTGATCAGTGGCTGAATGCAGTTAGATCCTCACAGCAATGTTTCAACATTAAGTGTGCATTTAGTGTGTCTTTCCAGGACAATTTGAAAATCATTGCTGTACATTTTTATATATATTTTACAGACTGTCGCAAACTTTTCAGGAAGTGGATTTGTAGGCCTATCTTTGCAGTTTTCTGTCAAAATCTTTATAAATAAATGTTTGGTGACGAATATATTTAGGTACTTCTCCAATTCACAAATCAAACACACCTCCCAGGGTGTATCTGGCAATTAATTATTCTCCATGGTGATATTCCCCCAAGTTTAATTCCAAATAAATTACTTCTTACATGTTATGCATTATTACAAGGAAAGAAATTTTCAGTTCAGTCTCTAAAATTTCAGTCAACATCACATGTGTGTTCAACTACCAGAGTCTACACGTGTTTCCAGGAATGGAGATGCAGGAGAAAGTGGCTGTGTAACTTGGGCAGCTTCAGCGCTGTAGCCCTGGTTCTCGCTTTAACCGGTCTATCAGCTGCCAGAGAGTTATCCCGTCCTGGAAATGCCCTCTAAGCCCCATGTCTGCTCTACACGGGAGCTCTTAATACTCTCCAGCTAAACACTTTTCACTTGCTTTGGCTCTCTCTCTCCCGCTCTCGTTCTCTCTCTCTCTCTTCTCGTGGGACAGCTTGGCAGGCACGGCAAACCCGTCACATTTGTTGCTGCAGCTGAGCGGCTGTCCCAAGCTGCACGGAGTCCAGACATCATCTAACCTCAAACAGCAGAGGCATGAGGCCGGGGATGAAGGAGGCCAGCATAGGGATAGGCTGCTGAACGGCCCCACAGAAAAGGTGAGGAAAACGCCACGAGAAAGACTGGCAGTGTAGCTTTTGTCTGAAACACAGCTAGCAGCTGAGCATGAGTGTACACACTTTGTTCTCTATTGGCGTCCTTGAGTCCTTTGTTTTAGAGAACACTGGTTGTTTATTGGCTGTCTGAATAAAACCATTGGAGTGCAGTGTCTGGAGGTCACAATGGCTGAGCATGGGGCTGCAATGCTGTTATGCGCTGTTAAATCGGTTAAGCAGAGAGAATACTACTGCTGGGGGCGTCTGAGATAGAAGATGGATTCTACCAGTCACAACCTAATACATAGACCCTCAAGCCTCTAAAGCCTCTACAACAATCTGACAGTAGAAGCTTTTGTGTATTCGTTTGCAGTGGCCGTTCAGGTACTTCTACTGAGCTTCAGTTTGTTTCAGTTCAAGTTTGAATGAAAATGCAATAACATAATCAATGACATCATAGGTAAGACACTTAACTTTAACTTTAGTAGCAGCACTTGCTTTAACCTCATGCTACCTTGTGGTGCAGACACTTTTGAAAAATGTTTTTTTTGTTTCTTTGTGTTTGTTCAGAGACCACTCAGCCCTTAATGCAGCTCACTAATTGCCTCCGAATTGTTCCATTTACAAAGCTGGGCTAATGAGTTTCAGGGGCTTTCTTTCGCAGACACAGGATCATCAGGCTTCTATATAAGCATGCCTTGATTTGCTCCACAGGCCATTTTAACATTTTTGCCTTCAAAACTACAAATCATTACCAAATGCACTACAGGTTTTCATTTTCCTACTGGAACAAGGCACGGCAACGGTGGCAAATCTTTTGTTTAAACTTGTGTAAGAGCATTACATTTTTCAAGCAGCACCCACACACGCACACGCTATGCACCAGGCGCAAGGTGACGTAGTGAACAAGGATATGAAATCATATTCTCACTGTTGGTAATCTGAGATTATAAGATGTGACACAGACCTACTTCCTGTTACACTAATCCTTATGGAGCTGGGAGTCCGCAGGCTGAAGCTATTCCAGTAATCTGATAGTAAACCTTATTGACATTGCCATGATATCAGCCGTCTGCAGAATCAGAAAGGCTTTATTTGACTGTGTTTAAAAAAAAAAAGTTGAAAAGCGAAAGACAAAGTTTCCATGGCTTCCTAAAATCCTCCACATTTATTGTCTTGGGGACGACTTAGAAGGAGAAGATGGAATTCTACTGAATGGTGAAGTCATTCCGAGTGTTTTTCTAGAAAAACGTCATAGCTGCAACAGGACATCTAAATCACTTAATGGCTCTAAACGCTACTTTACATTACAATAATACATTAAATGTTGATATAGACACATTGTTTTATGTCAGTTCTTTAATATTTTAAATGCACACTGTAAGGCATGTAGTACACATTAGGTATCTTTCCAGATTTACTACTATTTTACCTTTTTCAACATTACATGTGATAACTCTCTGATTGATTTGGGTAGTAAACAAAATGGCTATTTCTGTGCTCTGGACATCATGACTCCTGGTTTCTATCACCACCAAGTTTCCCTACTGTACTTCAATTATTACAACACAAAGAATTTTAAATGATCAGTGGAATTCCTATTCATTGTCTGCAAAAAAAGGAAAAAAAGAATGCAAAAGGCTATTTTCAACATTACAGTACTACACGACTGAATTACAGCCCAGTACTCTTATGCAAGGGCATAGCACCAGCCCCTAATTTAAGGCCCCCGGCACAGTAAAATGCCCAGGTCTCCTGCCAAAAAGTCAAGAAAAGAAAAAGAAATGTGCTTTCAAGTTGTATTTCTGAGGTTTGCTATTAGGCATTTAAGGGTAAACCAATTAACAGTCACTAATTCACTGCAAACAAATGATGTCTTGGTAAGTGAATTATCTTGAATCAATACATCTCATATTGCTTGCATTTATATGAAATATGTAACTATATTCACAGACAGTTTTACAGTACAGTGTAAAATTAAAGAGTTACAAAATGAGATAAAACAAGTACAAATGTCTAAAATAGGATAAAATAACATTAAAATAAGTTTCCAGCAATACCAAATTCAAAACTATTCGATCTATAAATTAAATATAATTTAACTTATACAGTATACAGTATTTTTTAAAGTGTTAAATCCTCAGTAATTCAGTTGTTGAAAAAGGATTAGACTTAAGCCTGATTGGAAGTTGGGGAGCTATTTTGGTGAGCTCACCTTCTAAGTTGCATCAAGTGAGAGGTGCCAACTTTCTCTCCCTCTGCGACCTCTGGAGCTAAGAGGTCAGCTGCTGGGCTGAGCCTGAACTTAGTTAACAATCACAGACACTGTCTGTTTCATTTGATCAGCTTGTGTTTGTTGAATGTCTTCTTACAGGCTAATTGCTAGTTAGCAAGCTAGCATATGGCGTATTTACAGTTTTTGTCTGCTCTCTTTCACTCTCCGCACTTCTGAAATCCTGTTTTTATTTCCGGCTTTATTTGTAAACCAAATTATTTACACAATCATTGGACCGGAGGATTAAACCACGTCTGATGTTATTTATTTCAACAATAACAGAAATGATAAAATGAGTAAAATTAGAACTTGAAATAAATGTATTTGCGCTGGTGGACTGGTTATTCGAGCTCACTATTACCCACTGCCCACTGCTCCTGCTCCTAGGACATAACCTTCTTCACTCTATAGCCCCAAATTTTCACAGTGTCTAAGAAAAGGCCAGTAAGCGTCCACCCTGAACTTGACTTTCACCAGCTTTCTTAAGTCTTTACCTAAAAAGATTAACCTAAGGTTACCTGCAGTTTACTAGGGTCTTGTTTTAACACAGAACAACCTAGACAGCCATCTAAACAGGATAACCTAGAGCCACTGGTACAGGCAGCAGGAAACAGATGGTGGGCACCATCTAGTGGTACTTTATTATTATTGCACACAGGGATGTATGGATTTATGAATCTTACCAAACAACAGTAATATTTGAGGTGAATTTAACTGAGACCCATATTGCAGGGTAAACAAAGACTGGGCTGTAGTGAGTCCAATCAAAAACTATGTCTTAGACATCTCTGTAGATCATGTGTGGATCTGATAACAGAAGTAAAGTGGCAATGAAGTGTGTGCTGGTGTGTGAGAGCTGAGATAGATGGCAGGTAGAGGTAGATGGCTAAATACAAACTACTAAGACTTAAGCACTGTAAAAAAACAGTAAATATATTGACATCAATGATTTAACAGGTTTCATATTGGTCCAACAACATTCATATTAATAAAAGAATATAATAATATAATAAGTCTCTCACGTGGTCTTTGTTAAGAATTGTCTTGTTTTTTTGTTTTGTTTTTGCTTTGTTTTTACAGCTGGGACACAGAGCAGGGAGAAGTCAATTTGTTCCACCATGCTGGTGCCTTGGAGGGCACTCTTCTATCAGATGGTGCTGAACGTATCCTATTACATTGTAAAAGGTATGTAATCTCATATACATATTGTAGCGTATGTGGTGCTGGTATGAGTGGGGTTGTGAAGTTTTTATACAAATGAGTGTCTCTGCTAGGTTAGAAGCGTTTATCCACTATAAAGCTTTGCAGTCAGGCACTGGGATCTATATACACAAATTATGCATCACTAATGGGCTCCATTCTCTAACTGTACAGCAGAAAGGTGCACAGCTACAAGGTTGGTATTACTAGGAAACTGACCAATGATGTGTTGCTTAACAATTTAATGTCTTATTTGTTTTACTGACAGCCAGTTTATGCCATGGTGGTCATGACATTTTTGCAACGGTCAAAGAGAACAGCCCCATGGGGGAATTCATCGCAACCATCACTGTTGCTGCAGAGCCAGGGGCTAACAGCATTCGTCTGTGCCTGAGCGGAGAGAATGCTGGCTGGTTTTACCTTGAGGGTCGAACAATCAGATTAAACTCATCGTCTTCAAGGGGCTTGGATCGAGAGGTAATCAGATATCCTGGACAGTGGATCACAGCATAATGTAAACACTAAGAACAGGGCACATCTTTCTTTGCTGACACTGAAAAGCAAATCTAACCTTTCAGATGTGAGAACTGCTAGAATTGCCAAATACACCAAACATCTTGGCCATACATCATACAATCTGTTTGACATGTGTGTTTGTAAAGCATTTGTATAATATAGAGACTTTTTTCTTTCAAATAGGCATCATACGCTAAATATTAGGGCTAAGACAATAATCAATTTGGAACAACCAGTAAAGTGAATTGAAATGATCAATAAATACTGTAACATTTTAATTATTTAAAACAGTATTTTAGGTAATACAAGCAAATCAGGTAAAGTGTCCATTTGCACAAGAAGGTAGTCTGACAAAGAGTCCTAGCTTATTTTAACTGTCTTTTATATAAGAGCTCATGTCGCTCGCAGTGAAACGGAAGGCTCAGTTTTGTATAACTTAAGCTGCGAGTTGTTGTTGAAACATTTTTATGGTTAAACTGGATCTTTTGGGTTGTACTAGAAAGACGTTCTAAGACTTTCTAACTTTCTCAATATTACTCAACTAACCTAAGCTCACGTTACATGGTTTAAGTGTCACAAATGTGTTTATGATTTCTATGCTTTAATGTGAGTCAGATCTTATGTTTTCAGAGCTGTGTAGACATGCAAAGCCTATATTTTCAAATCAGACTTCAGCGTCTTTTGCCATTTTTTTCATTCAGTGCTGAGTTGGCAAAATCAAAGTGTCTGACACTTGTTTGCCATCATTTCACTATAATAATAATAATAATAATAATAATAATAATAATAATAATAATAATAAACAGCTAACAGTGTTTACAGCAAATGATCCTTATGATGAAGGCTTGCTCCGCTAGTTAGTTGTTCATGATGCTAATTCACGTGATGTTATTAAGATGTGTGCATGCACACATTTTCAGAACAGCTCATTTTCAGAAATGGGAAGTTATGAAGATCAGAACTGAGCACCTAGACAGAATTTTGAAGTGGTTGCAGCCCTATAAATCAACCAAAACATTTTTGGCACCTAATCTAATAATATTTGTGTTCCTCTCACTCATTTTGTGATCCATCGACAGGTGCAGGGGGCAATTTTGATGGCCTCCTTAACATGTTATGAAGATGACATGAAGCAGGTAATGGAATTTAATCTTTCTGACCCAAAACACACAAATCATACACACACAGAGACACACACACCAAACACAAATACACCAAAACTCGTGGTATAGTATACATGCTGTCTCGTTTTTTCAGAATGAATACAGAGTCGTGGTGCAGATCTTGGATGAAAATGACAACAGGCCATATTTTCTTGAAAAGACTATTCAACCACGCTCTATTAGTGAGGTAAGAGTGTTGGGCCATGTTTAAAACTGAAGCAACACATATAGTCAGAGATTATTTGGAAACTTAACTCTGTTCAGTTTTGCCTTGCAATGTTTTTCTGCAGTTGACAGCAGTGAACTCTGTGGCGTTTTCAGTTAAAGCCAAAGACGCAGATGGGGACACAATGACATACATCATTGATAAACTGTCTGTAAGTAATGTTCTTACTTCACTCGATTTTTTCTCCTATATTAGAAACAAACAGATTGGTATTTACAAACCCAATTTCTGGAGAAGTTGGGACACTATTGTGAAACAGGTGAGGGATCATAAATCCATCAAAGACAAGCAAAGATGGATGGTGGCTCACCACTTTGTCCCAAACTTTGTGAAACAACAGTGAACAGCTCAAGGGAACTATTCTCAGTGCAAAAATCTGTCCCTAAAGGACAAGACTGGAAGCTACAGCTGAATGTGTGTGAACTTGGATTCCTAAATGGCACTGCATGAGAAACTGTCACGCTACTGTGTTAAATATAGCCACATGGGCTGCAACAAGAAATGCAGCTTGAAACTGTATTATGAAAGGAGAAAGCCATTCAATGCAGACACGTTATTTTAGACGATCTGAAATGCTGTAGTCAGATGAGTCCACATTTTAGCTTACTTTTGGGAAAAACAGACATCGACTCTGTTGAGACTAAAAAAATCAGTGGCTGACGCTTTAATTTGCAAACTTACTTTTCTTGCCTATGCAATCCCACAGTCCCACAGTTCGGTTCTACTCTCTGAGAAAAATTAATGAATTAAAATTTAATAAATTAAATATGAGGGAGCAAACCTGAAGGGTATACAGCTGTTAGCATACAACCTCCACAAGCAGTAACATCCTAACGGGCTCTACTGTACTGTCTTGTTAGAACATGTAGCAGTTGTTGTTAAAAGTAAAGAGATGATGAATTGATTAATAAATAATACAGAGGAAATTTTTTTGGTTTCCAAACGTAAAATTGGCATTGAGAGAAGTGATGTGGTTTAAATAAGGGAAGAGCATGTGGACATTTCTAATTTGCATAATCACATGTATTCAAATATGATCACATTTGTAATGGGTAAAGTGTATAGTTTAGACATGGTGCTATTATGGTGGTGCCCAGTGCCATTATAAGTATATGATGTAAAAACAAAACAGTTAACAGTTTATTATTCGACACAGAGATCATATTTGTGGTTTATATAAGAACATCAGATGAAGATAAAATGCAAATTAAATAAAAACGTTACAGATCTATTCATACATAATCTCTCAGAGCTGCAGTACACTTAAAACTACTCAGCAAGAGCTACATAAACAATCCCATCGAGTCTCTCTCTCTTTCTCTCTCTCTCTCTCTCTCTATCTCTCTCTCTCTGTATCTTAGCCTGATGGCAGTTATTTCAGAATAGACCTACCCAACAGTGGAACTGTAATCCTGAACAAACCACTAGACTTTGAAACTAAAACCCAGCTCCAGGTGGTTATACATGCTGTGGTAAGTTATGAACACTGCTTTTCATCTTCAAACAACTCATAACAAAAAAGAAACCTTCTTTCTCCTTCTCCCTCCATGGAGCATGTTATGATAACTACCGACCCATTTAAATTTTTTCCCAACCCCATAAGCACTTTGTCATCTATAATATTCTGCCTTTGATTTTATATGTTAAGGAAACAAACACAGCGGAGAAGTACAACACAACAGCCACAGTAAGAGTGACTGTGCTGGATGGAGATGACCAGTATCCTCAGTTTCTGCCCTGCACTCCAGTTTCAGAGCACACCATCTGCACCAATCCTCTATACATTGCTAATGTCTCAGAGCAGGAGGAGGTAGTATTCATAGTTACAAGCCAAATCTGCACATTTTCCTTCTCGGTGCACCCTTGGAACCACATACACCGCACAGCCAAAAGTATGCAGACATCTAAACAATCCATCCATATGTGCTTGCTAAACATCTAACTGAAAATACATGGGCATAAACATGGCAGTGGTCTCCTTTTGCTGATATAAGAGACTTCACTCCTCTGGGAAGGGTTTCATTAAGATCCTGGAATATGGCTGAGGGCATTCGCTTACATTTATCCACAAAAGCCTTAATTAGGCTATGATCTTGGTGCATAAGGCCTGTCTTGCTATGGCAACCCTATTCATCCAAAGGGCTTTGTGCAGTCATCTTTTACACCACTTGCCAAATCATATTCTTTACTTCCTTGTTGCCACAACCTTGGAAGCACACAGCAGTCATTCTCTGCTGTAGCATTAAGATTTTTTGTCACTGCAACTAAAAGGGAAAACATGAAAAAACATCCCCAGACCAGAGGTAGCACTATACACTGAGGCATGTAAATATGGCATGTGAAGAACGTGAGTCCAGTGATGATGCTATACACTGCTCCAGACAATGCTTGGCATTGCTTATACAACTGCTTATCTATAGAAACCCAAACTTTCATGGTTTCATGGCTGAGCTGTTGTTGTTCCTAGACAATATCTCTTTACAGTAATAGCACTTACAGTTGACAAGGAAGCTCTAGCAGTGTAAAACTGACAATACAATCAATCTATGACAGTTCTTTGTTGAAATATGCTGAACCCACTAATTATAAGAAGTACTCACATACATTTGGCCATACAGTGAATAGGAAATCAATAACCCCAAGTGTGGCACAGGCTGATGCTGTGATGTCTGACATCATATAATTGAAGCTTTAAACACACACTGTATAAAAACAATACTTTACATAAACATAACAATACAATTCTTTAGATGTTAGATTAATTAAAAATGATGAATTAAATAAGTGAAAAATGTGGAACCATTGTAGGACATGGTCTTTGTTTTGCAGAACGCCATCTTGCATTTCTCCCCTGGACCCATTCATGCCGAGGACGGAGACAGAGATATAATGACACCATTGACCTACGCTATCCTGTCAGGTATCTGAAGGTTCAGATATATGTAAGGCTGACATATTCAAATTGGCCAATCACAATTATCCAAATTTGTGGTCAAAACAAGCTATATATATATATATATATATATTATTTTTGTTAAGATCTTTTTATATGGAATGAAATTAAATTTATTAACGTGAATAAATGACTACAGGTGAGGACAACGACAGATTTAGCATCAACAGTGAAACGGGCGAAATTACCCTGAGACGGCGCATTCAGAGCAGACTGATGACTCCTTCTTTCAGACTCCTTATCATGGTATGGGCAATTCAACTATATAACAGCTGATCATTACCGGTGGAAGAGTGGCACATATTAATTACAGGCTATCAATTTCAAGTTATTAATTACAAGCTATTATGAATTTACTTTGCATTTTCTTGCAACTACGTGGGTGAACAGGCACCTCATTTGCCTTATTTTTGTGTAGTTAAACTGACATACTTGGTACTGAGAAAACAACAAACTAATTTTTTGTGTACAAATTCTAACAATATATCTAATAGTCCCGGACATGTTATGCCTATAGTCAAATCAGTAAGCAGTACATATTAAATAAAGTCCTTACTTAAGTTGTTTGAAGTTCTGTTAATAATATGTGCTACACACGTACTGATAGTGCCTATCATTCTCCTAAATTACTACTATGATCATTCTCTTTAGATGCTAAGGAAGAAACACTAGAAGTATGCAGAATATATAACACAATGGTAAAAGTATCTCAAACAGTGATCACCGAAACACTCCATTGACCAACCAATTACTGTTTATGGCTCTATAACTCCTGACAGGCTGCCCAAGTGAACGATCCAAAGAAGTATTCGGTGACCACTGCCCTGGTACGTGTGGTGGCAGAGAACCGCTTTCCTCCTTACTTCAATAAGACCACTTACAAGGGTTTCGTCATTGAGAACTCAAGCCCTGCCTCGCTGGTCTCCACGTATGGAAACGAGGTCCTCATAATCCAGGCAACAGACAGAGACTTCAGAGATGTACGGTGATGAGCGTTTTCAAAATAAGTAGTTAATATTATTATAATCAAAAAAGACATTAATTACAGTTTTCCCAGTACAAACCATTCAACTTGTCCAACTTGTTTCAGGGAATCAACCCAAAAATTACCTACGCCCTTTACCCTATGGCTTCCAGTGCCAAGCTGTACCATATCACCGAGGATGGTATCCTGATTGCAAAGGCGACTCACCTTAGCGCCTTTGACAGACATATCCTTGAGGTGACTGTACCTATAAAATGCATCTAATCTGCACAACACAGTGTGTCCAGAATGTCTGAAGTACAATTAAAATACCATCACTATACAGCACCCTAGACAGTACATAGCTTACATGCTCACTTCTACAGTAACTGCTGTTGTTTTTATAGGTGGTAGCAACAGATCAAGAGTCAGGCGATGTTGCCAATGCAACTGTGGATATTGAAGTTCTACAAAGAGGTCAAGCAGGTAAACAGTGTGACAGAAATTTCCATTGAGTCCCGGTATGCAGTATATATTTCTAATCCTTCACGCCATTTTTGATAACAGTGTCACAAAGGGAAAAGCATTATTTGCGCCTGGATGACTTCACTAATTGAATTTATTTGGCTAATCTGTGGTTGAGGGCTGCCTAAAGTGCATTAGAACGTCTTCCCATTACCCACTACAATCTTGACACACCTCTGCATAAAAAGTTTATATAAACTGATATAAACTTAAATTTAAAAGCCTCTAAATCCCCAATCACAGCACATTTATTCAAGTAATTCAAGTAACAGTTAGCCTATAAGTTACTGATATTGTAGTCAATTGTTACTACACCTTTAGTTTGGGCTACATTAAGTTGTGTATTTTACATTGAACAAATTAGATATAACTTCAAAATCATTTCCAGATGGGGTAATGGTCCATGCATGTGAGGCAGCACAGCGCTTTAGCAGTTAGTGTTTGGTTCTATAAATATTTGTAACAGAAATTAAGTTGACTTCCAGCTTTGGATTTACTTTAGCAATAAAATATATTTGTAGCACTTGTGGCATTTTCTTAGGCAGCTTCTTGAGGAGTCACCTGAAATAGTTATCCAACATTATATATAACACCCTTAAGTACATATAACACCCAACCCAATACATATATAAGTATATACAGTATATTGGGTTGGGTGTTAGTGTGTATCCAGCAGTGCTGCTGGAGTTTTCCATTTCCATTCACTGTACACTCTTTTAGATATGCCTACCCTGCTGGTCCACCTTGTAGATGTAACTCATCTGTTGCTGCTAGTGTTAGTTAGTGTTAGTCTGTTCTTCATCAGTGGTCACAGGATGCTGCCCACAGAATGCAGTTGGTTGTTGGACTATTCTTAGTCTAGCCGTGACACTGAGATATTTAAAAACTCCATCATGTGAGTGTCACTGTAGTGCTGAGAATGACCCACCACCCAAATAATACCTACCCTAGTATGCAGAGAAACAGATGGACTACAGTGTAGACTAAAGTGTATAACTACAAAGTGTTCCTAAATGATGAGTGGAGCTGATAAAATGGACAGTAAGTGTATAAACAAGAATGGTTTTAATGTTATGACTGATCGGTGTATGCTCCCACATTAAACCGTACCAGTGAATAGCTCAGGACCAACAGCAACAGCCGTGCTCTTTAAACCATCTGAGTCTGTGTGTCTAGGAGGAGGTTAATTGTCCTTCATTTCTCTTCTGAAATGTTCTGATAGTTCCCAGAAGCCCGTTTGGAGAGGAACGGTTATTTGGGGACGTGAACGTGGGTATAGCCGGAGGTCTGGCCTCTGTGCTGCTGCTGCTGGCAGTGGCAGCACTTTGTCTGCTGCTCCGACTGTTCAGAAGATGGAGACACAGACGGGACCCTGTAGACAGAGGCTCTGTGGCACTGGGCAAGCACCCCAATGTGGTAAGAAGTGCATTAGTATTAGTTTGTTTTTCTTTCTCTCCTAGAGTGTGAGTAGTTCCATCAGTGAATTATCTGTGTACTGACACAGATCTTACACTCCACACTAACAATAAATGTTTAAGAAGTTCAAGAAATGTTTGAGCTACCCTGGTCAAGTTACATATTTTGAAATATGTAGTTATTTAAATGTGCAAAACTTGCAACACATATATATTTTGATCTTTTTAAATATGTTAAAGGTGCAATATGCAAGATTTTTGCATAAAATATTAAAATTCTTATTAAATTAAACAAAATGTGAAGAAATAACAGCTTTGATTGTTTGTCAATGATATTTATGTATTGTGCTACAAAAATATGCTTAGAATAAAACCTTCCTACACTGACTTACATTAACAGTAAAGAATATCTTCCCCCTTTTGGAGATACACTTTTTTTTGCACAGCGATGATATACTTACATATCAGGTGAAGAACTGCACAGCAGGGCTAAGACTAAATATGTGAAAAGTCCATTTCACATGTTTATTTTTTAATGAACCCTGATATGCATTAAAAT
Organism: Megaleporinus macrocephalus; assembly: GCA_021613375.1. NCBI lineage: Eukaryota > Metazoa > Chordata > Actinopteri > Characiformes > Anostomidae > Megaleporinus > Megaleporinus macrocephalus. The sequence goes on along the minus strand of CM038702.1, from coordinate 33,377,378 downwards.
TGGAACTTTTACCCTGAAATATTGATTTAGAGATATGATTCTGTAAAAGAAACACAGGGGTGCGAGATAACGAACATATATATTAGCTCTGTGAGAATTTTCCTGACCTCCTGAAGTTACATTCAGTCTGGATGTCACAGAAATGGCAAATGACCAACTCAAGGTCCAGAGTGATATATATCAAATCCATTAAACAGACACAACCAAGTAAAACAGCTAAAAGGACTAAATTTAGTGGTATGACGAAACACGATAACATGCAGAAAGTCAGCACCTAATGTGACTCAGCCAGACAACCCTATGCCCTTGTCACCCTTTCCTGATCCATCCCTCATTAATGCCACTCATGTAGAGCTTAAAGTGGTTCCATCAGGTGAGTGTTTGAAATAAACCCGTTTGTCGTGTGTACTGACACAGTGCTTCGTGAAGGTGGGGTGTGTTCATGTGACATCTGAATTATTCAGAGACCAGCTTTAACAAGGATCTTAAAATAATGACCTTAACAACTGACTAATGTGTCATAAAAATCACTCGCACATCCTGGCTAAGACTGGTCAGTATGCATTCTGTGTTTGGTGTCCAACTCTGTGTCCACTCCTGATATCATAGTGCTTAGACTGTGTGTTGTGTACACTGTGAAACTGTCTGTAGTGAAACTGTGATCATAGTAAAAAAACAGTATTAAAGGGGCCATATTTTAATTTTTTCTTGTATGTAATCACATTTTTTGTCAACAAAGGGTATTTTAGAATACTCAAATAGTCATGAAAGTTAAAAAATGTAATGTTAAATGTTCTCATGAATAAGAACCATGAGTCTGAACTCTATACTAGTCTGTTTAGTCAAACGGAGGAAGCAAAGAAAGACTACTATGCAACAAGTGATTTTTGATTACTCACAGAGTAATGCAAGTTAAACAATGTACTATTAGATTAAGGGTTTAATATGCAAATTAGCTTCTTGCTAACATTATAGGTTCCTTATATACAAGAATCATGAGACACTGGAATGCTGTACTTATCTGTTTAGTAAACGCAAAAACAAAGAAAGACTACGGAAGCCAACAAAAGGCATCAACTAGCACAGAGTAGCAGAGAGTACAAAGTACAGCTATAGTTCATATAACTCTTCCTACACTCTACTCAGATAACTAGGCTAGTAATGCTAATAGCAGAGGTAGAAACTGACGATTAGCATTTGTCTGTTGATCTTCCAGCCTTCCCTGAGGTAAACTGACAGGTTTATGTCATCGATTAGTGGTCTGGATTTGTGTATAATAAGAGAAGTTTTTATTTTTTGGGGGAAAACTATGTTTTGGCTCATCTGAAAAACAGTTTGGGCCGGAACACTGCTAATAACTTTAGCATGACTATCAAGATTTTCCATAATACTGGCCCCTTTAAAACGTGCTAAACAGCCACAGAAGTAACGTGCTGCTGTTGTAAGTCACTCTGCATATGATGATGCTGTAAATGTAATACTAAATGTCTATGTGACTGTTTTGTAAGCATTAATGGACCTCACTTCAGATCAGTGCCGGATTTGCCAAGCGCAATTACAAAAACAGCCCGTTACGAGGTTGTTGGAGAAGAAGCTAAATGCCTTCTCTCCGTGATCAACAGGTCAAGTCAGGACGGCCCACGTCACTTTTAGAGAAAGCTGCCTACCACAACGAGGCATTCATGGACCATGAAGCCACCAACTCCAGCGGGTTGACTGGAAGGCCAGGGCTATACACAAAAAGGGATGAAATGCCCCCGCTACCCGGCCGGGCATATGGCATCAGCGCAGTAAACAGAACTCTGCCACTTTCAGACATGCTGCCCATTCTGATGCCTCCAGAGTCTCTGCCTAAAATCAGCTCACTGTCTGTCACATCCAACGGAAAAACACTGGAAAAGAGTGTCTCGTTCACAGACGAGATGGCAAAGAAGGTGAAAGAGACCCGGCTGGGGGATCATAATCCAACTGAGACCAGGGAAGATATTCTGATGCCCAGCTCACAGCAGGCTACTTTTATCACTGCATCAGAGGTGGCAAGTGCTGCAAACACTGGGGAGAGACAAGATGGGAAAAGGATAGCAGGAGACAGCTGTGAACCAAAAATCTCAAGTGGACCAAGAGAGAAATGCACACCAGAAGTAGCAGATAGATTGAGTCATCAAGAGCAGGCAGGGGTGGCTGTTCTCATGCCCCCCTCACAGCAGGAAACTTTTTTCCCTTCAGCAGAGAACATTCAGGAGAGACAAGAGAATACGGGCACCAGCTGTATGGCAAAAACCTTAACAGGACAAAGAGAAATGTGCAGCCATGATAATGATGAAGGTAGCAAAGAAAACCCATACAAGTCTGTGTTCTGTGCTGGTGATGATAAGAACACCAGCACTGATAAAGAACATCTTCACATGGCCCGCAACATGGGCAACAGCCTACCTCGGTTTAAGAATGCAAAAGAGTTGCAAAGAGATGAGCTGTCAGAGTGTAGCGACCAAGAAACAATGAAACAAAATGGCACAACTAGAGACAGACTGATTCCTAATTCTTCCATTCAAGGACTTTCATACTTTGTGGAAGATTCACCTGAGTTTTAACTACTCTTAAAGTGTGCATGTCTAAATCATAGTTCTCAGAATCAAAAGAACAACAGTGACAGACAGAAAAAAATCAATCATTTATAAAATCTAACCAAAGGAACTGCTTACCTGTGTCATGTGAACTGGTCATGATAAGAGTGCATATCTTTCAAGCTGTAAAACCGGACTGTGAAGAAGTTACTGAACATGTACGTTTTGTTCCAACTGAAACACAAACAGACAGATTTCTTGTGCACTACGCTGAACTTTATAAGTTTCAGGACAGGTTTGCCTGTCAGCTCACACATTCTGACTGTTCCCATGTCGGTCGATATTGGTGATCTGTATGAGTCGGAAAGCCCGGATGAGCTGCGCTACAAGCTGCATTGCGTGCTCTATGATGTCCAGGACAGGCTGCAGTATGTCCCTGATCCCAGCTGTCACACCAGTAAGACAGGTGATGAGTGGTTGAATCATTCTGTAATACACTGCCTCTGTGAGGGGCAAAATCACCTGCTCTCCTACCACTGCAACCAGTCCCACTAACAAATCCTGAGTACAAGCAAAAATTATACATACAACATTAGATTAGGCTTGTTCTGATCACAAGCTAATTAATAACTGTGAAGAACAATCTGATTGTCTTTTTGGTCCATTGTACACCACCACTAAAGTATAAGCCTGATATGGCCAGACTGGCTAATTATAGAGATAAAAATATTTGAAAATTAAATTTTACTATTATAAGGGACCAGACTACCATGCTTATCTGTATTATGGTAGTGTTAAACATGCTGAAAATGTTCTACAAGTACTGGTAAACAAACTGAAAACATTTCACCATTTTTATACTAAAACCCACAAACCAAATCATCAGCAGCACTTGTTAGCCTAACCATTAAAATAATACCTTATGTAAAAATATGAAAACCATATCAAAGGTGCCACTAACACTAAAGGTGGCACCGTGTGCGGATAAGACTGGTTCAAATGTTTTAAGCATAAGAGTGCCCTATTGTGTTTGTAATATGAATTCAACACAGACTCAGTTTACTATTAACTACACCCCCACCTTCTTATCTGAATTTTCCCATTCCACCTTAAAATGCGCAGTTACATTCTGGCACGTGAGGCACTGTAATAAATGCTGCATCATTTAAGCTGAAACTGGTGAATAAGAAGCTGACTTCAACTTTGTAGTTTTAATTTTAGGCTTTTTTGATTAAGCTATCCAAACACCCTACCTAGAGTTTCGTGCACGGAGCTATCCATAAAAATGCACTCCAGTTGGTTATTTCAACAAGGACAATTTATCAAAACACATTTACTATAACGTAGAGGCTGGTGGTCTTGAAAAGGACTCAAGATTTTAGGTGTCACACCCTTTCACAGCGATGTTTTACAGACAGTCAAGTTTTCCTTGGCACCCTTATGAAACTCAAATTTTTATCAAACTTAGTTCTCTTAGACAACTGAAAAATAAGCCACGTTTCCCTTTAGACAAACCAAACCCACAGTGCCCACCAGTGCACACCTGTTTGAAGCTGGACAGTAATCATCAGGAATTTTACTGTAAAACCAGTAACAGTTTCACCACTAGTTGACCAGCTATCCTATTTCCATGCTGCTAATACCTAATAGTGCCCAACCAATGACTGACACAGGCCAAGCTCAAATAAACAAACATCTGCTGAACTCTAAATAAACCATAACACCAAGAAGAACTGTTGTTTTCGCGAGACCCCGTGATGTGTCTCAATATTTGTAGCCAGCCTTAATAACTGTGATCAGCTAAATTCAGAGGAGGTGATTATATGATTGTTATGACAGGCCTACAAAAGCTCATGCACCATCTGCTGTTATTATAAGGTTTAAAGATGAGTTGTCACATGCTGTTAGACAGCCACACCACAGGTAATGGGAGTTGAGGAATATAATCAAGTTTGTACAGCTTGGAGCACTGCCTGACTGTGAAGCCTAATTTAAAATGTGGAAAGTTACAACTTAGCTGAGGGGGTCCGGGGGTCTTTTTTATTCATAAATTTGAGAGAATAAAGTTCACTGAAGAGAAACTTTACTTTTCTGTTTCAACTGCTGATTGAAAAGTGAGACTGGGTTTAAATAATCAAACGCTGCACACGCAGATGGCCATCTCTTTGTTCTTTGCTCAAATTTGCCCATGAAGAAAAACTTAGATTTGTGTTGAAATTTGTTTATTGACATTTTACATGTGTGATAACTGAAAACTGATGTTCTTCCCTGTAGTCTTGGTTTAGTCTTTTTTAACTACCGATGAAGTTGGACTGGATTGAGAGTTGTGAATTTATTATTTCATGACTGTGAATGTGCCATTGCAAAAGTTTTTTAGAGTATTGCACACTGTACTTATAGAGCCATGGATATAGACATCTGTACATATTAATCATCCTTAAAGCAGAAAGTCTGCAGGTTTATGGTGTTTAGGTTTCAGCATCTGCTGAAATCTGTCCTTCTGAAACCCTCACCTTAAACAGAATCTGCATGAGGAAACTCAGCAGCTCAATAATGAAGACTGCGATTAAGCTGACAGGCAGACTGATGCTCTGGAAGACTCTCTGCCAACACTGACGGGCGTCCAGCCTAGAAAACAGAGTCCATCTTATTATTTACATTTGCTCTTAAAAAAGGGTTAAAAAACAGTGTCAATATGGCATGTGCTACTGAAAGTGGAAACATATTTTACACACTACAATATAGTGTATGAAATATAAAGTAAAAGTAAGAATTTCATTGTACAGTGTAACTGTCTGTTCTGCTGTACACATGACAATAAAACTCTTGAATCTTGAATCTTGAATCTTGAATATGTAAATATGTTTTACACAATATCACTGTTTTATACAAATCTACTTCATAAATAAAGTTCTTAACACAAAGGTTACATATGCTTCGTCCTCTGGCTGTAGTATCCTAAAACTAAAAATCCTAAACTTAAAGCTGCAAGATGCTTTTCATCTCCTGAAAACAGCAGTAATTCAATATATTTCATTATAACCTTTGACTGGAGGTGTCCAAGGAGTTCTCGTCTTTGACTGTTGAAACGTTGTCTGAGATTCTTCTACAAGAAATAACATTAAAGTGAAATACGTAAGGAACACATTCTAAGTACTGTTTTATAGAAAAGTATAGAGCTACAGGTCTGCCACAGAATGTTATTATGCCACAGCATAAGTAGGTTCATTTTACCTATCATCAATGCTAAAATCTGTCTCACTGATGTCATCTGTCTGTCTCTCCACAGGAGCCTTCTTCTCCGCTCCGGACTCAACAGGGCCCTTAGGAATTAAAGGGCTACATCTGAATTACATTTCTTCTAAACCAGACAGGTCACACAGTACTTTACAGGACAGTTCTGGACTCCATTACCCCAAAGGACCACTGTGCTAAAGACATTGTAAGATATCATGGAAAGGGATCATGGGTCAAGTTGAACTTCCTGAACATTAAAAACTATTAATCCCAGAGACAATCCATTCACAGGACCCAAGCCTATACGCTAAGGGGCTGGTATATGATCAATGGATTACCGTGGATGCTGGAATCTCCACACTTTCAGAGTTGGACTGCTGCCCTGAGGGGTTGTCATGATCGTCCATCCTGCTGTCCAGCTTTAGAAGGAGTTTCTGAAGTTTGTCCTTTTTGAGAGACAGTTCTTTAAACAAAGAAAACATGATTTTCATGAATCAGTGAATCATTTCATGAAAGACCAAATAAATAAGCAGTGAATTTTTTAGCTTACTTCTATATAAGTCTTAACTCTTTTTTTAAAGGTCTGAATTTGTAAACTGTTAATGTTTTCATAAGAAAAAACTTCAAACATTTTATACATAATATAAAAGTATAAAAGTCAGCACAAAGGGTACATGGTTATATTAACGCTACCCAAAACTTAGAATTTGGTGTCATAAATAGTATTTTTCATATTTTATATCATTCCACAAACATCTGCAGCTCAATTTTGGACACATTCAAAATGATTTTTGTACCAGCGTTATATTATAATCATTCAAATGTATCTTAAACAAACTTGGCTTTGCTTATTGTTTGATGTTGGCCACTGCCTCGAATCTCATTATAATCCCAGAAATGCTGTACTCCTCTACTCGTCTTAAATGTGCCATTGAATGCATTTATTCAGTGTTTAAGTGAATAAAGTAGGTATGTCTGGGTAAAAAGTTATCAAATGCATTTTTAGACATACGTTTATATCCAAAGATTTGGTCCTAGAATGAAATAAGCTGTTATGCTTTTTTAGTGAGATCATAAATAATTTGATGAGCTTTACTTGCTAATTTTTATGCCCTTTTCAAGGAAACAGTCAGCAGACATGGCTGATGTTCATTTTTCAATGAGGCTAAAATCATATTCACCAGCTTCTTATGTTAGGTTATGGTATTATTACTTAATGGTACCTATACTTCCTGCTTGCAGTTTCAGTTTAATCTGATCTGGCTTTAACCATTAAAAAGAGCATAAAATCACACAGCAGAGCTTATAGTTTGCTGTTGGTGTTGGGATGCTAATATGATGTCAGTCAGTCTCTTCGGCTGCTTGATATTAAAAAAACTATAAAAAACTGTCCAGAATAAAATGTGTGAATTAAAGATGTCTGAGATCTTACTAAAGATGTGGGAGCTGATGGTTTCCCATTGGCCAGCTTGTTTAGCAAATTTTTTGGTAAGTATTTATGGTGGAATGGAAAAGACTACTTGACAGTCTGGTTCTTTAAAAAGGGCATAAAAAGGTGCTGACATCAACTTCAAGACCACAAACAATGAATTTCTCCACATAGTTCACTATTTTCTTTGCTGTTGCTCTGTTGTACTGGAACGTGAGCCTGTTTTACCATCTTCTTTTGCAAATACAGAATTTGTATTTGAAGGAGGAACAACAGTGAATGGGGTTCATCTAGATAAATAGATAGATAGGTAGATAGATAGATAGATAGATAGATAGATAGATAGATAGACAGATAGTTAATCTGTTCTATATACCTAACTCTTCTAAAGTAACTATAAATACAGTTATGCAGGTCCTTTAAGTTTGGCGGGAGGAACATGCCTGAAACCCCTCCTTCTTCCATTCTAACTCCCTACAAATTCACCTCCCCACCTTCTGTTCCCTGAGACAGTCCCCACCACCACCTTATCTCCCCTGTTTCTCAGTCCTATATCGGTACAAAAAGGGGGTCTGAACTTCTAGCTACAGGCACTAGCCACCCAGAAGCCACTGCAGCCCAAGTTCCCTCCTGTCCCTTACCCTCCCCTCCCTCAACCGTCCCTTAACCTTTGCAAACTGAAAGCTAAAACAAAAATGGCCTTTAATCATCAGCTAAAGGTTACTTTGTACCTTTTACATGCTTCTTCTTTTGAGCCTGGATGTGAGAGCTGACTTGATTCCGCATCAGGTGTAAATACTTCATCTTAGTCCAGGGCTCATCAGTATCTTCATCCTCCTCTTTCTCAGCTCTGGAGGGATGGGGTGGGGTATCTCTGGATGAAGATGGGAGCACTGCAATCCAAGGATCATCCTGGGACGCCTCCACGTACTGTGGAGTGCTGTTTATTAGGGAATTTTTTTAGACCATGGACTTGAACTGGTCATTCATTATTAGGCACAGATGCCTAATGTTAGTCAATATATATATATATATATATATATATATATATATATATATATATATATATATATATAACTAATTAGCTCTATTCTAATGAACTCAGTTTATTAATAAGGGTCATGTGTTGTTTTTTTAGAAACCGCAGAATTCTCAACAACACTTAAAAAATGACAGCTTAAACAGGTAATCTACTTAACTTGAACTGTTAAACTTATGTAATGATAAAGTTACCAAGCAAAAAAGCAAACAACATAAATTCATACTAATTTAATTGTTCCATTACAATATATGAACAAAGTTCTCAGAGAAGTCCAAAATAATAAAGTGTTGTTAAGTCTGCTGGCTACTACTGGTTAACTGGTTGCCAGTGGTTACAGATTTGAACATAGAACGGTAATTCTCACTTTCTCACAGTAAAAATGTTTCAGGGTTTATGTTAAAATAAATAAGTAACCTGGTAGTCTTAAAATTTAAGTTAACTGAGCGTCTATTAAAATGTTAGCAGAACAATAATGCGTGTACACCTTAAGGCCTCCAGGTAAGTTTAAACACTAAACCGTTTTAATACTGTGTTGAACTACAAATGTACAACTCCTACTAAATGCTGATGTGCTGACTGTCATTTTATCGTTATGGTTGGGTAAAGAAAGTCACTTTAGCTAACGGTGGTCTTACCTCAGCCCCTCCGCGGCCTGAGAGGAGGACATCCTGAACTTCTTCAGAGCTTCTGATGAACGGAGGAGTTCAGTCTAGGATCTGTGACGCACCTCACTTTGTCCGGAAAATTCTAGAACGCTTGACTTCATAGAGAGTCCAGTGACTGTGTTCCACACACTTCAGCTCCCTCAGCAGTTCTACTCACTGCAGCTCCGCATATTAATAAACACCTTCACTCACGACCAGCAGCTTCACCCTCAGTACACACGCCGGAGAAACTGTTGTGCAGCTAAACCGTTTCAGTCCTTCTGGCTGGAAATCATCTTTAAACTGTCTGAATATCCTGTGCAGTAAACTAGGAGCAGGGCTGGAAGGTTGCTGAGGCCATGATACAGCATGACAAAATAACATTTATAACTTCTTACAACTAAATATCTAAGATATTCTATTAGTCGTCTGTTTATAATGTAATCCCTTTAGATATTTTATTGTAAACTCCATGATGTTGTGTCACAGGTGGTAGCACATTAAAAGTTTCTTAAAAAAAGCATATGTGTATAAAAAATTTAGGCTAATTCAGATGTGCCCTAAAACGTTTTATTTACTTTTTCTAGGGTTAGGGTTAGTAAGGACTTTATGATGCACTTTTTAAAAAAAATAATTCTGTTTTTTTAATGTAGCCCATGTTTTTACTTTAAATGAGGAAAAAAACATTTATTTGGAGTTTTATAAATAACTCATTCAGTTCAGCATTTAAAACAAAAAATATTACTGAAATATACTGAATGATATTTGTAATAAGTTTGTCTTTCAGTTGCTGATGGTATAAGATGCTGATACTAGGCTACTTCAGTAAACAGGATGTGGCACTGAATCATAACACAGGTTAGAAATAATGATGGTCCGGACCCTGGCCTAAAGAAATCTTCTCTAACTGGACCTTACTGAACTGAAATACCCCTGCTCTATGGTATGAACTGAGTTGATATGAAGAATCACCACAAGAGGGAGCCCTCTACGTTTTCTTAAGAAAGAGTACTCAGTGTGTTCTGGGTTCTCGTACCTGCAGAAATGAGAAAAAAATCATGTGTGTTTAGTTAGAAGCAGAAAAAAAGTCTGTTATTTATTTATTTATTTATTCATTTGACTGATTTTAAGGAAATATTTAGAACACAAATCATAAAAATACCCCCCACTGGACATCAGACCTAGCCCTGAGGTATCTGCTGTATCTGATTCTGCCCTAGTCTCTGTCTGTGCACATGCAGTACCCAATTAAGTAGTCTTTATGTACTGACCTGTACTGTTGGGTCACTTCACTATGTCACTGTTGGAATTGTGCTGCCACAGTCTTGGGTCTTATTGCTGGTTTGTTCTGCTCAGCTGACCATGACTAGAAGCCTGACACATTTGGATACAACACACACACACACACATTCTGCCCTCCTTTCTCCTTGAGATCCACAGAGATCCTTCGTGGGCCTTCTAACCACTATCAATGAGGCTGAAGAATGTTATGTGGAAAGATTTGGTGGACATAGCTGGGTTACATAATGATCAAACAACCCCCTACAGACATATAGAACAGTGAAAGCCGTTTGACTTATGTGATATTCTGATGTTATGTGATATTATATTGCTATAAGGGAGCCAGAATCACAACCTGAATGGAAGCAGGATACGGATAAAGGAATGGTTGGCTGCACTATGTATATGAATATTTAACTCAGTGTGTGCATGCAATGGCACACAGCACCGCAAATATGCTACAAGCGATTAGTTTGTTCAGCTAATGAAGAAAGATGTGCATTACAAGCACCCCAGCTACATGACGGAAGAAGAAAACCTACATTTAAATAAATGCTTTGCGATAGAGATCTCAAACGACAATTTATTTGATCTTGGAAAATTGCTAATAAATAAAAAATATATACAGAATGTTACTAGAGGGTGGTTGCTATTGCGTTCCATGGTTACTGTTAAATATATATATACTGTTGTCTTTGAGAGAAGCTTAAACTGTAGTTCAAATAAACCTTATCATAACTAGGAGTTTTTTTCTCACCTTTCTTAAGATTCTTAAGACATACTGTATCGATAAGTGTGACTGGCATTTGTAGGTTTATACAAAAGAGCACTTCTTGCTGTAGAACCATGGCCTCCTCCTCTGTGTCCAACTCTGAAGTCACTCCTTAATCCGGTCAGTGCAAAAAGTGTCAATTTCGATATCAAAAAATCAGTGCACAGGCGTTTATCTACCTGTTCAAATGAACCTACAACAATTTAGCTCCACTCTTTCACGCTGAAGTTATAAGGAGTGGTTCAGCCTGTATTGCTTTTCGAATAAGGCACAATTCAGATCAGCCAATCAGTATAGAGGTCATTTACATATGTCAGTCAGAGATAAAGATGGGTTGGAAAATTGTGATGTAAAAATGAGACACACAAACATCACAGGAACTAAACATGGAATTAAATGAATGCTAGAAAAACGCAGGATATGTAGGATAGGATAGAGCGGAACCTCCGGCAGGTCTGAACTGTGGAACTACTGTGGCTTTGCTGCACCATGACAGATGTGTCAGCATACCCCTTCAGGACAGCAACCTGCCAGTCTACCATGATAGATTGCATCTTTCTCTCCACCTGCCGAGTCACCACAAGCCCCACTTGTTTATTTCCAGAGTCTGCAGCTGTAGCTCTCCGCCATCTGTGACCATCAGATGAGCTGGCTTTCATCAGAAAGAAAACTTTGTGAAGTTTAGCCCAAAATAGGTTCTAGGCTAATGACTGAGCAACACTTTCCTCACGTAGTTCTCTGTCACCCAGTGCATAATGAGAAAAGCGTAATCTATATTGAGACTATTTGGGATGGGGCTTAGAGTAGGAGTACAAGCGAGGCCCAAAACACTCAAGATGGTGTCTCATTAGAGTGTGTATGGCTGTGTTTCTCAGTCAGTGTGTCTCTGACACATACCCAAGATGGCTAGAGGGAGGACAATGGTTATGTAACAGTGAATCAGTCTTCAACCAGATCTGTGTTATTCAAAACAAGGGCTTATATTGTCACAGAACATCTGCACAGCAGTGACATTCCTCTGTGACACCTCGGTCGCCCCCTATATAAACTAAATCTATCAAAAACAAAGCAAAAACAAGCAAACAACACAGAGCTAGGGAAAAGAGTCCATATTACATCAGAAAAACATAGAAATCTTCCTTGCCTTTTAAAATAAAATAGATGTACATAAAAATGGTTAAAGAAACAAAACATACTACACTGTTCAGTCCATACAGTTTATATAGTGTCGCTGTCCAAAGCTGTCTCAAAAACAGTAACATTACAGGAGAGGCCTTTTTTTAGAGGTCCTTTCCTTTTAATGTAAGTTAATGTAAAAAGGTTTTATTCTGAGTGATTTTGTTATAGAAAAATAAATCAAATCTAACTGTGATATCACAAAAAACATTATCATATATTTACACCCATCAGCCACATAATTAGATACACTTTGTTTCTACACTACCGTCCATTTAATCAACTTTACTTACTATATAGAAGCAATTTGTAGTTCAACAGACTGTAGGTCATCTGTTACTCTGTATTTAGTATATATATTTAGTGTATATATCTTTGTTATCCCCCTTTACCCTGTTCTTTAATGGTAAGAACCCCAACAGGACCACCACAGAGAAGATATTATTTGGGTGGTGGATCATTCTCAGCACTGTAGTGAAATTGACATGGTGATGGTGTGCTAGCGTGTGTTGTGCTGGTGTAAGTGGATCAGACACAGCAGTACTGCTTGAGTTTTTTAAACACCCCTATGTTACTGCTGGACTGAGAATACTCCATCAACCAAAACTATCCAGCCAACAGCATCCTGTGACCACTGATGTAGAACTAGAGGATGAGCAATACAAACTGTGCAGCAATAGATTAGTTAATGTCTCTGACTTCACAAAGTGAACCAACAAGGTAGGTGTGGACAGTGAGTGGATCCACTGAGATCCACTCAGACCAGCACACTCTAACACAGCACCAGTGTCACTGCAGTGCTTATAATAATCCACCATCCAAATAATGCCTGCTCTGTGGTGGTCCTGTGGGGGTCCTAAACATTAAAGAACATGGTAAAACGAGTTATGAAGGTGTGGCAAAAAACAGATTGCAGTTCGTAACTGTAGAGCTATAAAGTACACCTATATCAGTAGAGCCTTTAAAATGGACAATGGGTGTAAATACGAGGAGGTGTACCTAATGGAGTGGCCAGTGGGTGTATGTTTGCCCATTCAGTTCATAGCAATTAAGCCCCACTCACTCAGACTCAAGTTACAAGCAGTGTTTCAGCCTGGACTGCTCTTTAAATACAGCACAAAACAACATACAGTTTCAAGAAAATATAAGTGACCCCTTTGGAATTACCTGGGGATTTCTGCCTTGATTACTGGCCAAAGGTGTTTCAGTTAACCCTACTAACATGTTAAAACAAATTACTTTCATAATGTAATGGGTCAAATTCACCCACACAGCATAAATACACTCAAAAACAAGCTATAGGTCAAATCAAAACAGAAAAACCTGAAATATGAGAGTAGATCATACCATTTTAACAATAATGTAATAAACATAATCTTCAGGGAGGGTAACCAATATTACAGACCACTCAAAGTGGAAATGTGGGAGAAGGCTTCAAAAGCATTGCTAAAACGTGGGGTGTACATTAATCTACAGCTGGACAAAGTGTCTACAAAAGGAAAGACATTCAGGACGGCTGCTACTCTCCTCTAGGAGTGGGTCTCCGGTTAAGATCACTCCAAGAACACAACATAGGCAATCCTGACAGAGGTGAGGAAGAACCCAAGGCTAACAGCATAAGACCTAAAGAAGACTTTACAAACTGCAAACATCTTTGTTCTATTTAGAAAAACACAGACAAGAAACAGGGTTCATGGAAGGAAGCCTGTCTCAAGTTTGCCAAAGACCACCTACAATTCTTCAGAGCCACATTACATTAAAGCTGCACTATGTAAGTTTGGGGGATTTAGAACATTTGTAATGTGGGTTGTGTTTCGCATCCTTTCCGAGAGCAGATGAATATGATGATTGTGACTTCTTTCAAACTGAACAAAAACTCCTACATACGTTATTTCTAACTCACATTAAAAGTTAAGAATGTTTATCCTTTGCTGTGACATTAGCATTTCGGCTTTTGTTCCAACAGCGATGAGATGTCATTGAAAGATAAATAAAAAATGCATTAAATCTATCTCTCTCTTTTTAAGGGACACATGCTACTGACATCTGTTCAAGAGCCCCAGCTTTTCCCATCAAAAACAGGTGAACAAAAGCAGGTGAACCTTTTCTAAACAGAAGCACCCCGAGGTGAGAACTGCCTCAGTGATTTTTCAAAGCGACCGTGTCTGTCTTTTATTTATTTTGCTTTAAAAGAAAGTTGAGCAAGTGTCCTTGCCTGACACATCTAGTCGTATTGCAGCACTTCTCTTGTACTGCAGTAACATGAAAGAGACTGAAGGACACTGAAAGGACATGAGAGAGCAAATGTGTCCCCTTTGATCTGTGGACGTCTGTCTCTCGTCTCGCTGTATGATCGCACTCGCCTGTCCACATTGTTTCTCTCCCTCTCCTGTCCCTCCCATCTGGACTTCTGAAGAGCTCTGCTTGAATCAGAGGTCCGGTTCCAGTGTCAGTGCCGCTGTCGAGTCTCTGTGTGCTTGAGTTCGTTGGCTTGGTGGAGTTCAGAGGAGTTCAAGCACTAGCACCTGGCGCTAGAAACAAATCAAAGCTCAAAAGAAAAACTTAATGTGAATTCCTTTTTCTGCCTTAGTTCAATTCTAATCATTGTTCTGTTGGGCCTGAGAGCCCATTGCTAACCAGAGCTCAGCCCTCATTCCAGCTGATGTGTATTTCCCCCCACACCAGCTAACATTTCCAGATGATGTCACGCAGCCGGTGACGTGCGAGATGTCCTGCTGGCAAGGGCTGCCCTTAAGAGGACGGAGAGACAGAAACTGATGATTTTACAGATGAAGAACGCTGTCTATAATCTGGAGATCATGTCGGGGGGACGTCAGTATTACACACCATCCACATTACCAGAGTCTCGGTGGACCAGGCTCTGCTCCTGGTTTTGTTAAAATGACTCCTCAAAGCAGAAGCCAGAGTGCATGTGGTGTGGTTTGCCGCTCCTCTCCAGGCATCTGCTCTAGCTTGTTCCTGGCCAGAGATAAGTTGCACGAAACATTAGAAGCAGGAACCCAATTATGTGCCCTGGCTGGGCAGATAAACAGCCTGTCCATCTGGGTCTTTACTGAACGTTTGGACTTGTCTGGGGTCACCCTATATTTAGAGAAGGAATCAGTCTTAAAGGTTCTGCTGTCAGATAGGAAGGAGTTTGCTGTCTTTTACTCCAGACTGACGTCAGTGGGGGTTAATGGTGAACGTCACATGCACTCCTGATCTCAGGACAGGCTTGTTTCAATCTGACAGGTGTAGCATTACATGAAAGTCAGTGCTGTTGTTGAGGGTGATCTATGCCAGGTGAATGACGAGAGGGTAGAATGGTATCTGCAACGATGCATTGATTAACCATTTCCATATTCTATAACCTGTTGCTTATAGTCTGATGTTTTTGCTTAAATGAGCTTTTTCTAAACACAGCAGCTGTTTTTTTACATGGTGGGAAAATCATACAACCAATATAAATTTGGCCAAAATTATTTAGAATAAAATCTCTGGTAACACTTTTTAATGGTTTGCTGTAAATGCTGTGTTGATGCTCGGTCTATCTTTAACTAGCTTTCAACCAAAAATCTATAAAATGCTACTGAACTGAAGAACTTGAGAATGATAGATTGTATTAGCTAACATGAACCCTAACCCCTAAATTTACATAAAAAACCTGTCATAGTCCAGTCACTGAAATAGAAACAAAGTCATTAAGAGTGATTTGATGTGAAATCACTGCCTATTGTAAAGAAAACCTAGCAGCTCAGATATCTCTATTATGGTGGTAAAAGGAGCCAGACACTGCAAATGCCTAATAAAGCCATAACGCAAATGTAGCCATTATATTAAATACAGAAAACCGTCAGTGAACCCACTTGTATCTTCTCATTTTTTATATGCAATGTTCATAAAGGTACATTTTTGGGAAATTGGGAAAAAGAAGGAAAACCTATAGGGAGAATTTTGCCTCAGAATATCCTGCATGTACCTTCCTGCTATGTACAGATTTAAAACCAAATATGTTTTAAGCTAAAACCTTCTTGAAAACAACCATAAAACAATGACTCAGTCCTTAAGCAATTTGTTTGAAACCAAAAGCATTGAACACTTCAGACATCTGGTTCCCATCACCACCACGATGAAAAATCCTAACCCTGTTACTGTAAAGTGAACATTTTACACTAAACAGTGGTAAATTACTTTGTTTCCATTGTAACACTTGCAGAAATAAAGAACAGGAAACTTAACTTTAACTTGAACTCAGAATGGGAAATTGAGTGGGGGCTAAATCAGATATACAACAAACATAGAAGTGCTGGTACTGATTAAAAGTCAGTGGGTAAAATAAAGTTTAGATGTTATGCCGGGCATATATACAGTAGATACAATGAACCTCAGAAGAATTCGTTACCTATCATTACATTCTTTAGGCCATGCCAGTTTTAACAAAATAATATTAGTTTTAGAAAAAGCCCCTTCAGCACAACATCCAGCTGATTGTGTTTGTTTGAAGAAACCTGGAGAAGAATTCTAACCAGACTGTACTAAGAGCACTGTGAAGCTCAGAGGTCAAAATGTCAAAGGTTGTTTTTCTCACAGTGGTATCGATGTGTTTGTGTTTAATGATATGGTCCGTATTGTATATTAGACAGTCAACATTATGATCCAGTGGCCGAATTCCATCATTGCAGTTCTAACAGAATATGGTATATGACTACATGTAATATATTTTACCCTCAACTAGTTTCATTTGATGCCATGTGCTTCATGGTGTATGTACTCCATTACAACTAATTTACAAATAACAAAAAGCTCATGTTGTCCAGACTAGATTGATCCAGTGTGGAAGATCGACATAAGCCGCCTCCTTCATCTAACTTTTATTTTCTTTACAAAGATTTAGTGTCCAGTCAGAAAAGTAAGTCTACAGCAAATTAATTTCATTGTAAAAATACAAATATGTGACCTTTTACTTTCAGGTTTGAAGATCATTTGAAGATTTTTATGATGAATCCATTTTTTGTTAATCACCTCATTCTGAAAGAGTTTTTAGACTCATTGCTTGATGTTGCTTGGAAAATGCATTTCAAGCTTTTCTAGGGAAGAACAGGGTAAGAATGCTATGATGCACTTTGTCAGTTAAGATCCTGTGCAGTGCTCCCCGCAGACAGATTCAGGTTAAGATTTGAAAAAGCGATCATAAATATATGAAGACCTCAGCATAGAAAATACTGTGCTGTTCTGTTGTGTTATGCTGTGAACGTGTGTAGATGTGTGTTTTTGACCTCCTCTTCGGTTTTCTGTGAGAAAGTGAGCTGGATATATATATATATATATATATATATATATATATATATATATATATATATATATATATATATATATATATATATATATATATATATATATATATTTCCATCCTTGGTCTATGAAAATATGTTTGTAGACTACTGTGCTATAAAAGTCTCTTAGATAACCATGTGCGATTATTGTTATTAAACCAAAAGTACTGATTTCTAAGTACAGAACTTACACTTTTTGATGAGTAATTACAGTCACAGTGCAAAGATGAGCAGACATTGGCTGCATTCTTTAATGGACAATTACTGTCTCACAACCACAATCCATTTCTAGATTTGGTGACTTTAAAGACATCATTGTGGTCCAGCAGAGTGTCTGCCTGACCACCCCTTGATGAATTTCAATGGCTCTGTCTTGGCCATATAGTGCACTACTACATACATTGAGTTTAAAACTGGTCCATGCACCCGAACAGTGCATATCCATTTGGGATTCCAGCATGTGTGTACAATTCCATACTGTACAAACAGAGCACTGTTTGAAGCCACAATTTCCAACATGTGTACGATATAGAAAGGCGGGAGCTGATCCATGTTATTTTCAGGCACACTTAATGTCAACATCAATTGGAACTTCTATAATTTTACTTCTATATATCTGAGTGAAATATAGTATCAGGAATCTATCTGTGAGTTTTCTTGCAAAATAGGTGGGCATGGTCGGCGGGGGATATGAAGCATGATATTATTAGTTAACATCATTCATCTCTGCCTGCTGGTGTACAGCAATGTAATAAAAACTCAAAAGACATTTTAGAGGCAGCAAAATTCATTAGATTTATATAGAAGGATTTTGTTTTTTAATATGATACGATAGATCATGCCTAATGTGATCAGGGACATGAACTAACATGGTAAAAATAAAGGTCAGGTTGAATTTAAGTCAGGTTGACATTAAACATGATATACCAGACTGTCAACTATCACAGGGAGAGTGTTGTGGGTGCTGATACAATATCATTTCCAGTAAAATACTGACATTTTAGGTGGTCTCTACAGAAAAAGAAGATTCTCTAAAATAAATGAGCACGCTGTCAGTTTAGTCTACGAATTTCATATTTATAAACAATAATGATTGAAGTTTGATGATTTTGATCTTGGCTCAGAATTCTGCTGGATACTGCTTTCATTATAACACAAGGAAACAATCAATTAGCAGGTATTAATGTATAACGCATCTTTTGTTCATCATATTGCGACACTGCATTCCAAGACTGCATGCCACAATTTACAAATGCACATAAGAAATCTCACCTGGTCCTCATGAGTTAATGTCTCTTACAGCTGGCTCACACAAAGCTATTAAAGCACAAATATACTGCCTGATACCCGAGACATTGCTTGTACGGCAGTTTTTGATTAAATGTATTTATAAGATACATGCACAGCAGAGAGCCACATAGAGTAAGAGAATAGAATTTAGAGAATTTAGAAATATAGAATTTACATACACATTCAAAATAAGCAAATAAAAACAGAACAGCATGTGTTACAACAGCATGGCTGCATAATCAGAGAGTGTGAGTACTATACCAACCTGTCTCCGTCACATTGAAAACGTGTGGCTCATTAAGCTCAAAACATGAAGGCACTGTACGGTTACACTCTGGAAGAAGAAGAAGAAGAAGAAGAAGAAGAAGAAGAAAAACAGCTTTTAAAACTAAAACAGTTGCAAAATAATTGCTAAGTGATGCTAAAAAGAAAGGTAATGCAACACAGTGGTGAACATACTCTCAACTGTTTTGGAACATGTTGCAGGCATCACATTTTGGAATGAGTGAACACAAAAACAATAAATACAAAAAACAATAATATTTGTAACAATTTTTACACCCTTTTCAAATTTATTACAGTCACATCTTTTCAGATTTCCAAATCAATGCTTTTTGGTTTTATTAGCATTTCACATAGTGTCCCAAATTCTTTAAGTTAAGGTTTCAGAAAACGTAGATTCACTGGTTGTTTTGCATGATACGTAAAATGGCAATATTATGTCAGCGTAAAGATATATGAACCATCTGAAAGACTGTTTCTATTTCTCTTACTGAAATAGACAAATATATATACACAAAATTCCTCTTCAAGGTATCATGTGGGATACATGTGTTATTTTCTGTCATGTTACTAATCTTGTGTAAATTGTTGGGTTTTTTTTGGATAATGGATTTTATTCCAAATTACTCCCTTGATTTCCCTTGAGTATTTAACCAACCACTAAAGCCCTTCATGCATTTCATTTCATCAGTTCATCATGAGAATATTCCTTATTCCCTCTTATTTGATACATTAGGATGTGATGGTTTCTACTGTGATCTTCTCAAGTCTGCTGCAAAGCATTTCAATGTCTTTGAGTTTGAGTTTGAGTTTCTTATTGTTAGATGATTATGCTACAAACGTCCCTTATGTGATTGCTTTGGCAAGCTCGGTTGACTGACATACTCAGATTAGAAAGACTCACATAGCTTGCTTAAGAGAGCAGGATTTTTATGGATGTTCTCTAAAACAAGAGGCTCTTACCCAAAGCCTGAGCAGCCCACTTGTTCTGCAGAGTATTTGTGCGTTCCTCAGTCATTAGTGAAATCAGCAGTTAAAATATGTAACTTCATGAGGTTCCATAACCGGATATCGGATGAAAAGACATGTTAACATGAGAACACTGTGTAATGAGCTGAGATATGCTGAATTAATGTCGACCCTCCATTCAGCTTGTACTGTGCTTGCCGTGACCGGGTCACACACACAGGCCCTACAGAACTTTGCCGAGCCAGGTAACACATGCAGGAGAACACCTCAACAGCCCATGTTGTTAAAGGGGGTCCCACTTAAAATGTGAAAGTCCTTAGTTGCCCTGGAAACAATTTCTCTGGGAGAATTAATGAATACATTTCACTTGGCAGACCATGTGGGAATTTTTTTGAGATTTTTTAATACCTTTAATTTGTAGCCATGCAGACTGGCGAGGTGTTACAAGAACACAAAAAGAACTGTACAGAAAGAGTCGTTTTCCCCTTGCTGTAGAAAAGCATTTGTCTGCATTTTCTGTCTGCATTTTCTTTCATTTGACATTTCTCATACATATTTTTAATTTACTGTTTGATTTATTTAAAGAACAAAGTTATCATACCAGCAAATCATACTTGTTCAAAGGCGACTGCCTTTTAGTCACTCAAGCAATAAATTAACCAAATTTAATTGGAAATGAGATTCAGTTGATTGAACACAGCCCGGTTTAAATGTAGACAACCTTGTTCAGTGTAAATCTAACTCATACCACCACAAAGTTTGCAAGCACACCTGGCCAGAACCAAAAGAAAGTCCAAAATCTGTTGGAATATATGAATCCTGAAAGGGTTGCAAAACTAAAAACTAATTAAAAAAACAATTCTCAAATACCAAGTCACAGTATAGTATATACATACCACATAGCATTTGCATTGCATATGTTATATATGTCATAAAGCAGAGAACTATTATGGAAAGTATCAGTTTATCTGTCTGTGAGCTGAGGAATAATCAAGTTATGCAGTATTTTTTCACATGGGAGATTTACATGGATATTTTTGCTCCTTAAATCAATGAAATAATAATCTGTAAATTGTATTTTAATCAGATTATCTTTGTCTTGAATTACATGTTATATTCTAGGTGACAAACATCAGTAAATACTTTTTCTTGGCACTGTAATTATTAATTGGAGTCTTGTCATTTCCTAAATAGTTATATTATCCCATAATGTCTGCTCCTCTCTGCTTCATCCACTATATTTATATATTTAAATTAACATCACATTTAACTGTTTGAAAGTGATGTAGGATTCAAAAAATATTTCATGTATTGTTACAGTTACTGCTAGGGAAGGATACGTGTCTGTAAATTGTATTTGATCCTTAGTCCTCTAACGTTTTCAGAGCCCTGTCTTGGGTATTCTGTGATATGTGCAAGGGATTTTGCTATGAATGAATTTTCATAATTGCTCCCTCGTTCCCATCCCTAACTGTTTTCATCTGTTTAACTGACATTTGTTTTGCTTGTTGTCTCAACGTGTGTGCTTTGAGGCTTTACCCATTACTAGTTTAAATTAAAGCTTGATGGAATTAGACTGCAAAAGCACAGTCACACAGGCTACAGCAAACTAGATTTCAACTATGGCTTTACAGTTGTGTAGACTTTTAATGTCAGTGAAATGCCTGGGGAGAATTTCCACCCCAGATCATCAAGAAATCATTTTAATAAAATGTAAATTGCTCTTTGCCCTGCAAATGTGTTTTAATAAGCATGCTTAGGAGATTCTTCTTTTCACGTTTAGCTTTTATTTACTATTACTGGCAGTGGTAAGAAAAAACTGGCCAAGCCTGTTGTTCCCACTGGACTTGTACTGTTTTTTATCACTTCTAAGTGCACAAATAACAGCCCAACATTGAAACTGAAGCACAGAGTATCAGTATATTGGATAGGTATATTGTAGCATCCTGCTACTGGCCTATGTAACTAGATGGAAAGGAGCCACATGTGGAGCCTTACATGAGCCCTGGATTTGCAGGGGAAGAAACTTTGTAAATAATTTAATGAATTGCAAATGAATTGTACAACATGCGTATGTGCTACATTGTGCTGGGTTGTAGGTTTGGAGTGGGTTCACAGTCTAATGAATGGACATTGTGGTGGTTCTATTCTGTGCCTGTGTTCAGTAAAAATTTGATTAAAATGTTTTGTTTCCAGCTTTTTTTTTTCGTGTGACAGGTGTCAGAGGTGAGATGGTGACCCTACAGCAGCCTGGAAAAGAATGACCTGCCAATACCACTAGATGGCAGAGTAATATGATGGCCTGGCAGTTGACCATGAGCTTCCAGTAGGTGGCCAGCAGCGTAGATGACCCACAATGACACCCGGAGGGAGAGGATACAGCCCCACACACCCCAGGGACTCATTGAGGCTGATAGTATTGATCACAATAAGTTATAAGTATTCAAATATATTCATTAATAGTTTATTTTAAGTTCACTTGCTCAGTTGACTTTTCAGTTGATCTTGCCATACCTGGCCTTGAATTTCTAAAAGCCTTCATTGTGGTTGATGATCTCTAGCAACATTGAGTTATTGTGTAAGTGGCACTGTGAATTGCTAATCATGGCAACACATTTGATTTCAGTATGCTGCACCAAATCCACCAGTTTCCATCAAACCAGGCTGTTCTGCCTTTGCACCAATCAATTCAGTATATCTCTCACTTCTACCTCCCTCTTCATCAAACCACTGGGAAATTCTCACATGCTGCCATTTTTCTTAATGGTATAATTAAGTAGAAATTCTCCATCATTCCTTTATTTCCATCATTTCACGATTACAGTATTTCCTTTACAGTAGCACCCACACCAACTGGCTATAAACCAGCTTGCTAAGAGTTTGCAGCGTAATTGCCATCTCAGATAACCCTGCATGGATTCTATCCAAGTTATTACTGTGGTGTTAATTGTTAACTCCAAGTGTGTAGAATTAGCATGGACGGAAGTGACGAGTCCCCACCAATATCCAGCGATTACTGAATTGTCCCCTCCAATAATTTAATCCCATCTAAAAAAAAAAAAATGATCTATAAACGTCTCATTAACCTAGAGGTTCAGAAAGGGATAAATCACATTCTCTACTCGAGTCCTACCTTCCCGAAACACATACGACCAGTGTGATTGGCTGTGTCTTTCCCTGCTGTCACGTGAGACTCTGTAGCTGTGTTTGGTTGTTAGCAGTGAGTGAGGATGGCAGCAAAAAAGAAGAAGATGGACATACGGAGCTATTTTTCAAAGAAACGTGTAAGTCACTTAAAGTCAATGAAATGAGTTCATCATAATAACGTTAATGGAGATGCTAGGCTTTGGCGCACAGCATACAGCAGGCTAACATTGTCTGTAACTATGAATGACATGGTTAGGAAATGAACTGCACAACAAACTGCCAACTGTCAGTTCTTATCCAATGAGCAGCATGTCTAACTCCGTCTGAAACTTTCTGTCTGAGACCTGTTTCATTTACACTATGTCTGAAGTAAAGTTAATAAATTAATGTAATTAACGTAAACTCACTGCTTATTGGTTTGAAAGTGGGAACACTATCAGGATGAAGATGTCTTGTACTTTCATTTACACATTGAGAGAGATTTGTTTTTTTCTGTGATTGTTACTTTGTTGGGTTTGTGGAGATTATGCAGCTCCATCTACTTTTACTATTGCTGATGTATGAAACCTGTTTCATTTGCACTATGGCTGTAAAGTAAACTGAAGTCTAAACTACTTCTTTGTTGGTCATTAGTTTAACATTATTTTAACATTATGTAATTCATTAATTAAATTATGAATTGGTAATCAGAATAGTTTAAAAGCACATAGAATAGTATATGTAGTATATCAGTCCTTTATCGATTTATCATGGAGCAAAGAGAAAACAACAGGCAATGGCGGGGAGGGGTAGATTCATAGGTCCCCAGCAATGTCAAGAGCAAATCTATGCCCTTGGTTGACACTCATTAGCTACTGCTACATTCTCCCAAAACTGCTACTGCTACTCCTCAGTTGTGGTCGTAACTGATAAATACTGATTTTCTGTAAAGCTGCTTTGAGACAACACTGGTTGTAAAAAGTGCTATATAAAAAATGTTGATTAATTGATTGATTGATTGATTGGTTGATTGATTGATTGATTGGTTGATTGATTGATTGATTGATTGATTGATTGAAATACATCTAACAAATTATGTTTTTGTATTATTTAGTATTTTTACCCTCAGCCTCCCACAATCATGGTCCCAAGACAAAAAAGTTTGGGCATAGATTCACATAGCGACACATCTAAACTCAGTGCAGGCCACATTGACACCTGGTGCTATGGGAATGTGGAGGGCACTGACTAAGTACCTGCTGCTCTGAAACCCTTCAGCATTGGCCAGGACAAAATATACTGTGGCCAGAATAACAAAACGTTCATCCCAGCATTGGCTGCTAGATTGTAGGGCATACAGCCCTGCAAAACGAAAACCATGCTGGTTTAAGTTGGTTTATGCTGGTTTATGATGCTCTGGTGCTGGTTTAGCTGGCCACACAGCATGGTCACGTCATGGTCAGCATTTTCCAAATCCAGTCCTGGAGATCCACATGTCCTAGACTAGTGTTTTCCCTGTATCTGCTTCTTATCATCAGCTAATTATCGAGTCCTTCCTAATTTCAGTCAGCTGTATTAAAGCAGGGAGAACACAGTACAATGTAGCCAAAACTCTAGGAGACACTGATCTGACTGTTGTATTGAGACAAGGCAAAGAAACTGCAATAAGAGACAATGCACTGACCAGAGCCCAGCCGTGAAGTCATCAGAATTCCAGCAAACCCATAGCAGCCTCGCTTACAGCCCCCTCCCACTCTCAGCTTTTGTGGTTTTCAGTAAAATCCAAATTAAATTCGTCTTATGTCAGCAGCTCCAGTAAGCTCCTGGGTAAGTGTGTTGGGAGAAGATATTGTGCGCAGATTAAATTATTAAATCCGGGGACAGTCCATCCACATGGTGGTCATCAGGCAGCAGCCTTATACACTTAAGGAGTGGATGGAGAACAGCTTTTATCTAAAAAGCCCTGTAGGAACCATAGCATCACTGAGCTGCTGAGCATACATGATGGTTCAACAAGGCTCTCAAATGACCAAAAGTATCCCCAAGCGCTGACTCACAGTACATCAGAAGGACCTCTGACCCAGCAGTCACTGTCATAACTGCATACTATATATATATATATGTATGCAGAGGCAAATGAAGGACTTTTTTTAGTTCTGAGGGTAGAGACATATGTCTGGGGTGCAGCCTTTAGCAAAGCCTGCATTACAAATCTTACTTGAATTACAAAATAAAACAAAACTCAATGTCTTTACTACTGTACCCTGTCATTGGGCTGCATGGCACTTAAAATGTAACAGAAGTTGATTACAAAGAGAGGAGTGCATCATCAATGATAACATAATTTGCCAAGCCTGATGTAGAAAAGAAGACCATGATTGTCCCAGGTGGGAAAACCTTTGAAGTCTATGGTCAGTCTTAAAAATGTGACGAATGCTCAAAACAGCTAGTCTGTTCATGTGGGATCATAAGAAAGAACATCTTTTCACAGCACCAGGAACAGTGTGGCCTGATATGTATCCTTGGCTGTTAGGACTGTTTACTAGCACAAAACCAAAAAGAGCTGTAGTGAAGCATCACAAGAGAAATGTCCGGCATTTAAAGAATTACGTCGTAAGATCTAACATAGATTGAGGCTCACCAGCTTAAAGTTAATCTCCAAAATAGTAACTTTACAGGAGAGGACATCAACGTTCTTAACTTTCAATGTAGGTAAATGTAAAGAGGTTTTATGACATGTGATTTTGTAGCATTTCTATTGGTCCATTCATCATTAAGCTTTCACAGGATATAATCAACAGCTGTCGTGTTTAAATGATATAGAAGCATTGAGACATGTTTTTCTTTGGACAGCAACAATATCTAGCAACCAAAAAAAAAGATCATATAAACACAAATCCTTTGAAGTGAACAGCAGGATCTACTTTCTTGTCTCTGCTGATGAGGGGGCACCTTTCCTCAGGTAAAGGTCTTGGTCTTGTGTGTATATTTACTATACACAGTGTGTGTGTAATCCAAGGCCAGATTACTTTTGCTGTCTTTGAGGGCTACTGAAGCGAAATAGACATGCATGTTCCTATAGGTTTTAAGAAGGAGGTACTGAGCCATCCAAACTTTTCAGCAGGAGGCTGTAATAGCTCATGGGAGGAAGCAAGGGGTTCCCTGGCAGCCAGTTCCACATCATTACAATGGAGTACAAAATTTATTTAATTACAAGTCAGAAAGCAAATTCTCCCTCCCGCTGTGTTGCAGGTAAACATAGCAAAAAGTAAACTTTGTAAGCATTAGTAGGTCTGCAGGCTGGCTGGATGCTGGAGGCAGGCTACAAAAATATGGTAGACCTGGAGGCTAGCCAAGGAGGGAGGCGTATCCACTCTTAAATGAGCGATGGCTTTTTTAATAGTGCTCACCAAAGCAGCCTCTCCACCGGACATATGATGAGTCACAGGTTGCATCCTCCAAGAGTCACGCAGTCATCTCTGTGGAGTCCTGCATTAGGAATCCAAAAGAAGACTGTTGTGACCAGAGAGCAGGGGCATCAGTTTTAAGGGGTCTTGCCAGGTAGTATCTTCAGCAAATGCAGCAGTAGAAAGTAATGGGGTCTAGATGCAGTGGCATCAAAATGGCAATAGTTATGTCTATACCTGTCACACTGGGCAGTGCACTTTATCAGCCTGTCCTATATTAAATGCCCCTGTGTGCGTTAACATCGAGTTCCACACTGTCTGGCTCTGCCTCGAGCTAAACAAGGTCATCATATCTATCTGTAACTAGCATGTTTGTATTGTCACTGAGTGTGAAATTAAGGAGGCAATAATGAATGTAAAAGGAGGACTGTGTTGCTATATGAGATGTGGGGTGTGAGGTGTGTAAGTGTATGTGTAAAAGAAAATAAAAATAAAAGAGAATTTACACTAAAACAATGTAACCGGAGATATGACATATGGAGCAAGTGTTTAGTCTAAATTTGTAAGAAATTATAAGACTGAAAAGTCATATTTAGTTAAAAAATGAATAACTTGAACTTAAAGGATGTTGTAAAAATGTGGAGTTCTATTTCACATGTACATTTTACTGTTGGTGATAATGCCTATCAATAATGTATAATCAAGAGCATTTATGTACTAGCTCAAATGCAATCATATCCTATGTGTCTGGAGATTTTCTGTGTAAAGCTGGACGCCCCTCTGACCCAGTAAAATATAATTATGTAAGCTTTGTGAAGGTCAGATCTGACAGGATAGCTGTTAGAAGATATATTGATGGACAGTCTGGTTCCTATAGATAACTCCCTGTAAGATAACATACGGCATCACAACTTTTTCGAACATCGAGACTTTGAACATCTACAAGGATTTGATGTATAGCTATGAGTAGACAGATTAGGCAACACATCAGCCTGAAGGTCATTGGCTCGGAGATCCTTTAAAGCCTGTGAGTTTCAAGAGGCCACTGCAAGGCCCACACCGGCTTTACACATGAACAGACTGTTACTTTAATGGACCAGAAGATACTCTGTTGCTTTCATTTTACTTTGGTTTAATTTTTTATGTATCCATTTTTTATTTTTGCCATCATTAATCCATTATGTTACCTTTTTTATACTTTTCATTCATTTTTGTGTACGATTTTTATCCTTTTTGAACACTTATGACAAAACCCTCCTTGGCCTGACTAATTCTTTGAATAAACTTGGTGCTAAAGCAGCATTTTTTAACGGTACTATTTGCAAAATACCAATGAAATAAATTAAATAAATGAAGGGTGTTCTGTGACTTTTATCAGTGCTGTATGGGGTTTGTATTTCTCTATTTTTCTTTGCCTCATAAGAACAGGAATTATAATAAGAATTGGCTTGAGACTGGCTGAATCATAAGGCGCTCCACTATATGAAGAAGGGAAGAACACAGAGGTATTCCCTGCTTTTATAACACATGTAGTATTTGTTTTGTTAAGGTTGTTTTGGGAGTTCACTAATCCCACATCTGTTTTTCCTTTCCTATGTTACTTGACTATGAAGAGTTTGCTAATGAATAAACCCATGTACCTAAAAAGCCCAGGGCCAGCGTTGAGAGCCTCTGATCTAAACCACAGTCTGCTAAGCCAGCCTCTAGTGACCCAGCTGGCAGCCTCCCTCTGCCAGTGATGCCTACATTAACCAACATCTAGTGCTGATGTCACAAAAAAATGAACTAGGCACAGCTGGCAGTTTGGATGAGGTAATGTGGTGTAACAGAGTTGACCGGTCCCACTGAGAGTGCATGCTGGCTTAGTCACTGTTTGTTTCTTTCTTCTCATTTTTCCTGTTAGTATTGAGGAAAAAAGCCAGTAATACTCTTTTTAACGCCAGTCAGCTTGTCCTCCAGTGACACCTCATTCTTCCTCTTTTCTTCCACACTGTCTCTGAGGTGTGTTTGCTGACTGACATAGTGGCGTCTTGTGTGGTTGAGAGGAGACAGCGTAGCGTTGCTAGGTAATGGCCAAGAGCAGCAAATCCCCAGATAGCAGGCACCGAAAGCCCCACCTGCCCCTGTCACTGAACTCATTTACCAAAAACACATCCTGACAGACTACAGCACTGCGTTACAGGGATCAATCCCAAACTGTCTTTCTTCATTCCCTTTCATCACCCTATAGGGGACTTCTAATCACCTGTAGCACACTCCGGGTCCAAGTCTTAACTGAGCATGCCATCTTGTGCCCTATGAGCAAGAGGAAGAAACCTTGACAGGAACAAAGACTCAAAAGTCAACCTATTCCCCTCCAATCAGCAAAAGTCCTATAGACCGTAAAGAATTTATGATAAATATGCAATAGTGAACATGACCTAAGAGGACAAACTAGCCTTTTATTGGCCTTTCAGAAACATGTAGACTAACCAATGTTGACCAATGACAGAAATAATCAAATGAACAATGATAACAAATGACTGTAAGGTCATGTCCAGTGACTATACAGCCTTAAGCAAAAGACAGGAATGTGAGGCTCTGAGCTCATCAACGTTTAAATAAGATCTACTTCAACTTAACTCTACTTGATATATCCAATAGCTCATAAGATTGTCCCAAGATTGTTTTAAGATTTCATTTGGTTTCATAAGTGTCATTATATTAATTGTACTGGCAAATAATTGTATTTATACATTAAAACAAATATGATGTATCTGCCAATGTAAAGTAAGATAATTTGGTATAGAGTAACATTGAAGTAAGGTGATGAGAAGTGGGATTACGGTTTACAGGAAGCAATAAGTGGCCTAAACCCTTTACATTTGAGTGAATCATTTAGTAACTTGTACTGGATTGTAATGGAGCGATGTATACCTGCTAAGCCTGTGCAGAACTCTGACTGAAAAAATCTGTGTTAACTTCAGTGTGTAGCAGCAAACCTTTTCCTTCCTCCCACTTTTTCCATTTCTCCGCTCCACCTGGATAACTTTATTAGATTTTTTTCTCTCAACACCCAGAACATCATATCAGAGTGCCTCCACTCCTTAATGTAGATTATCTCTTGATTGTATTTTTCATACCAGTCTGTGCACAGTTGAATCATCACATAATCACATGCAATAGTCTGTGGCCTGCGGAGGGGGTGCATTAACATGATTAAAAAATAATCACTACAGTTGTACATAATGGCTATTTTTAAATGTATGTATATGTTTTAACATAAGCCTATACTGTACATCTAATCTGTATTTCCAAGGCTGTCTAGACCGCCTCTGTATGACTACTGTTATAGGCCCCTTTTTCATCAGAGGGAAAGTGAGAATCATTTGAGAGACCACTGTTGAAAACCTATCATGACAACACATTAGTAAGAGTATGTAATTTACCAAATTGTCTAATGGCAATGGAACATTTCAAAGTTCATCTGCATGATGATAAAGACTTTTTCTAGGGTTTAATGAAGAAACGGCTCAAAAAATAAATTTGTGTTGAAAGAGGGCTATACAGACCCCGAGTCAAATGTTTGTGTCAGATGCTGCTAATACCATGTGCCATGTAATAGACATAAAACAGGGAGCATGTTTTGTCTAAAGTCTCCATATACTCTTTTAATGTGTTATATAACTGGTAAGAGTTTTGTTGTGGGTATTCTAAACATATTATACATTATTCATATATTATACATTATATGTATCTTTCTTTGTCTCACTAAGTGCAGTGTAATTGTCTGGTTTGAATCTCATCCACTCACTGACACACACACACACACACACACACACACATTTATCAGCCCCTCTAATATGCCCTGAACACAATCCTCATATTTGCTGAGCTTACAGCACTCTGCTTATTTGCCTGGTAAATACAGATTTCTCAGGTATAATAGAAAGGCTAAGCCTCCTCTTCACAGGCCTACCCTGGCTGCAAACACAGCACAACCTTAATAGCACTGAAATCAACAACAGATCACGTTATATTCTCCAATATTAATATTTTTCCAGAGCCTCTAGATGGATAAATAAAGGTAAACGTCATCTTTTCCTGTTGCTCATACGCCTATGCATTTGGACAAATATGATAATGACAGAATCTCTGACGTACAGAATATTCACAACAAAAAACGAGCTGTCTTTTTTTAAAAATAGAGGTAAACAGTTACTTTGTGAAAGGCAAACAACGGATTGGAAAAAAGTTACTTCACTGTTGAATCCAGTCTTTTTTGCTTTTTAAGACAAAGTCAGGAGGGTCACAGCATTAAACCTCAGAAATCAATTTCCCAGAAGATAAAAATAAGTGGCTGGTGCTGTTATTTTGTAATTCACTGGGCTGAGAACATGTTTCCTATTAACCCTTATAAAAAGCTTAGTGAACAAGCTCAATGCACAAACATTGACAGTTTTAAGGTCAACAGTAAAGAGGAATTCCACTGATTTTTCAGAATATCTGTTTAGTTCAGTGATTGAGACATAAGCAAACTTTTTCAGAGTGGTTTGATAAGAAATTGTTCATTGTGGACTTTGCTTTCTTTACATTGGTTATGAGAGGAACCGAGGGTTGTGATGTCTGCAAGACAATTTTTCTACTATCCAAGACCAGCAATGAACACACGTATCTTCTGAGTTTTTATATGCAATGCTGATAATGACAAAATTGTGGTAAATGTGAAGAAAAGTTTTCTTTTGATACTATTTTAGCTTTTGGTACCTCTTAGCTATGGGTGCATTAAAGACATGACTTTCGCTTAAAATAATTCTCAAAACAATCATATACAATGTTTTAGTCATCAGCCAGTGTATTCGTAACTGTTTTATGCCTACCTTAACCCTAGAAACTCTATCACAGAAACCACTGTTTTCACCTGCCTGAAACGCCTTACTGGAATCCCAGCCTTTTCTCTGTTACAAGGTGATGTCATCACTTAACACAGTCCTTGTTGCCCGCCTAGCCGCGAGCTTGGCACACTTTTATACAATGCTGACACTTTTAGACAATCTAGGAGTAGGCCAGTCAAAACAGGATGAGTGAGCTGGACCAATCAGATCTTATGGAGAGGTGGGGCTTAAAGCCACAGGAAAACAAACCAGAAAACTAAAGCATGCAAATCTATTACTCAAATATACAATTACGAATTATTTAACGCTTCTGGTTCCACTGAGAAACCACTGTGTAATGGCAACTGTAGCTTAGATACTTTCTGTATAAACTACTATACAATACTACAATACTACATACATACTACATCTATAACTCATTATATTTAAAAAAGGGGGGGGGGTCACCTCTTCACCACTGTAACAGTTCTCTCATTACAGAAACACTAGGACAGAACTGAAAACTTGAGCACTGAGATGAAAACAGCAAAGTACTGACCTCTCCTAAATATGGGCCAGTGTTGTATTTTTGTGGCTTCGTGGGAATAATAAACCCAAAAATGGGCTACCGTGGGACTCCGGGGGAAGCTAAATGCGTTGGGGGCTCTGGTTAGGGGGTGGGAGGGTTGAGCGTGCGTTCTCGGAGCGCCTTGTATGGAGAGCAGGGTGTAGTGGTGATGATGATCGCGCGCAGATGGGGGTGGGGGGCTTGGAAAGCGATCTGCCCAGTCTGACACACACACGCGCGCGCGCACACACACACTATCCGAGCGGCACAGACCCGACAGCAGCTCCTTTATCTCCACAGCATCCACACCTCCTTCTGTCAGCACCAGCTTTGGAGCGCCGATCAGTGGAGAAGAGAGAGGAACGTTAAAGCTGCTGGTCTGGAGAGACGACGCGTCCGCCACTGCTTGCCAAACTCTGTGTGATGGCGCTGGGTGGTCCTGTTTAGGTGGATTTTAGTACTGTTTGGAGGGGGACGCGAGAGGAAATTAATGCTCTACCACTCCAAAGACATGG
This sequence comes from Megaleporinus macrocephalus, assembly GCA_021613375.1. Taxonomy (NCBI): domain Eukaryota; kingdom Metazoa; phylum Chordata; class Actinopteri; order Characiformes; family Anostomidae; genus Megaleporinus; species Megaleporinus macrocephalus. Next base: position 33,344,890 of record CM038702.1, on the reverse strand, counting down.
ATGCGCGCAAACTCCCCGCAGCTGCTCTCCTGCTCCTGCTCTCCCTGTGGAGCTGTGTCTCCTCCGTGCAGTTTCCAGACTCCAAGAAGTAAGTAAACAAGTCTGACATGTGGGCTAAAAAAAGTCTTATTAGTCGTACTGGCGTGTTTTATATTATTATTATGTCACGCTCGGAGGAGAAGGAAGCTGACGGAGTTTCCCAGATGTCGCCGGAAGTGCTGCCGGAGTGGAGCAGCTGGGTGGGAGTGATTCCAGTATGTTCTTGTGTTCGTTTCCAGTTTAGCTGTTAGCCACAAGTTGCTGTTGGGGTCCGGCTAGCAGAACCTTGTTAAATCCGCTCACAGGAAACTTTTGCTAGGCTCAACTGCTTGTTGGTGTGTGTGGAGCTTCTCTCCATCTCGAAGCCTCAAAGCGGACTCCAGCCTGAAGGTGCTTATTTGGGCTGAAGTACTGAGTTTGTTCCGTTGTAGCGCGAGAGACTTCGCGTCCTTCGCGTGTCTTTTGGCCGTCTCGGCGCTGGGAGGTGTTACTAGAGAGGAGCTCAGCGCACATGTGCACCACACGGTCTCTCCTTCTTCCAGAGAGGTGAATAACAGCCGGCAGGAAGCCAAACATGCGAATTCCGTTCAGCTTCAGCAGAAAGCTGTCGAGCTCCCAGTCCAGTTCCAGTTCAGCCTCGTAGCCTGAGCACGATTTCTGCAGCAAAAAGGACACAAGAAGGTGGCAACACCAAGCTGACTCACTTCTTCTCTCCTCCTACTTCCAGTGTGGTGTTTTCGTATCGTGTACACAGCGAGAATAAAAGCCACACTTTCATTCATAGTCGTCCGTCATTAGTTCAGGCAGTGTGCAAACTGGGATTCTCTTCAGGTTCTCAATGGAAGACCGCACAGAGCAAGAACACTGGTTTTGCAATGTGTGTAGTATATAACTGTGATTTCTTTCCATCATTCCAGTATTTTTGTGGTTGTTTTTGGTATAGTGGGTTACACTGCTGCCTAATGTGCTGTAGACTGACCTGGGTATCCCAACCCCCTACACTATACCCTTAAGAGTTCTTCAGCAAGACTCTTAACACTACTTTCACTTACCTGTGTAATTGTTACCTGCTGGTCACTCTGGATAAGCGTGTCTGCAAATGCCATAAAATGTAGTAAACCAGTACCTCAGCATTGCCATTATGACTTAAACACAGGAACTACAGGGTGGGCAGATGCCTCAGTTTTTAAGCTGTTCCTGGAAATTTCCTCTATTTTAACTGTGAATTAAAAGAGCACTGTTAGGTCTGAGGAAGACCTGCCAGCAGAGCATTAGGGCACTCACTTTGTGCTTGTTTTGGCTAACAGAGGGGGCTGCCGCTGCTGCCGCTATCTGCTAACCGTTTCTACCACTTGTGTACCTAGTTTAAGAGAGTACTGCTGTGGAAATCTGCAGCTAGTCCAAGTGTCTAGTGAGTCTACAACCCCACCACGTACATCTTTTCAAGACACAAGGAAACCTGGGGATTACAGCAGAGGTGGGGTTACTAGACTAGAATCGTATTACCAGGTGATAGCTAGGTTTGATTTGTATTTGCATACAGTCTAATTAGGTATAGTCTACCATGTCATCTGTGTATAGTGCATTATTTTTTTAACAACATGAATTTTTCAGCCATTCATATGGGTGGCATATGTTGATAGCAGCTGTCTCTGTCTCTCCAGATCTTGAGCTAGCCCCGGGGTGTGTATAGGGTTTTGTGTATCGGGCTTTAGCCACTGCATTTTGTCTGTTGCCACTGGTCTCTGTTTACTGAATATGAAGTATGGCTGTATACAACCACTAAATATTGTGGTGGGTAAATATATTCTTTCCTTATCCTTGCCTAAAAACACTAGACCTTGTGACTTTTGGGAAAAGCAACAAATCTTGCAATGTCCAGGATTTTCATTTAATAAATCTGTTCCCCCTTGAAGTGCTCATATACTCACTTTGTTATGATATATTCGAGTGTTATAAATAACAGTTCTTTTACATAAGCACATTTCAATATACACTCTGTCACCTCTCCTTCAGACCTTTAGTTCCGTTGGCTTAATTTAGCTAAAAGCAGTCGTTTGTCATTTGTCAATTCCTCCAAAAGCTGGTCATTTGCATTTTTCCAATAATTTGGTAATATTTAACTAAAACCATATTTGCTGAGCCCAGATCTATCAAATGTAACGAACAGTAAAGCAGTTAATTTGTACGCTGTTGCTGACATCAAAGCACCTCAGTTTGAGTGTAGTTTCTTCAGTAATCCCTGCTGAAATCAAGACCATTACAACCATTAGGATTAAAACCTGATGCTTTCTAAGGGAAACTGGCTTATGTTTATCTTTAGTATAACCACTAGTTTCCTGTAGGACACCTTTAGATTCCATTAGCAATGCATCAAATCTGTCTGGGATAAGTACCAGAACACCTGTTAAACCATTAGAATTATTTACACTGTGATATCAACCCATCAGGGAAACACAAAACACCATTGCTGACCACCAAACACCACCAAAAACCTGCAGAAACATATGTACACCAGGCCAAATTCTTTATTTATTATTAAAAATAGACAAAATCCTTTTACTAGTAGGCTGCAGTTGTATGTTGCCGCATCAAATGCTTGCTGTCTCTCTCTCTCTCGTCCACTGAGTGTGATATAGTGAGCTAAATTTCTCATTAAGCTCTCATATATCATTCAGCCTTTCCTGGTTTCACTAGAACGTGATATTACTCAGAAATGCGTTCTTGATTGTCTTAGTTTCTGTGGGACTGACTCCACTGCATCCATATGACATTATCACAGTGCGGAAACGATGGAGCAGATTTGCCTGTACACGTCTTACCAGTCTCAAAGAGTTCCCTATAACAGATGATGGCTATGATTTGGGTTTGGCAAACAATTTTAGACTAGCCTGCTGCCCATGGAGCACATCCAGCTAAAGCTTTGCTATAGGCAAGTACCAGCACGCTAACCAGCCAAATGATACATCAGGCCGATGACATGGGGCTTGGGTTTGTGCTTTGGGAAGGACATCATGAAGGATGTCTCCCTCAGACCAAGAGCATGGTGCACATGCAGAATTGGATTTAGAAACAACTTTCCCAGCTTCCAGTTCAGCTTGTTGATTGCTTACATTCCAGATGACAGTAGGTCTGCATCCTTCATCACTCCTTGCTTTGCCTTGAGTGACTGATTTCTGATGACAACCTTCTAAGACAGATGCAGTGTATTTTTGTCTTTACCAATTAATGTCCACGCCCTGTCTGTGCTGGAGTGTAATTTTCACACCTCCTTTGTTGCTAGAATATCACTATTTACCCCTCTGCTGCCTCGCTTCCCTTTTCCTTTTTTCCCGCTCTTATCTGGAGCGCTCTCCCTCTCTGTCACAGTGCGTGACTGTATCTTTGTGCCCAGGCTCTAACCTCCACATGCCAGGCTTTGTCTACTTCAGATGTTCTATGAGCGCATCGCATTTCTCTCTTTCTCGTTCCCTCTCTCTCTCCAGCTTTCTCCCTCCCTCCTTCTCCCCCACACTCCCTCCCCATGGGTGTTTTGTAACACTTGCTGCGCTGAGAGGCAGATGATTAACATCATCCAAGCTGAAAAGTCTGATGTCATGGATTCTGCCCCTGAAAGTCCCTCATGATTGGCAAGGGGCTGAGAGGCAAGGAGGGTGGGGCGAGGTCTGGGAGGAGGTTAAAATCTACCTGCATGCCATTTTATAGCCAGCACATCGTTCTCCTTGTGACTGGAGCGTCTGTGATGCTACAGAACCTGTCATGTTCCAGTGCTCACCGCCCTGGATCCTCCGTGCTGCAACAGCACATTGGAATGTCCCCCCTTGTCTCTGTGGGACTCCCGAAGGCATGTTTAGTCAGTCTGCTGCAAGATCTGCTTTTTTCTCCTCTCTCTCTTTTCCTCCGGTTGCCTTTCAGATCCATGCACACGGACTCCTTCAGTGGCACTCGGCTCGGATCAGTGTTCATTAAGTCATTGTGTGCGTCACGGCCCGATCGGGTCGCCGCAGCCGTGGCAGAGGCTCGCTGTCCTGCTTTTGGACTTCCAAAAAAAAGAGAGACGGCACCAGGCAGCTGGCCCGATTGCAATACCCACCGCTCTCAATCTCCCATCAGCACCGTCTCCTCCCCGGCCCTTGCCGTGTTCCCCTCCGTCTCCAAGCCTAATTGGATTTCATGCTTAAGCAGCTAAATAGAGATGCGTTTCCAGTTATGTTCCCCGTGCCCACCCAGCAAATGGAATAATGGAAATGTCTGTAGCGATCATGGCGAGGGATTTGGGCCAAGATTTAAGATCTTTTGGTAAATAGAAGTGGTCAGGATAATTGACTTATCAGTACTCCGCCCACAAATGTGTCCTTTTGCAGCAACTGAGGCAGGACAGGCTTTACAGAATGTTGGCCAAAGACTCACTACACCTAATGAGAGGTTGTAACTAAATGATTCATGTCAGACCACTACAGTGTTTGCGTAGTGCTACATTTAGCCTAAAATGCTTCACTTTCAAGCCATCACGTGCTGGAAACAAGAACAGCATGGCATTTACCACCATGCTATTGTTATTAATAGGACCTAGAGGTATGGCCTGTTGTATACAAAATGAATATGGTTTGAAATTAATATCACACTAATATAGCCCAAATGTATGCCTCAAAACTTCACATTAAGCTAAATGTCCAGTCTAGCAATAACAGCTACATTTACATTTACACATTTTGCCAGACACTGTTATCCAGAACCAACAGATTTACTCCTGTTATAGAGGCGAACTTTAGTAGTCTTGCCAAATTCGTTTTTATATCATGGTGTGATGTACAGCATTCTCGCATGACCCCTCACAATACCTTGCGGAAATGGAGGTTAACCAATCCAGTGTGTGTGAGAGTGGGACAACCTATGCATATAGAAGATTCCAGTAAATTAATCAATAGACCATATAAAGTGATAATAATTATGCAGTAATTAGCACTAAAAAGCTAAGTAGTCTATAAAAAGTATTCAAATCATTCTAATTAGTTGCAAGACAGCCAAGCATGCAAACAAAATGAATTGCATCATTGTGCTACAAAAATGATGGAGCTATTAGATGGTCAGTCGGTCTCAGCTGTGGAAAATGCTCTAAAGAGAGGTCAATACATCATCCATAGTTATTTCAGGCATTATAATTGATTTGGAAACAGAGTATGACATGTCAGTAACCCCTGTATGGTACTGCTAAAGCAAGGGGGCCTAAAGTCTACATTCCAGCCAGAGCGGGATTAAAAAATCAGTCCCGTGCAGACTTCTACAGGGAACTGAACCCCAGTCGACTGTATGGAGGGCACCACCTGCTAAACCAGTTACAGCAGAGTATATTTATGGGTGGAGGGTGGATAAAACAGCTGGTGCATTAGATAACATCAGATGCATTTGTGTGGTGTTTACGTTTGCCTCTCTGTTTGGTTGTGGGGGCGGGGGGAGGCTATTTTTTCAGTAAGGCAGTCCACAGGAGAGAGAGAATTTGTACAGGTATTTATAAAGATGCAACCCTGAGCTCATTGACAGCAGCTGGAAGCTATTCATATCACTCAAACATCTAACCATATGGTCCAGGCTGGGCATGAGTTCTCTCCCTGTTTGGAGGTCCCCTATGCCCTCTCTATCTCATACCCTCGGCTGTTGCTACAAATAGCTGTTTGGTGCTAGGTTGCTTTCTTGTTAACTTATTTTCTCTCTCTCAGGCTTGACAAATTAGTTAGTTTTTTTTTATACTGAGAATACACTTTTCTTAGTTTCGGTTTGTGAAGTCTAGTGCGCATACAATACTTGTGCGTAAAGAAACTTGTGACAACATACACAAATAACCTTTAAAATGTATTTGATAATACCTGATCTGATTCATTTGAATTCATCTTCACGACTTTCTATACATATTTAATCCACATTTATGAAATAATCTTTTTCACATGTTCAAATCACTTTACAGACCCATTCTGTTTTTCATCAGCATTAACTGATTGTTTTGTCATTATAACTGGTGCATGTTTGCCCCCAGTGAGATCCTGTTTTTACTGGGATAGTTGGGCTTAATTTCATTTTACTTCATTTCAGGAATGAAGTGAAATTCAGTGGTGGGAAATCCAGGTCTAGAAAGTGAAAATCCTTCCCAGGATTTAGGCCTGTACTCCAACTCCCTGTAAATTCTGATGTTGGTTTGAGCTAATCGGAGAAGCCAGGCAATCTAAAGAAAAAACCTGGGGAGGACTTATGTCTTTTGGACCTAAACTACCAACATTTAGTGAATTTAATTAGCCAATTCTGATTCGCCCATATATTTCTACATAGAATTTTTGCAAATGTTGTGCATTACATCGGATGTGCTTATTCTGAATGGACTGAGTTAAAGCAAAGTCCTTATAGAAAAGGCTGTCCACTTGATGGCCATCTTGGCAACCCCACTAGAAAATATGTTTCCACTCATAGAAAACCAGACGTGCATCTTTTTGGAAGCAGTTGAATGCAGAAAGACGTGTAACCAAAACTAAAAGCCACTTTAATGTTTAAAAACAGGTTTAAATAGATGGTAGCACTTGGCTCAAATAAAGCTTCTGCCTAGCTTGTGTGCACATATCTCAACCAAGAGGGGGAGCTTTTCCCTCCTACGACAAGCCAATTATATTAAAGCGTTAGACTTTCCTTGTGAACAGATGTCATACCTGGTGTTACGATGTCGTCTCTGATTAAAGCTACGCTGTGTAAGTTCTGGGGTGGATATGTGTAATAGCCCATGGAAGAACATTTTGGAATATTGGTTGTGATTTGATTCCCTTACCCGAGAAGATGAATCTACTGTGCTAAAAAGAGAGCTCAGTTAAAGAGAGCTTAGTCAAAGCTTGGTAAAGGAAGTGTTTTTCTGAGGATGTAAGTGAATTATATTTTGTTGCTGTCATGTCTTCATAGGTATAATGTTGATTTAGCATTTGTAACATAAACGTTAAGCGGAATCTATTTAAGTGGCGTTAATTAATGTAGCAGTGTCGTCATGCGTCACAATACTCCTGTGAAGTGCTCTTAGTCTGGTTGTCCTGATGCTGATGTTAGCCCTGAAATGGTTGTAACCGAGTGTGGTGTTTTTATCATCCGAGAGCCATGGGCCCTGTAGTCTCCCGTCCAGTGAGCATATATTCACTCACTCCACCATCGCTCAGCCACTTACCCCTCTGCACCAGTGCCCAGACTGATACTAATTGGACATTTTTCTCCTCTAAGGCCAATTTGTCTATTTATAATGTGGATATGGGACATTTTGTTGGAGAAAACCCACTCAAGCGGAGCAGGAGAAGGTGGTGGTGTTGGGAAGTGGGGGGTTTTGCTGGGGTGTTTGTGTGTGTGAAGAAAAATTGAGGGGAGGTTGGTAGGTGAGAAAGTGTGTGGTGTTGAGATGACAGCAGAAAGGAGACAGGTGTGGGTATACAAGACATCTGAAGTGGTGGACAACTATTTCAGAGCTATTTTAGTGCAGAGTCTAGGATCAAATTCATCCTCTGCTTATATTCCATATAGGATTTTGTGATCGTAGTCAGTAAATACCACACAATCCCATGATCAGCAGTTCTATTCTAATCAGCTCTTTTACTTGTAGCTACTATATGAGCAGCAGCACTGAAGCTTTAGCAGAGATCAGCCCCATTGAAAGAAACATTTATGTAGAAGCTATTGTCAAGTCTGAGGATTTTATAGCTACAGTGTTTTCCTTTGATAAAGATAAGTAAAACACTTATCTTTATATTAGGTGCTTTCCCTGTTTGGAGGTCTGTCTTAAACTTGGTGTTGCTACAGATAACTGCTTGGTGCTGGGTTCTTACTTCGGGATGTCCCGATCAAGTGTTTTTGGCCCCGATCCTCAACCAAATCATTTAATATGAGTGTCTTCTGATTATGAGTCTCAATCCTATTCTTGTGTTTTCCTAGATAATACTGTTGGCACAGTTCAAGTACATTATAGTTATTAAAATGAATTCAGTATGTCTGCTTTATAACTGAATGGCTCTGTAGTGCATTAAGCGCTGTTCATTATTTATTTTTTTATTTTCACAAAATAACAAAGTAAATAAACTAAAAGATGTCTTTATAAATAGCTTGTATAAATTCCACTAGTAAAACTACTACCCTCAAAATGAGCAATACTAGTGATCTTAAAATTGCATACAATCTTCCTTGCATTAGCCAGTGTGTCTGTGATGCTATGCTAAGAAAGCAGACCTTCATGTATAACCAACTGAACCCCATATCATCCATTGCCTTTTTTCATATTGCTCTCTTTGTCCCTCAGAATGATATGGGTCCATTGCTTGTCTGTTTCATAAGTGTTCAGCATCTCGATTGCTAGTTTTACATGCTGTATTAGAGCTGCAAAACTGATGAGCATCTGAAACTTGAAATCAAAAGTGGAGTCCATTCAGTGCACAGTGAGGCTACGTAATGACATCAGGGAAGCACCAGAACTCCTGATGTCTGTGGTAAAGCTCATAGCAGTCCTAGGTGGTCATGAACTTTGCTGTAAAGTTGTCTGAAATGTAGTGTTGAGAGGACGTACTGTGGCTCCAAATGCTCTAAAATCTGCATTTTCTACCACAGTGATAGGTTAATCGTCTTCTCTGAAACTTTTTGGCCTATTGCTATCTCAAGAAAATTTCTCATTTCTTCAGTACAGCTTTCGTCTCAGTTGCCTGAGCAATTTTCCAGCTACAGGTACCAGAATGTAACTGTGGCACCATTTAGTGTGGAACGGAAAAGTCGAAAGAGAACCTGGTGAGGAAAACTTTGTAACAGTTTACTTGAAGGGTATCTACAGAGCATATCCATAACATCTCATATATTTTTATTGTGAATATTATCTGACATAGTACTTCATATTGATATCATGGAAAATATGCATACTTCATGAATGTTGCTTTAAGCATTTATGAATACATTATGATGTGTTATGTATGATGGTATAAAACTTTATTTTGACTTCCTGCTCTGCGCAAACTTCCAACAATGACCGACTTTTGTTTTAATGGTTTGGTTTTGGGTTTAAGGTCGTGCAATAATGGATGGAAGTGCTGGACTTGCTTACTGGATATGGGGCTGTGTATTGTTGACCACCTGAAGCCCAAGCAGCCATAAGCAGGTCAAAGAGCCCCAAGTTATTACTTTCAGAATTGAATTTTGTTAAATTATACTACAGAATAAAAGCTAATTTTGTAGCATGAAATCTAATTGTAGTCAATTAACAGTGTGTCTTATCTCAAGATCCTCATATTGGAATGAAACAAATATTAACATGTGGACAGTCCTAATCCTTTAGAAAACTAGGCACTACATTGCTCCCCACACACTTCCTGCAGTGCAGAATGCCTGTGTGTATCATAAACATTATAGGGAGCTTTTTTAAGTAAACCCACAATGTGCCATATATATATATATGTATTTAGTTGACTAATCGTTACATCTGTAGTGGAGTAGATACAATCGGTTGTGCAGAAGCTCTGCATGTAACCTTGTACATGCTGTTGACTCACAACTCTTGTTTCAAGGTCACCAAATGGGGCAGGGCAAGACTGGCTGTAGTACGTTAAAGCCATCCTGGAGTGTCTTGAAGTTAAGCGCCGGAAGGCACAACAGCAGTGGTCAGTGAAAGGGCAGACACATTAGAGCCTGCAGCCTGCAGGTGCTGAGGCATCAGCCTGAGGTTTGATCGGCTTCTGCATCGTGCTGTCATGCTCAACCCCACTGTGAAGCCCATGCCCTGTAGAAAACACACGAGGTCAAGGTGAATGTAGTGTACGCCCGCGTTGGGCTGAGTCCAAGGCATTTGCTGCTCGTGCAGACGTGCTGATGAAAAGGAAGTCAGAGAAAGAGGGAAATGGAGGAGAAGAGAGGCAGATAGGCAGAGACAGATCTGTGGAGACTGCTGCTAAATGCCAGGAGGAGGAGATTCGTCTTAACGTGTAAAGAGAGCCAGTGAGTTTTTAGCACATGCACATACATGCATGCATGTGTTCACACGCACACACTGCCTCGCTTGCTGTAAACAGCCTGTCACAGAGAGCACATGTTTGGAGTTCCAATTTTTAAATGACATTGACTCTGACACGATTCAGCTTCAATCAGGAATTTCCATATCAGCACCTCAGGGAATGCCTGAGTGAAACCCAGTCAGGGAGAGAGAGAGTGGGAGACTGAGGCAAACTGAGCTCAGCTTTCCAAAGCCTACTTACTTGTATATTGAAAACATTTATGTGCTATATGTAATTCTTTGCTGAGCTGTGAAGCTCAGTTGGGCTTGTGTGCCTACTGTGAACCAAAGCTGTATGGCTGTTGGTGATCTTTCCCGCTGTGGTCTGGGTGTGAGTAACACTGGCTGGTGTTTTTTCTGTGCTGCTGTTCAAAAAAAGAGCAGTTTCTTCAAAAGTGCAATGTTCCTTATGCCCATGTGGTGATATCCGTCACAGAAGCATGCTGGTTTTTAATGGCAGTGTCTGAGAGATTGAAGGTTACAGACATTCAGTTGTTGGTTTATGATGCACAGAGATTTATCAAGAGTCCCTGAAACTGCTGATGATATTATGTGTGGTAGAGGGTGAAATTCCCCAAATCCAGCCGTTCTTAAAAAGAAACCCACTTAAACCATACTGACATTTACCAATTGACATTTATTTTCTTGTTGGGAGACGTTCTTAGCTGAGAACACAAAGGTGCAAACAGTTCTGTGATATGTGAGCACGTCATAAATCTGATCAAGGCTTTTTATAGGACCTTTTTCAAGAATAATTGTAGAAAAAAGAAAAAACGTAAATACAGAAGAATAAGGGACATTCTTTCAAAGCCGTTTGAATATTCACAGTTCAAATTAGGGAGGACTTCAAGCGGATAGAAAAGGCTGCTTCTTTTATACCCAAGCCTGATTATCAGCTGTGTAAGATATTGTTCCGAAAGTTTTACAGCATTGTCTTAAATTGTACCCGTCCAAGCTGCGGGCATCAAATTCAGAATTCGAGTATATATAAAAAAAATCTGCTTTCTGTTTTAATTTGCTGTGTTACTAAAAGGACTTTCAGTCTTTTTTTATCTTTGTGTTTTGGAATCTCTAGTGTTCCTATATAACTGCTGACCAATTTTATTTTTAGATGTCTGGAACTATGTGATAGGTCATGAATATACAGCCCAATTAAGCCCAAACTGCTTACTGTAGTCTCTCAGTCCTGGTGGTATCAGCCATATGATGTTCAGTGTGATAACAGTTGACTGCTGGCTCTAAACCTAGACCAGACTCCTGTGCATGTGTATGACATGAATGTGTTTCTGAGCCTGCCCCCGTTTAAACAGTGTCTAATAATACACTAGGCCTAACATCTCTGGCCATCCCCAATGTCACAGTGACTTTGTTCGCTGGCGCACCTTTCTCTTTAGTATATTCGAGCTGGTTGAAGTGTTGCAATGCTGTTGTGCTAGATTTGCTGAAGAAAAAGAATTTGGGGCACAGCCGAGTCAGGATGCGTTGCTGCTCTCGCGCTGTGATCTCGGTGTCATGGTGTCATGGCCGTCTCTTCGGGGGAAGGTAACACAAAACAGAATGGGATCAGTGTGTGATTTGTGCGGTCTGACAACCTGCACACACACTCGCTCACACACGCTCCCTCCTGTCTACCCCTTCGGCAAGCGTCCCTGTGAACGAGAAAAATAACAAAATCACTTTCTTTTCTGAATGGATCTCTGCTCTGCTTTTAAAGGGCCCATATGATAAAAAAAATTGATTTTCCTTCCCCTTTTTTAAAGGAGCCATATGTAAGATGATGTAGTCAATGTTTAAAAATGGAACAAGAGGAAATAACAGTTTTGATTTGAATCGAGTTGCAGAAATATCTGCTGAAGTTGGCATGCTAATCAGTTGGCCCAGCCCGTCCAGTCTGTAATAACACTGCAACTGAAGTCACTGTAGAATGGCTGTAGTGTTGAGTCTGCCTGCAGTCCCCAAAGGAGGAAATAAAAAAAAGTGCCAGCTCTCAGCGATTTAAAAACTAACAAACGATAGAATCAGCAGCAAAACTGGAGTTAATATTTGTGTTGTTTTCACTGCTGGGGACGGATTTTGGCGAGAAAAAGGATGAAGTTTGATTCTGAACTCGCAACAGTCTTCAACCTGCAGTAAACAGGTGGAGAAGTGATGAAAGGGGAGAAGGGACTTGTGGAGACAGATTGTGCTCATTTACATATATTTAAAGGGCTTAAAGGGAAAAGAAAAAACTCAGTTGTTCCCTTGCTTTTTTCAGCCAAAATCAGCCTGTTTCACAAAAACTCATTTACATATCTGACACTGAAGCTCTAGGGCAGAGGTCACTAATAGGCGGGCTGCGGTCCAGGTCCAGAACTAGACATTGTCCAATGCGGACCCAAACCGATAAATTACTGAGAATGATTTCATTCTGACAGTTTTTATTTTAAGTGGCGGAATTTTTTTATGTCTTTAAGGTAAATGGGCTTTGTGACGCAGCAGCCTTACAGACCAATCACATGTGTTGTAAGATCATCAAAGGCGCTCCTCAGCCAATCAGATCTGTGCAGATTCGGGAGTGTGGCGAGCACACAGGCGAGGTACGAAGTGAGATGCTGCTGTCAGAGAATAAAGTGAGTCAGAGAATCAAAGCGAGTCGGAGAAAGGCTCGTTCAGACGGTGTGCTCTAAAATGTTTTATTTAATTTTCTATAAATAACTTCTTTAAGATTTTTTTTCTTCAAAACATTCTGTTTTTTAATGTAGCCCTTGTTTTTACTTGAAGTGAGGATTTTTTTTAGAAATAATTCATTTAGTTCAGCATTTAAAACATTAAGTATTGTTGAAATATACTGAACGGTATTTGCAATTTGTTTGTCTTCCAGTTGCTGATGATAAAAGATGCTGATACTAGGCAGTAAACAGTATACGGCACTGAAGTTATGAAATGATGACTGTCCAGATCTTGGCCTGAGGAATTTTCCTCTAACTGGACTTCTGAATTCTAACTAAATACTCTGCTCTCGGGAGTGTTAAAGTATAAGGCATAATACAGGGCAGCCAATCAGAGCCTACTTACACATATCAGTTTTAAAGACACAGTAACAAAGAACAGACTGCTTAAGGAAGGAAAGGAATGACTGCTGGGGGGGAAAGCAAGACAAAATGTAGGGTATGGGTCCTTTAAAGATAAAGAATAACACTTTATATCTGTCTGTATCTTTAAAGGGCCCATATCCTACATTTTGCCTTTCATCTTATGATAGATTGGAAAATGGTCAGGTGTAAATGAATTGTGACTGAATTGTGAACGTCAGAAGTGGATCTCAGAGAACAAAAAAAAAAGTAGGACCATTAAAAGTTGCCCCTTCGTGAGTCACTCCTGTACCTCCATACACCAGCCTCCAATTTGGAGCGTGGTTTGGCATCGGGAATTTCTGGAGTGATGTGGTGGAGGAGGAGCATTAGTAGTATTTATCTCATGGTAAGCAGTAATAAAGCTCACTCGTTACTGATTTGAACCTGCAATTACTCTCGGCCTGACCCCCGCTAGATAATAGGCTGCTGTCTCTTCATCTGATCCTTTTCTTCCGCTCGCAAATTACACCCTCAGAGAGAGAGAGACGGATAGAGAGAGAGGGAGTGAGAGCGGGAGAGAGAGGGAGAGAGTGTTTGTCTTTGCTTCCTTGTGTCAGGTTGCTTATTAAAGTTCTTATGCGTCTTATTACTTATCTCCAGGAGACTCAATTAAATCCCCTGCATCAGCTTCTCTGTGCCTTGGTGTCACTCTTATCTGCCTGTAAGAGCACATTAAAAGGCTGAATTACATCTATTAAGGAGGATTTGAGGTTTGAGAGAGAGAGAGAGAGAGTTTTACTTCTTGGAGGCGAAACTGAGCGCTTTGCTTTTGCGTGCGTGTGCGAGATCTCCTCTCGGCTCCCTCCGCTCCGTTTTGTCACTTCTGACAGTGTTTTGAAAGATGCAGCGTGGATACAGGAGCGGGCTTTGAGTGCTGAGAGTACTAAAACTCGGTACACGTCTGCAAAGAAAGTCTCAGGAGTTGATGTTTAAGTGCTGCGAGCTTAGCGTCTCTCCTCTGGAGCGTAGATGCGGACACAGAGGTGGGCTTGAGCGGATGTGAGTTATCTCTGTGTGCTGGGAGCTGAGCGCGCCGCAGCGTCAGCAGTGCTGGTGACGTTTGCAGTTCAGGACTGATGGAGCTGCGCGAGGGCTGCGGGTTTACGCAGCACACAGCTGTAATGCAGACATGCTGAAATCATGACACTGTTCAGACATGTGCTGCTTGCTGGAGTCAGGGGTGGGGGGCTGTCGGTGTGTGTGCGTGAGTGAGTTTGTCTGCTCCTCAGGGGTCTTATCCATGAGGCTGAGTGGTTGTGAGGTCCCTATGGCAACAGACAGTGTGAGGTTTACTTAATAGGACTTAAGCGTTTGTGGGAGCGTTCGCATTGCCACGTTAACGAGGGCTTCAGGTGTTTTTAGACTGTCAAGGACACATGCAGCGTCCAAGGAAAAGTGGGGATCCCGTCAGCATGACTCGGAACACCTTGTATTATTGTTTCTCTGTGTTTATCTCTGTTTTCTCTAAACGAGATCTTATAATAATAAAGATGGGACCAGTGAGTGTGAACGTCATGATAGCGCTCTATCCCTTCACACAGTGTGTCATATCTCCCAGCATGCTTTTACATAATGTCCATGTCCACAGTGACCTCTCCAGCAGAGACAAAGACTTTTTTTTCCTAGTGTGGACTGTTTGCTGTGCTTGCATTAACTGTGGAGAAGAAAACAAAACAAAAGATAAAAAAGGGTGAAGAGAACAGAGGGGAATAGAAGAGAAGAAAAACGAAGGGAGGGAAAGATAAGACAATAGAAGAGAACAGATGAAAAGGGAAAACAAAAGAGGAGATGAGAAGAAAAACAAATAAGAACCGAGAGGGGAAGAAAGGGAATGAAATAAGAAGGGAAGAGGGGAAGGAAACGAAAAAGGAAAGGAAAAAGATAAGAAATGAGGGAGAGAACAGAACAAGTGAAGAGGACATAAGAGAATAGAGGGAAAAGATGGAGTAGGGAAGGAAAATGAATGGTGAGATAAAAAAGCTAAACAAGAGAATAAAAGGGAGAGTGAAAGAAGAGAACAGAGGACAGAAGATAAGAAACTGAAGATAAGGAGAGAAGAGAAGGAATGAGATAAGAAGGGGAAAAGGAGAGAAAAAGTGGAAATGAAGCCCAAAGAGAGAGAAAAGGAGAGAAGACCAAAGAGAGAGGAGTAAAAGAAAGAGGAGAAAAGGTAGACGAACAGAATGAATGGAATCAATAAGGGAGTGTGGAAGTTACAGGAGAAGTGAAGAGAAAAGAAAGGAAGAAAGAAGGGAACACAACAGAGAAAAAGAGATGAGAAGAAAAGACAGGAGAAAAGAATAGAAGGGGGAGGTGGTTAGAGATCTGGGTGGGGTGTGTGAGAGGGTGATGGAGAGAGACGGGGAGAGTAAAAGAGTAGAAGAGGGGGAGATGGCTGGAGATCTGGGTGGGGTGTGTGAGAGGGTGACAGAGAGAGAGAGAGGGAGTGTAGAAGAGTAGAAGAGGGGGAGATGGCTGGAGATCTGGGTGGGTTGTGTGAGAGGGTGACACAGAGAGAGAGAGGGAGTGTAGAAGAGTAGAAGAGGGGTAGATGGCTGGAGATCTGGGTGGGGTGTATGAGAGGGTGACACAGAGAGAGAGAGGGAGTGTAGAAGAGTAGAAGAGGGGGAGATGGCTGGAGATCTGGGTGGGGTGTATGAGAGGGTGACACAGAGAGAGAGAGGGAGTGTAGAAGAGTAGAAGAGGGGGAGATGGCTGGAGATCTGGATGGGGTGTATGAGAGGGTGACACAGAGAGAGAGAGGGAGTGAAGAAGAGTAGAAGAGGGGGAGATGGCTGGAGATCTGGGTGGGGTGTATGAGAGGGTGACACAGAGAGAGAGAGGGAGTGTAGAAGAGTAGAAGAGGGGGAGATGGCTGGAGATCTGGGTAGGGTGTATGAGAGGGTGACACAGAGAGAGAGAGGGAGTGTAGAAGAGTAGAAGGGGGGAGATGGCTGGAGATCTGGGTGGGGTGTATGAGAGGGTGACACAGAGAGAGAGAGGGAGTGTAGAAGAGTAGAAGGGGGGAGATGGCTGGAGATCTGGGTGGGGTGTGTGAGAGGGTGACACAGAGAGAGAGAGGGAGTGTAGAAGAATAGAAGGGGGGAGATGGCTGGAGATCTGGGTGGGGTGTGTGAGAGGGTGATGGAGAGAGATGGGGAGAGTAAAAGAGTAGAAGAGGGGGAGATGGCTGGAGATCTGGGTGGGGTGTATGAGAGGGTGACAGAGAGAGA
Organism: Megaleporinus macrocephalus; assembly: GCA_021613375.1. Classification (NCBI taxonomy): domain Eukaryota; kingdom Metazoa; phylum Chordata; class Actinopteri; order Characiformes; family Anostomidae; genus Megaleporinus; species Megaleporinus macrocephalus. The sequence goes on along the minus strand of CM038702.1, from coordinate 33,328,466 downwards.
GAGAGGGAGTGTAGAAGAGTAGAAGAGGGGGAGATGGCTGGAGATCTGGGTGGGGTGTGTGAGAGGGTGACACAGAGAGAGAGAGGGAGTGTAGAAGAGTAGAAGAGGGGTAGAAGGCTGCAGTCAAGGGTCAGAAACCAGCCCAGTGTCTGTGAGTCACGCTCTCTATTTTGGGACACAGCTGTCGTCCTGGACGGGCCAGTTGGAGTGTAGCTGTGCATTGTCCCCCGGCAGCGCTGCTCACTCCGCCTCTCTAATCTCACTGCGTGCCGATGTTCTCTATTGTGCCTCGCGCTCATGTTCAAATGGTTTTCTATCTTGGTGCTTTGGTATCACTGGGCTCTTTTGATTGGCTGGCTCTGTCCGCTTCCCTTATAAGCAGGCTCGTGTCCTCGTCAGACCCCACATGATGAGCTGCACTGTAAACCACCCACACCTGCCCCTCTGACCTCTGACCTTTTGCCATAATGAGAATTCCCCAGAAAGATCTGTCGTGAGAGTGGCAGCTGTGACTGTGCCCGAGTGTGTTAACGTCGTTAATATTTAAGTGCTTTGGTCCTCAGTTCTCTGGGTAGGGATGCGAGATGCTCCCTAGATGATGATGTATGAGACGAAGACCCCAATCATACCTGATGGTTTATCTCAGATTGTAAACGTGATCTGAACACAAAGTGAAATGGAAACTTGTATAGTCTGTTATAATGATTTGTTTATGTGTCTAAAGACTACACTCTTATCTCAAACTTGGGGGACAGGTCTGAACTGAGCACAGGCCCGTGTAGCCCCGGCACTTGTTTACTACAGAGCCACGCTGCTGTAACACATGCAGAATGTGATTTGACATCTTGCTGAAACAAGCAGGGACATCGCTGAAAAAGACATCAGCTACAGCAGTCCTGGAGGCCCACCGCCCTGCACATTCTACTGCTTTTCTTGCTGTAGAAAACACATCCGTAACGGAGTGTTAAGGAGCTGAGTAGTTGGAACAGTGTGTGTTGGAAGTGGGGAAAACAGGAAACAGTGTTTCCCCGGCACTGACACTAACACAACTCTACCATGAGAGACGCTGGCTTTTGAACTTCACATTCACAACGGTGCTTTTTTCTCTTCGTCCTGGAGAACAAAACAATATGAAACTATGAAAAAGGACTCGAGGAGCACAGCACACGCCTTCACTTTATATCAGTCCATCTCAGAAGAGCTTTAACCAGTTTTTTCCAGTCACTAATCCAATCACAAACAGTCACTGAAGACACATTTGTGGCAAATGAAAATGCCAGGTGTACAAGCAGGGAGGAATTACTGACCAGGCCATTTGGCCAGTGTCCAGGGGCCTCTGACTGCCTGTAGCCAGGGGTGACTCAAAAACTGGACAGCAGGCAGAATACAAACCAAAGCAGAGCGCAGTGATTTGTAGAGTGTCTTTTCTAGGCATTGAAACCTGCACAAATAAGAGATGATTAATATTTTTTTAACTTCACGTTGATAACAGTGCCTTTCTTCTTTGTCCTGGAGAACAAGACGATATGAAACAAGGACTCAAGGAAACTTTGTATCAGTCCATCTCAGAAGAGTGTGAGTCCTGGATGAAATGTGGCTTCCGTTTTGTGGAGTAGAGCCTTAACTTGCGTCTGTGGATGCGCTGACACACTGATTACTAACAACCTAGAGGTATTACGGTTTTCAGTGTAGTGGTACTATTGGTTGTCGGCCTTAATGTTGTTGGACTGTTGGACCACTCATTCACACAGTTTTTAGCAAAGTGGCGACTGAGACTTTCGTGAATGCACCTTTTATATCTCCTTATCACCTGTTAGCTATTCACCCATTTACCTTTACAAAAAAAAGAAGTTTGATCGTTCTGAAGATTTCACTACATCACCACTGTCCCAACTTTAGAGCATGTGGCCAGCATAAAATTTGATAATATATTTGCAAAAACCTGTAAAGCTGATAAGAGAAACTATTAAACATTTGTTATTTGTACAGGTTTCAATGCCTAGAAAAGAATCACTGCGCTCTGCTTTTGTTTGTATTCTGCCTGCTGTCCAAACCTTTTTGGAACTGGGTTTGTCCTGAGTTTTTGAGTCACCCCTGGCCACAGGCAGTCAGAGGCCCCTGAACACACCAAATGGTCCAGTCAGTAATTCTTCCCTGCTTGTACACCTGGCATTTTCTTTTACCTCAAATGTGTCTTCAGTGACTGTTTGTGATTGGATTTGTGGCTGGAGGAAGGATGTTGTGCACATTTACTACATCAGTGTGCTGCTTTCTTCACTGTCAGACAGAAATGTTTCACAAGTCCTTGTTTGTATAAATGTACAAACTGCTGTTTACAGCCAGGGACGCATCAGGACTGCTGGAGTCCACAATACACAAAGTTGAGTGTCCCTTAAAAGATGGTTTGAAGTAGCCATGGGGTGGCCAGGACCACCCCTGCATGCTGTATGGTCACACCTCTGACCACCCTAGTGTGACAGCTGGTCAAAGCCATAATGTTGCTTAGTTTGCTTAAAATACAGTTAGCACTGGACTTCTACTAACACAGGTATCGGCACCGAAATACATTTCATTAATAGTTCTACAATGAATAAAATAATGTTTTTTTTAAACTATTATTATTTAATATTAATAATAATATTTTTTACTGATCCTTACTTAAAACAGGATTTTAAAGGTTAAAATTCATTTAGCAGTGTAGGTCTAATATAAGTTCAGGAGAATGTTGTCAACTGGGTGCCATAAATATAAATTGTGCACCGAGATTATCAGAGAAATGTCACTTTTAAATGTGACCTCTGTGGAAAGTGTGTTTATGTATTTTAACTTAGAAGATGTCATTTGGGAGGGGTGTTTAAATGTTTGCATACAATTGTATATGTACAATCCTCATGGTGTCAGGTTCGTCAGGTTGCCCACCCCTATAGTGGAATACAGTACAATACAGAAACTGTAGACGTAGTGTGGCTGTGAATGCAAAGGCCACTGTTTTTCTTTCTTTGGGCAGTGAAGTGGAAAGAGAGAAAGAGAGAGAGAGAGAGAGAGAGAGAGAGAGGGAGAGAGATTGTTTTGATGTGGGATGGTTTAAATGAGAACAGTATGTTGTGTAAGACAGGCCTGTTAGAGGCACAAGCGGCTCAGAGGACACACACTTCAGGCCTGCAGCCTTCACAGCCATCCAAGCAGAGGGGACATCATCATTCCTCACTTCTCTCCATCTATCCATCTATAAAAGATCTCTCGTTCAGAGTTCGGCATTGCCCCTTCGTCCAGCCCTTATTTGGCTTAGTTTCTCGTTTGCTTAGTCGAATAAACAGCAAATGTTCTTGACTCATGTCTGTTTCCTGGATAAGTACGAGTCTAAGTATCTCTCTCCTCCCTCTTCTTTTTTTCTCTCTCTACATCTTTTCTCTATTTACAGTGAATCTACACCAGGTCATTTTGGGCCAATCTCCTCCCCCTGTTTGTTTAACTTCCTCAGAGGGGGGAGGGGACATGGGGGATGTTATTTCCTTTTTCCATCCACTGCTCCAACTTTCCATCTCTTCATGCAGCTTTTGAACGTGTGCTGTATTAAATGGTTTGTGTTATTTAATCTCAAACCGAAGTGTTAGGTTTGCCTAATTGCCTTATTGATAATGATCATTAACTGCAGTCTATAGCCTTGTTACAGTGCTCTGTTTGGGCCACATGCTCAGAAGTTAGCTACATTAACAATCAAATGAAAACTTAGTGTTAGTTTAAAGTTGATGCATTGTATTTTCTACACTTAACACTACAACAAGCATGTAGTGGTAACTAGTGATAACATGCATTTGTGGTGGTTCACTGTGAACCACCATGTTGTCTGCATAGCATCAATGCAGTTCAGAAATCTGTGGGTGCATTAGGCTGGATTTTGTTTGGTTAGCTGTATGAGGAGCCAGTAAAGTGTTTCTGTTAGCTGGAGACAGACACAAAGCAGAACTAGGGGTCAGTATAAACCATGTTAAAAATTTAAATAAAAAAAATAAAGGTCATAAAGTCTACCAATCAACTTTATATATTGTTGAATATAACATATTTTTATATAACATATTTTTATAATTTTATTACATATAACAATTAAAAAAAATAATAAATAAAAAAAAAAAAAATATATATATATATATATATATATAATTGTTATATGTAATAAAATAATTAACTAAATGCAATAAACTGGTGCTAAATCAGTTTCTGGGATGGTAATAGTGGTTATGAAAGGAAATAGAGGGATTAGAAATTAACAAATGAGAGAAAAAGGTATATAAAAGTTATAAATAAAAAAGAGCAATGAATTAAAGTTAAGTGGCAGATTAAGTCTGGTGTAATATATTTGATTCAGGCTTGGTCTATTTAATATAAGACCAATGTACTGCCAAGTGAACCTCACACAAATTTAGATTGTAGTCACAGCCTTAATCACATTACAGTAGGCTGGAACATGCAGACAGCACAGTTCGAGCCAATCGAGTCCCTTGACCAAAATCCAGTTCTCTGAAATGAGTGTAAGGGTTCTGACAGTGAATGAACCTAAAGTACTTATTTCTTATTTTATTTTTAAAAGAGATGAAAAATGAACTTTTGAGGTGGTCTTTCTTTACCTGGGCACTGCCGGAGTTCGCTTTTTAACCACTTCATCAGATGGATCGTGGTCTATGCAATGAATTACCTTTCTATAAGCTGCCTGGCATCTGTTTCGTCTAAACCAAGTACAAAGAAAGTCACTCTTGCATGCATGTCCTGAATCAACCTGTTGTGACAGCTGGCGCAGTTTCTGAATGAATTTCCATGAAATGTCTGATTAGTTCAGAATGCAGACGTTTATCTTCCTTTGCAAGGTGCTGCTTTCAGATCAGACTTATCTCACATATCATCTTTTGGCTCCAGTGATCCTGGCTGGGTAATCTGTCCTCGCTGTGTTTGTGGTGCTTACAGACAGCCAGAGGCCTCGCTCCACACAGTGTACTGACAAGTGATCTCTTCAATATTTTAACAGAACGTCAACACAATTCTGGCAAAAAAAACACACACACACTCATAATAGCATAACTGGCTGAACTGACTCAGAGAGCCAATTTGCACACTGTTGTTGATCATACAGCATGATAAAGGACTGGTTTTCCAGACAAGGATCAAAATCAAATTTATTTGTATGGCTCTTTTAACAACCGATGTTGTCACAAAGCAACTTTATAAGAATTTAGTAATAAGAAAAGTCCAATATAGCATTAATAAGACTAAGAAGAAAATAAAAACACAGAAGAAAATCTTTAAAAAAAACCCTGGTGAGTGGCAGTAAAAACTCCCTCAGAACTGGAGGAAGAAACCTTGTGAGGAACCAAGACTCACAAGGGGGGGCCCATCCTCCTCTGCTCAAACTACTTAAACAGCACTGATATAATGACTGTACCACCATATACTACTGCTTATATAATCATATGATATAACAAAGATGGATTGTAGTACAGTCAGTTAATGAAGGTAGAATGATCAAGCCTTAGACTAAATTGCTGTGCCAGTGGTGAGTCAACACTGGAAATTCGTTTTAGTCTGGGATTTGGCTCCTGGCTCTAGGAAACTGCCCCCAATAGAGCTTTTACTGTAAAGCTTTCTTGTTGCTGTTACATCTGTTCTCCTTGTGATATCAGCTAATGTTGACTGCTGATCCAATACCAGTGTGTTTTAATGCACCCATATAGCAAAGTACATAAACATAAATAAATATACAGTAGTTAATGTGGAGTGGACCGTGGAGCCTCTCGTACATTAATATTCTTTTGAGTATAATTTTAATTTATTGCTGTAACGACTATTACAATATAATTTAAACATTGATTTTTTCAAGTCTGACTGATATCAATGTGTTGGAAAAGGTCAATATGAGTGCTGATTTAGAATAAATGTAAAAACCGCTTATCACTGTTGATTACATTAGTCGTTAAGTAATTAACAGTTCATTGTAAAGCTTTAAGTGAATTATCAGAGTGAAACTTTATCTATAATAGTTATGCGGACACCATCACAGTGATATGAACTTGTTAGGCGTCCCATCCCATGAACAATATCATGGAGCCCCCACTCCCTTGATAAAAATCCAGTTCATCCCTATGGTATTCAGTGGTGTTTAGGTAAGGACTCTGTGCAGACCACCGGCGTTCACTGAACTCGTGAAACCATGTCTTAATGGACCTCGCTTTGTACACAGGGACACAGTACACAGGGGTGCGCTTCAGCACTTGGCAGTCCCACTCTGTGAATTTCTGAGGCCTCCTGCTTCGTGGCTAAGCTGTTTTTGCCCCCAGAAGCTTCCATTTCATCCCAGGGGCAGATCTAGCAGGGCAGAAATTTCACGAACAGGTTTGAGGTAAAGGTGGCAGTACAGCCCACTCTACTCTACAGTACAGCCCACTCTACTGCCATTGTTTGTATATAGAGATTGCATGTGCCTGTATGAATAACTTTTGGCCACACAGTGTTTTTGCTGTCATCTTGCCAACTAATCACTGCCGATCTCTTGTGAAGGTCAGTTTTAATGGCTAAATGATTTGTTTGAGTAAACCTTAATCGAGACGCGGGTGTTCTGATGCAACGCTGTAGAACTATAGCACCCTAAAAAAGCGCTCTAGCTTTCAGTGTCCTTAAAGAAACTTTCAATGGGTGGCAGAAATTCAATATAAAGGTTCTTTGGGGGACCAGAAGTGGTTGTTCTGTGGCATCGCTTCAGAGAAGCTTGCTGGCACATTTTGTTAAGAGTGCAGATTCAATAAAAGCATTACTAATTAACTGTCTAGTACATTTTACATTTCTACTAACAGTATCACAATGTAGTGTTTTAATTAAGGTGGCCTCTTCAAATTGGCACTGTTTGTCTTTACCTGTAGAACAAAGAGAGAAAGCTGCACCGCAGGACTGCAGAAGCATCTGGCACACCTTCTCTTTCTAATGCTCTGAAGAGAAGGTCTTTTCTGTGATGTGTAAAAAGGAACTCAGCGCACAGTGTGTGCGTGTGTGTGTGTGTGTGTATAAGACATTGTACATTGTTCTCCTATCTTCATAAGGCGAAATATGCTGACACAGGGCCAGTCTGTAGCTGCGGGCAACTGCCTCACACTGTGGCTAAATATATGGCCCCGCACACGTCCAGTCAACATGCTCACTGCTCTCAGCTTGCACTGTGTTTTTAAATATGAAAACACTGCCAGAGTCTGGTTTCAGACACTGTACCCAGCCAGCACCCTCCAGCGCGAAGCTGTTACTTTCCTTTATGCTCCATTCATGAGTGTGTTCATGCTTCACTTGGAAGATTGCGTATGTGTAGGCTTGTTCATGTGTGTTTTTTTACTTACATTTTCAGAAAAAAGAACAGATTTTTAGTAGAACTGGAAAAAAACAGGGCTAACCTACAATGTCGATCACCAAAATGTATCTGTTGAAGTATCTAAATGGACTATTTGAACAGTATTTAAACTTTGAACTCTTTTACACTTTCCAATTTTTTGGAGTTTTCAGTTTTTGAAGGATATCTGCAGGCGATATTTTTCTACCTCTCCACAGATGCTTCCATTGCACACTGGGGCAGATCTAGCATGGCAGAACATTTACTAACAGACTTGTGGTAAAGGTGGCATTTTATGACAGCGCCAGGGCATATTTCTCTACCTCTCCAGTCAGTTTGTTGCATTTTCTGCGTCTGGTAATCCAGGTAATCCCAAAAATACACATATACCCATCATTCCATCAAATCTTACTCCACATCTCAGATCTCCAGTTTCGGTGTTCCAGTGCAGATCCATAGTGGCTTCATGACAACCACACATCTTTTCAGAGCCAGAGCGCTGGGTGGTATTCTCACAGTGGAAGGATGGACAGATGGACTGTAGGTCCTTAGATGACAATGAATTATTATAGAAGTAAATCAATAAACTATTTGTTTTCATTTTTTGTTTTTTGCAAACAAGCATTAAACTAAAGTTTTAAAGGTACACTGAAATGTATGTTTAATAACCATTTTGCCTGGATATTAAAGGGTGGTCTCTGACTTTACACAGCACTGTAGGTACTTACAGATATTGACCGTCCCCTTTATTAAGTACACTCATTTTATCAGTTCCACTTACCATATAGGAGCCCTTTGTAGTTCAACAATTACAGACTGTAGTCCATTTGTTTCTCTGTATACTTTGTTAGACCTATTTACCCTGTTCTTCAATGGTCAGGACCCCCACAGGACCACCATAGTGGTACACTGACGAAGTGGTGATGTGTTAGTGTGTGTTGTGCTGGTGTGAGGGGATCAGACACAGCAGTGTTGCTGGAGGTTTTTAAACACCTCATTGTCAGCGCTGGACTGAGTATAGTCCACCAACCAGCAACATCCAGCTAACAGTGTCCTGTGGGCAGCGTCCTGTGAACAATGGTGAAGGACTAACTGAGGTTGACCAACTGACAAACTGTTCAGCAGCAGATAAACTATTGTCTCTGGCTTTACACCTACAAGGTGGACCAACAAGGTAGGAGTGTCTAATACATAATACCAGCTCTGTGGTGGTCCTGTAGGGGTCCTGACCATTGAAGAACAGGGTGAGAAGGGACTAACAATGTATACAGAGAAGCAGATTAACTACAGTCTGTAATTGTAGAACTACAAAGTGCACCTGTATTGGAAGTGGAGCTGATTCAATTGAACAGGTAAACAAATGTGTGGTTGTGGCCGGTTTTTTGATGGACTGTCTCATGCATGTTCTTTATCACTTGAAATGCTATGTGCCTGCAACTTACCGATATTGGTGGTGATGGCTGAGGTTTTCACATACGGATTTCCTTACACCCTTTACTGAGCCTTCACACCTTTCTCACCTCCCATCCAGCACTCTCCCCTTCACTTCACAGAGACTAGCGTGAGACGCCTGTGTCCTTGGAGAGAGGCTCCTCAGGCTTTGTGTCTTGACGTCACTTTTAGTCTTGTATTCAGAAACAGTAACTGGCCAGACAGTTTTTTATTATGTGAAATGCAAATCTAGACCTATACTGAGACCTTTACTGCCATATTGTGGAAAATATTAAAACCTTAAGTAACCTGTTTTTTTTATATTGTAAAGAAATAATACTTTCCTAAAGTTGTCTTGCAGAAAATGTCCTGAGTGGAGTGCCCACCATAAAGAGCTCTGCATATCATTGCGTCTGCCTCTTTACATGACAGATTTTCAAGCTTAAGCTTTACATATGATGTGAAACTCAGCCTAGCTGATATGGAACTCAACCAAGCTGATGTGAAACATAACCAAACTGATGTGAAACTCAACCAAACTCATGTGAAACTCAACCAAACCCATGTGAAACTCAACCAAACTGATGTGAAACTCAACCAAACTGATGTGAAACTCAACCAAACTGATGTGAAACTCAACCAAACCCATGTGAAACTCAACCAAACCCATGTGAAACTCAACCAAACTGATGTGAAACTCAACCAAACCCATGTGAAACTCAACCAAACTGATGTGAAACTCAACCAAGCTGATGTGAAACTCAACCAGACTGATGTGAAACTGATGTGTTTAAAACCTCCATAAACATGCTTGTACGAGCACCACACACACTGCCATGTAAGTGTCTTCGCTGTGTTGAGAACATGTAAATATTGCAACAGCTGTTCTGTGATCAGAAACTGACCAATGATAAGTGGAGTATTGTGTATGGCAACAGGAAGGCTACACTGTGTAATTGTAAACCCTTATAGAGACCTATTACACTGACCGATTAAGCCTTCAGAGAACACCAAATGATTTTTATTAAATAATAAATAAATACAAACACACATACACAGATAACTTTCTATTCCAGAAACGTCCTACAGGAAAATGTTTCCACTCTATTCTTGTGCTGAATACCTGTGTACTTAAAATTGATTCTGATTATGAGATGTTTTGACATAGCTAGATCTAATCACCACAAGTGGGTGGAGTATGCTGAGTGTATATATTTGTGATCTGTATCAGTGTTGCATTATGCACCTAGTTGACATCTTGTTGGAGAGGATTGCAAAAGCTAGTTGGGTCTATCCCATGAAACTGACTTGCGCTGTTGTGCTACTAGAAGTTATAATGAGACAGAAATAGGATACAGTTGATATCAATGTATCACTGCTCGTAACCCACAGCACCTCTCCAGTGACGGTGGCCGCTCGGAGAGTGGTGGCCAGTAGACAGCAAGTGCAAGCCAGGGTTCATTAAGCAGAGTGGAACAGGTGTTTTAATCTCCTCCCCTTCTCTAGCTCGTTCACTCAACTCTCTCTCTGCATGCATTAACCGGCCATTGACCCCAGCCACTTCTCAGACTGCACCTGTCATCTAAAGCTTCCACATAGCAATCCTTACAAAACTGCAATAGTGGTGAATTTGTTTCTGTGGATGGGCTTCGGCTGTACAGCCTTGCCAAGTGTTGGTTTGCTGTGAAACAGCACCCTGAGCTATTAGAGAGATTGCTTTACAGAAATGCACTACATGGTTTCAGAAATTCAGACCTTAAGAAAAAACTGTTGAATTAGCTAGTTTCAGTTTATCTATTATTATATAGTATATATCAAATAAGTGCTTTAACTTAAATGACACATTTTCATTAAATAAAAAAAATAGATATGCCTGAAATGAATTAAAGGGGAATTCTACTGTAGTTGTACTGCTGAAATGTAAAATTTCTTTGTTAAGTAATTTTACTACATTTTATTTATTAACCAAAATTAACCTACATGTGTCTTCTGTTAATAATGGTAACATATTTTATTAACAATGTTAATAATGGTTACAAAAAACACATAACTGTGTTCAGTAAATTGCTCTAGAATTAAGCATTTCCTATCAGACCTCTCAGAATCACTGTTCACATTGTGATGATTTAGTTGCATATTAGTAATTATAGCATAATTTGTCTTCAACAGAGCTCACCTCTTTCAACCGCTTACATTTACTTTTAGGGCAAAACGGATGCAAATGTCTAAAACTATTCTCTTTCTTCTCATCTTCTTCTTCTTGCAAGCATCAGGGCTGTGATGATTTGATATAAGGTCATTTGGGGTGATTATTCAAATACTTTATTTATATTAATTGGCCAGTCGAATCCAGCTTGAATACAGTTATAGATTTATAAGCCACAAAAAGCCTCATACAGTTAGTTAACCCTGATTTAAACCTAGCCAAAAATGGTATTACGTTGGCTTGTATACAGCTGGTTAACTTATTAACAGTTACACTAACAATAGCTAAACTATAGCTATCTATCTTCCATCTTACTTTGGCTCTCCCTGCACAGATGGCAGGCATTTCTTGCTGGTCCACTCTGGTTTTATTGTTTTTCTACTACTGAACTGGTGCCCGTGTGCTCATGCTGGTTAATCAACATATCAGGATCTAAAACACAACATATGCTAGTTTTACCAGTGGAGATACTGGTCTTGCTAGCAGGGCTACCACTACTAGACACTGCATTTGTTTAAGGCCCAAACAATTTCTGTTGGTTGCAGAGATAAATAATATACACAATATAATATACACAGTTTTAACCCACTTTACATTTTTTGTCTATGATTTGGTCCCATCTGTCTGCTGAGTTTTTATTCTGCTGCTGTGGGTCCATGTGATGTGCATAATCAAATCCCAGTTTCATTTTCAACTCCTGCTCATGTAGTTATTTGCAATGAAGGCCATTTTTGTTTGAATAAAAACAGTGTTTAATTGTTCAAGCACCTATAACTGTATCAATCGTGTGTAATAAAAAGATCTGATTTTTGTTTTCAGAGCTCGGGAATGGGCGGAGCACATACAGGAGGACCTTGTGCGGTTGATTAACGCTGAGACTGGCATGGAGCACCTGGTTAAGGTAAAGTCACCTGACCCATCCCATCACTGCTGCACTGCTGCTCGCTGTCTCTTCGTGAATGACGTCAAATAGAAACCACTGCCTTTTATTAGCTGCAGACTCAGAAGTACAGTCACTTCTCAGAAGCCTAGGTGCTAGAGTAGACTGCCTTGCCTCTCAGCTGTGGGGGCTTCCATGTGCTTTGTAGCCACATGGTGACTGTGAAGGCGGTCTTGCCCAAGGCACCTTTGCTCTGTACTCTTTCCACTGATGCTCCACTTAGGTTTACTCGTGATGCCATGTTGAGCATCTCCATCAGACTCGCTCATGACTCAGGAAGAAGGCTGAGGCCCTGCGGTGAAAAGTGTCAAATAATAAAGAAAGACTCGTGTTCTGCTGGAGGTTTAGCGTCAGACGAGCAAAGACCCCTTGGCTACTAAATAAATGGCTGTTTGGCATTTCTGAGTTTTGCTTGCTGCTAAAATATGGCATATATGCATTCACTCTTAATTCTGTGTAATGTATAGATTGTGCATTAAACTGCCAGTCATGTTTTTAGGGAGTGAAGGATAGTAGGGCTGCAAATGAGATCAGTATCAGAAGATTATAACCCCTGTACAGGAATTCAAATGTGAAAGTGTTCCTACAACTAGTTATCATATTCCCATGAGTCATTATATATAGTGCTGGCTGTAATAACAGTTACAAAGAAAAATGAAGGACTAATATCTGCTAGCTTTTAAGCCAACACGTGATCACAGAACAGTCAATCCGAGTTCAAAAGCATTTCAAGTCATTGTTTAATTCAGTGTTTCAGCTTAAAAAGTAAATAACCTGGTCACCTTAAAACTTTGAGTGCAACTTCTAATAGTATGTTAACTGAAGAATAAGATCTGTGTTGCTGGCAGTGGACTTTACACACACAAGAAATATTACTGCTACGTTGTGATTATTCATTTATTAATTTATCATATAAACTGCTTATCCTCCTGGGTTTGAGGGCGGTGGTGGTGCTGGAGCCTATCCCAGTGACCACTCAGCTAAAGACAGGGAACATCATGGACAGGCTGCCAGCCATCAAAGGGCAAACACACAGACATACACACCTGGAGGCGGTTTATTATCCCCCAGCATCTCTTTGGACAGTGCACCTGGATGGTCAGACAGCGAAGATGATCAGATTATGATTAATACCACCTGATTAGCAATAAAAATGTTTTGTAAAAACGTGTTATACTTGAAACTGTTATGAGTTGTTATACAGCATTTTTGGATGAATCAAGAGCTAAACTTAATAACCATCATAACAAATGTTATACTGACTATAAATAAATACCCAAAGGCCAGAAAATGTTCTCATATGATGTCACTGTCTGCTGTTATGTATGAATATCAGAAGGAGCTGAACGCCTGCTTCAGAACTTTTGCTGGGAAGCTAACGAGCCATGTAGATGCTCCTCAGCACAGTAGTCACTGACCATAATTACATAATTGTGCTAAAATATAAAGCAGTGAAGTTAGCTGTTCGGTTAGCTGCTTGGCTGAACACTGCTAGGCACTGCCAGAGACTTTTTCCTGCAGCTCAGCCCTCACTGTGTGCATCATCGGTTCCCTCTTTGTTTAGCAACAACATGATATTGTCATCATCATCCTCAAAAATGATTTCTGTGTTCTCACCTTAATTCAGCGAGCGGACATGTTACTCCTGCCTCCTGCTAAAATTGTGCCAGTGACTAAACATACAGTCTGTGAAAGTTTTTGAAGGGCATGTCTAATCCTCACATCTGTCCATGTGTTGAGACTGAGAATTTAAAGTCGAAATTTTAAAGTCGTCCATTTTTAGTGGAGGCTTATTGATACACTGTGAGCATGCAGAATTGGAATGGACCTTTATTGAAATTGGCACATTTGATCAATTGCAATCAGCAGCTCATTATTTAGATTCTGGTTGGTCTTTTGTAGCCGTACTAAATGTCATAGCGTGATGACACATGACTCATTGTGCTAAATAACTAGTTACCTCTAACTTTTAATGTAGCTCTTTATTTAGTTCCTGTTATTTAAAGGGCTCACTAATTGTTTGTCTATGACCATATTACATGTTTTGTTGTTCATACTTTCTCTACAGAGATTATACTTCTGGACATACTGGCATACGATCACTGTTTGTTTGCTGAATTTAACATATTTTGTAAGCAGAAATCTAATAAATTAAAATCAAATAAAATATGTAGCCTGTGCAGAATGTGTTTATGTATTCTCACTTAGAAAATCAACCAGCATGTTTAAATGTCTATATGCTGTGGCTAGTGGTATGCAGTTGAATTGTGTTGTAGTGGATTTCACATGTTCATTTAGCCCACGCAGTGTGAGCTATGGGTTTTAAAAAGACTAATAAATGGATAGGAAGATGTTTTTTTTTTTAATTTTACATGAACTTTGCTCAGTTAAAATTTATTTGCATTGCATTTTCTTTTTTTTTCTCTCTCTTTTCCTCTCGATCTCAGACTTTCTATGATGTCCAGGAACGATACAGTGTGGAAGAGAACAACGCTGAGCAGCTGGTAGCTAAGGCTGCCCGCGAAATTGAAAAACTGCTGGCCAAGCGTTCCAAGGCTCTGGAGGTAAGTGCCTACTGTGATCTGATCAGGTGGTAGCAACAGAGCACAGAACCCATCTAAATGATAAGCAGGTTACCCAAACCCAATTAGAGCTGCACTATCAAAGAGCAAGGCTAAGTAATAACCTGACCAGTGTTAGTGTAGTGCTGGGTGTGTGTGGTTGGTAGTGCTGGGTGTGTATGGTTGGTAGTGCTGGGTGTGTATGGTTGGTAGTGCTGGGTATGTATGGTTGATAGTGTTGGGAGTGTATGGTTGGTAGTGCTGGGTGTGTATGGTTGGTAGTGCTGGGTGTGTATGGTTGGTAGTGCTGGGTGTGTGTGGTTGGTAGTGCTGGGTGTGTATGGTTGGTAGTGCTGGGAGTGTATGGTTGGTAGTGCTGGGTGTGTATGGTTGGTAGTGCTGGGAGTGTATGGTTGGTAGTGCTGGGTGTGTGTGGTTGGTAGTGTTGGGTGTGTATGGTTGGTAGTGCTGGGAGTGTATGGTTGGTAGTGCTGGGTGTGTATGGTTGGTAGTGCTGGGAGTGTATGGTTGGTAGTGCTGGGTGTGTATGGTTGGTAGTGCTGGGTGTGTATGGTTGGTAGTGCTGGGAGTGTATGGTTGGTAATGCTGGGTGTGTATGGTTGGTAGTGCTGGGTGTGTGTGGTTGGTAGTGCTGGGTGTGTATGGTTGGTAGTGCTGGGAGTTGGTAGTGCTGGGAGTTGGTAGTGCTGGGTGTGTATGGTTAGTAGTGTTGGGTGTGTATGGTTAGTAGTGTTGGGTGTGTATGGTTGGTAGTGCTGGGTGTGTATGGTTGGTAGTGCTGGGTGTGTATGGTTGGTAGTGCTGGGTGTGTATGGTTGGTAGTGCTGGGTGTGTATGGTTGGTAGTGCTGGGTGTGTATGGTTGGTAGTGCTGGGTGTGTGTGGTTGGTAGTGTTGGGAGTGTATGGTTGGTAGTGCTGGGAGTGTATGGTTGGTAGTGCTGGGTGTGTATGGTTGGTAGTGCTGGGAGTGTATGGTTGGTAGTGCTGGGTGTGTATGGTTGGTAGTGCTGGGTGTGTATGGTTGGTAGTGCTGGGAGTGTATGGTTGGTAGTGCTGGGTGTGTGTGGTTGGTAGTGTTGGGAGTGTATGGTTGGTAGTGCTGGGAGTGTATGGTTGGTAGTGCTGGGTGTGTATGGTTGGTAGTGCTGGGTGTGTATGGTTGGTAGTGCTGGGTGTGTATGGTTGGTAGTGCTGCGTGTGTATGGTTGGTAGTGCTGCGTGTGTATGGTTGGTAGTGCTGGGTGTGTATGGTTGGTAGTGTTGGGTGTGTATGGTTGGTAGTGTTGGGTGTGTATGGTTGGTAGTGCTGGGTGTGTATGGTTGGTAATGCTGGGTGTGTATGGTTGGTAGTGCTGCGTGTGTATGGTTGGTAGTGTTGGGTGTGTATGGTTGGTAATGCTGGGTGTGTATGGTTGGTAGTGCTGCGTGTGTATGGTTGGTAGTGTTGGGTGTGTATGGTTGGTAGTGTTGGGTGTGTATGGTTGGTAGTGCTGGGAGTGTATGGTTGGTAGTGCTGGGTGTGTGTGGTTGGTAGTGTTGGGTGTGTATGGTTGGTAGTGTTGGGTGTTTATGGTTGGTAGTGCTGGGTGTGTATGGTTGGTAGTGCTGGGTATGTATGGTTGATAGTGTTTGGAGTGTATGGTTGGTAGTGTTGGGTGTGTATGGTTGGTAGTGCTGGGTGTGTATGGTTGGTAGTGCTGGGTGTGTATGGTTGGTAGTGCTGGGTGTGTATGGTTGGTAGTGTTGGGAGTGTATGGATAGTAGTGCTGGGTGTGTATGGTTGGTAGTGCTGGGTGTGTGTGGTTGGTAGTGTTGGGTGTGTATGGTTGGTAGTGTTGGGTGTGTATGGTTGGTAGTGTTGGGTGTGTATGGTTGGTAGTGCTGGGTGTGTATGGTTGGTAGTGTTGGGAGTGTATGGTTAGTAGTGCTGGGTGTGTATGGTTGGTAGTGCTGGGTGTGTGTGGTTGGTAGTGTTGGGTGTGTATGGTTGGTAGTGTTGGGTGTGTATGGTTGGTAGTGCTGGGTGTGTATGGTTGGTAGTGCTGGGTGTGTATGGTTGGTAGTGCTGGGTGTGTATGGTTGGTAGTGTTGGGAGTGTATGGTTAGTAGTGCTGGGTGTGTATGGTTGGTAGTGCTGGGTGTGTGTGGTTGGTAGTGTTGGGTATGTATGGTTGGTAGTGTTGGGTGTGTATGGTTGGTAGTGCTGGGTGTGTATGGTTGGTAGTGCTGGGTATGTATGGTTCATAGTGTTGGGAGTGTATGGTTAGTAGTGCTGGGTGTGTATGGTTGGTAGTGCTGGGTGTGTATGGTTGGTAGTGCTGGGTGTGTATGGTTGGTAGTGTTGGGTGTGTATGGTTGGTAGTGTTGGGTGTGTATGGTTAGTAGTGCTGGGTGTGTATGGTTGGTAATGCTGGGTGTGTATGGTTGGTAGTGCTGGGTGTGTATGGTTGGTAGTGCTGGGTGTGTATGGTTGGTAGTGCTGGGTGTGTATGGTTGGTAGTGCTGGGAGTGTATGGTTGGTAATGCTGGGTGTGTATGGTTGGTAGTGCTGGGTGTGTATGGTTGGTAGTGTTGGGAGTGTATGGTTGGTAGTGCTGGGTGTGTGTGGTTGGTAGTGTTGGGTGTGTATGGTTGGTAGTGTTGGGTGTGTATGGTTGGTAGTGTTGGGAGTGTATGGTTGGTAGTGCTGGGTGTGTGTGGTTGGTAGTGTTGGGTGTGTATGGTTGGTAGTGTTGGGTGTGTATGGTTGGTAGTGCTGGGTGTGTATGGTTGGTAGTGCTGGGTGTGTGTGGTTGGTAGTGTTGGGTGTGTATGGTTGGTAGTGTTGGGTGTGTATGGTTGGTAGTGCTGGGAGTGTATGGTTGGTAGTGTTGGGAGTGTATGGATAGTAGTGCTGGGTGTGTATGGTTGGTAGTGCTGGGTGTGTGTGGTTGGTAGTGCTGGGAGTGTATGGTTGGTAGTGCTGGGAGTGTATGGTTGGTAGTGCTGGGTGTGTATGGTTGGTAGTGCTGGGAGTGTATGGTTGGTAGTGCTGGGTGTGTATGGTTGGTAGTGCTGGGTGTGTATGGTTGGTAGTGCTGGGAGTGTATGGTTGGTAGTGCTGGGTGTGTGTGGTTGGTAGTGTTGGGAGTGTATGGTTGGTAGTGCTGGGAGTGTATGGTTGGTAGTGCTGGGTGTGTATGGTTGGTAGTGCTGGGTGTGTATGGTTGGTAGTGTTGGGTGTGTATGGTTGGTAGTGTTGGGTGTGTATGGTTAGTAGTGCTGGGTGTGTATGGTTGGTAGTGTTGGGTGTGTATGGTTGGTAGTGCTGGGTGTGTATGGTTGGTAGTGCTGGGTGTGTATGGTTGGTAGTGCTGGGTGTGTATGGTTGGTAGTGTTGGGAGTGTATGGTTAGTAGTGCTGGGTGTGTATGGTTGGTAGTGCTGGGTGTGTGTGGTTGGTAGTGTTGGGTATGTATGGTTGGTAGTGTTGGGTGTGTATGGTTGGTAGTGCTGGGTGTGTATGGTTGGTAGTGCTGGGTATGTATGGTTGATAGTGTTGGGAGTGTATGGTTAGTAGTGCTGGGTGTGTATGGTTGGTAGTGCTGGGTGTGTATGGTTGGTAGTGCTGGGTGTGTATGGTTGGTAGTGTTGGGAGTGTATGGTTAGTAGTGCTGGGTGTGTGTGGTTGGTAGTGCTGGGTGTGTATGGTTAGTAGTGCTGGGAGTGTATGGTTAGTAGTGCTGGGTGTGTATGGTTGGTAGTGCTGGGTGTGTGTGGTTGGTAGTGTTGGGTGTGTATGGTTGGTAGTGTTGGGTGTGTATGGTTGGTAGTGCTGGGTGTGTATGGTTGGTAGTGCTGGGTATGTATGGTTGATAGTGTTGGGAGTGTATGGTTGGTAGTGTTGGGTGTGTGTTGTGTACAGGTCTTGAGTTTATCCTCATTACGTGGCCCGAGTCCTGGCAGCGGAGCTCCGCTATAACTGAATTAGGAGCTGCAGGCGGTTCTCGTCTGGATCGATCGGCATTGATTGGAGAGAGGCAGCAGAAAGCACTCTGGAGTGCGGGGTGACGCTGTCCGGTCCAGAGCTGTAATTACACTGGAGACAGGAACACACCTTCTTACGGAGCTGGAGGGGTCCACGATTGTGGGAATGGACACCTGCGGGGGCAGCCGTGCTGATGGAGATTTTTAAATGTACAATTTGCTCAGGCAGCAGAGAAAACACCATCTGTTGTTCTCGCACCTGTGTGTGTGTGTGTGTGTGTGTGTGTGTGTGTGTGTGTGTGTGTGTCTACGAGGGTGGGTCGATGTTATGAATGTTTAACTGTGGCCGCTGTATTCGGGGTAATGTACGGCTCAGTCTGAGAGAAGGTGCTTTTACTGGCGAGCATTAAACACATCACTGACAGCTCACCCTGATGACTAAATGAAAGTATTGACCTTTCCTCCCTTCCTCTCCCTCTGCCTCTCTCTTTCTCCCTTTCTCTGTCTCTCTGTCTGTCGCACGCTCACTCGCTCTCATTTCATGTCCTCAGGTCAGTGGAGGTGCAGTTGTGAGGTTCGTAGTTATTGTGGGTGGCTGCAGTCACAGCAGAGCCCGGAGCTGAGCTGAAGTTGTGGAGCAGCTCTGTCTGTGTCTGTTGTTGGAGCTAATGGCCTTCAGACCGGTCACACTGCCCCGAAAGTTTTCTGTGTCCTCATATGAACCAATTTAGAAAATTACACCAACACACACACACACACACACACACACACACACACGTAATAAGGTGACCATGAGAGGCTTTCAGCGGGACGAATTCTAAAAGCACTGAAGAAGACAACAGTAGGCTCTCCCTCTCTCTCTCCTCTTTTTTACTCTTTTTTATCTTTTTCTCTTTTTTCCTTGCAGTTCACTCTGTTTCTTTCTGTTTCCACCTGTCTTCCCTTCCTTCCCCCTCTTTCTTTTCCCTCTCTATTTCTTTCTTTCTGTCTCCTCTCTCTCTTTTTCTCTGTCTGTCTTTATGTCCTATTTCTCTTTTTCTGTTTTACAGTTTCCTCTCTTGTCTGTCTACTTTTCTTTGTGTCTCTCCCTACCTTCATGATTTCTCTCTTTTTTGTTTTTTTTCTTCCCTCTCTTCTCTCCTTCTTTCTTTCTACCTATCTCTGCCTTTCATGTCTCTGTCTGTCTTTCTTATCTGTCTTGTCTATCACTTTGTCTTTATTCTTTCTTATTTTTCTGTCTTTTACTCTTTTGTGCTTTTGACTTTTTCTCTCTTTTCTTTACCTTTTCTTATTTGTTCCTTTTTTCTTTGCCTCTTTCTTTCTGTTTTCTCTCTTTGCCTTCCCTCTCTCTAATCTTTTTCTATCCTCTTGCCCTCTGCTCCATCATTCACTTCCTTTTTTCCTTCTCTCTCCTCTCTCTCTCTTTCTCTCTCTCTCTCTCTCTCTTTCTCTCTCTCTCTCTCTCTCTTTCTCTCTCTCTCTCTCTCTCTCTCTCTCTCTCTCTCTCTCTCTCTCTCTCTCTCTCTCTCTCTCTCTGCCTTTTCCCTTTCTTTGCCCTCCCTCTTTGTCCCCCCTCTGTTTCTTCTCTCTCTCTCTCTCTGAGAAGGTTGATGAACAGTCTGGTGCGTGAGCCCGGTTGTGTTATGGTCTGAGAGCGCTGGGTGGGGAGAATGGGATCTGTGTGAGTGCTGGGATTGGATTAGATTGACTGATTGACAGGAAGGTTAAGTTGATTAGAGAGAGCCTTTAATTCAGCTCCGCCCGTCAGCAGCAGTCTGGGTGATTTGTCTGGTCTCAGTGGGTGTGGCTGTTGTGTTTACAGTGTTGTGCTGCCTGTGAGGAAGCTAAGGCACTCCTGAAGGAGTGGAGCTGATATAACAGCTCTTTCTGTACCGTCCACTCTTCTTCTCTCCTGTTCATCTGTTTCTAATTGTTTTAATCATTAGTTTCTAATTCTGATACATTATGACTGCACTAACTTTAAGGAATACGTCTGTTGACTCAAAGTTCTTATAATACAAATTTGTGTCCAGGCATTTCAAAAACAAATTTTCTGAAGTTTTATAAGTGCAGTGATGTTAAGGCCTATAGAGACTGATCACCTGCTGCAGATATAACTGATAGAGATCAGACTGACACAGGAGAGTTCACCAGCAGTAACGGTTGAGAAATGGTGATGGGAAAGATGCTGCTACAGCCGTCATTGCTGGGCTGAGGCACTGAACCAGGAACTAGGCACTCGCCAGCTTCTCGTTTGAATTTTCCTGTTTCAACTTAAATAGTGCTGCAGTTGCATTCTGGCAGCTGAGGAGGATTAGAACAAGAAGCTTGTGAACAAGAAGCTGACTTTGGATTGAGTTGAGAGACGAAGGAGAGACTAGCCGCACTAAATGGAGCCTCGTACTGATAAAATGTTAGAACAAACTTTTATATCAGGTAAGATTTCACAATTCAGAGTCTATTTCTCGCCTCATTTCGACCTGACGCCCTAATAAACATACAGCTGGTGGTAAGGGTCCTGAGCCGCAGTAAAAGTGATGAGACTTTTTAGTTTGCTTGTGTCTGCAAATCACCAACCGGTTTATTCTCTGTTTTTGGGGTGGATCAAGAATACATCTGGGTACTTTAACTGTTCCTGATACATACTGTTCTTGATTACTGCAGGGCACCATGGACAGTGGAATATGACATGTGACATAAACATGTGGACTCAAGAATGCATACTGAGAAATGGTCATGAAACCAGTTTATACTTGGTCACATCACATGACTAGTATCTGCATTGTATACTAATGCATTTACGTTTGCGTCTCCAGTAAGTCGGCTGTGCGATTCCTGTGCTGAACAGAGTGTCATTCCGCTTGTTATAACCATGTGTATCCTCCATGAGAGGAGAGAGAGAGAGAGAGAGAGAGAGAGAGAGAGAGAGAGAGAGAGAGAGAGAGAGAGACAGAGACAGATTAAGGAAATGAGACAAAGAGGCACAGAAAGAGAGATAGATAAACAAATTGATAAAGACAAAGAGGCAGAGAAAAAAGAAATAAATGCTTAGACAAAAAAATGCAAACGGACAGAGAGAACAAGAGGGAGAGACAGAGATAGACAGAAAGAGAGAGGGGAGAAAGAGACTTAGACCCAGACAGATTGATAGAGAGAGACGTACAGAGATGTGGAGAGAGAGATGGTGGGAGGCACAGGGAGATAGAGGGAGATACATAAACAAAGGTATATTAGATATCTATACACACACATACACACACACACACACACACACACACACACACACACACACACACACACATATATATATATAGATTGTTCTATTGCATCCCCCTTTAAGAGAAAATGACATTAGGGCAGGGAAGCAGAGAAAAGTGTGTTTGTTTTTTCTCTCTTTCTCTACCTCTTTCTTTCTCTGTGCCTGGGCTCCTGCAGCCCTTTGATATGGCAGATGAAACAGGCAGATGGATGAGTCAGCCTATGGGCTGTTTTTTAGACAGCTAAATATCATTAGAGCTCTGCTTCTGTAAGCAGGCCTGCAGATCACTGGCCTTAGAGAGCACTGCTACTGTAAACAGTAAACTTTCTATATCCCCTCCCCTCTGTGAAGCCTGTGGCTGTAGACAGAGAGGATATGGCTTATTAACACGACTGATAGAGGGAAGATTTTACTCCTGTAGCCTCTCAGGGGGCCTCAGTATGAGTTATATCAGCACCTAGCATCTATTCTTCTATTATGTTCTTACATACACACACACACACACACACACACACACACACACACACACACACACACAGGAATACAAACAAAAATATACATATGTACATAAATAATCTGTGAAAATGCTTCTGTGTCTTTACTGCTGTAGTAGAGGTCATTTTCTTTCTTTGATATGATAGTTTCACTTCTATCATAGGACTAATAAATTATTCAGCTGTATTCATGCTGTGGGCTCTGAAGTAGTTTCCAGGGGCTGGAGGTGCCCAGTGTTAAAAGCTTTCTCTGAAATACCTGTACGTACCCCTGACTAGCACTATCACTGCTTTGTATGGGTTATCCATACACATTAACATAATCAATCACACTCCTGCACTATTCACAAAATGCTGTCCCACATTTCCAAAGACTTTTATTCTATGGGCCAAGTTTTATTTTAACCACAACCCTGCGTTTCAGAGCAGGAAGTGAGACTGCATCCCTGATAAGCAGTAAGACATTGTTTTCAAGTAAAAGTGTCCCAAAGTTTGAAAATCAGGATTGTCACTACTAAAACACCTGATTTCTATAATGAAGTCAGCTTTTCTTAGTCTAATAAACATATTGTGATTTTATGTGTGTACAGCTGTTCAGAGCTGTGTTTGCTGGTCATGTACTGCTAGTGTTTTTGAGTTCTGTTCAAAGTAGTCAAATGTGCCACCACTGAAACTGTCACTACTGAAACAACTGAAAGGTTTATGTTTACTGAAAGTTTTTGTGGTGTTATGATTGTCTTGTTGTAGTAATGTTAATGGTCAATCCTTTATTTTAGGTTCAAGTCAGTCTGAAATGTGTACTTGACTTTGGGCCAAGTTTATATAATAATCCATATCAGGATCAGAGAACAGAACAAAGGTGACAGCAACAGCAAAGCTGTACAGTAAAAGCTCTATTGGGGGCAGTTTCCTAAAGCCAGCAGCCAAATCCCAGACTAAAACGAATTTCCAGTGTTGACTCACCACTGGCACAGCAATTTAGTCTAAGGCTTGATCCTTGTCTGGGAAACCAGCCCTTTATCATTTCATGCTGTATGATCACATACAGTATATAAATTAGCTCTCGCAGTCAGTTTAGCCAGATATACTATTATGAGTGTGATTTTTTTTGCAGGGCTTGTGTTGATGTTCTGTTAAATATTGAAGAGATCACTTAACAGTGCACAATGGGGCTCTGGCTCTGGCTGACTGTAACCACTACAAATGATGTTGCATACCAAACCTGCTCCAGGGCAGGTTAAATTCATAAACAGATCTCAGACCTATCAGGGCTGGACATCTAACAAGCCAGCGACTGACAGAGATGAACAATTCTGCTTATGTTGAAGAACATGCCGTAGGGATAAAAGGCAGTTATTACTCCAATAAGCACTTACGCAGTGGCATTTGAGACAGTTTACTGGTATTAGTACTTTCTGCATATTTATGCAAATATATTCTTATTTCTATCAGAAATAAATGTCTTTCTCATTTCACACAATTGCCTGTCATGCTCAGTTTAAGTTGAACTTAAGTTGAACAGAACGCCTTACTTTGTCCACTCCTAGGGTTCAGTGTACTTAAATAGTTTTTATAGTATTTTGCTCTCGCTGTCATTACATTTTCGTCAGCCATTGTTATAGAAGCCCCTCATTCACGGTAAAGTGTTATTAGTGTTAGTGTGAGTGCTCTCATCTATCTTCTTGTCAGCTGATGAAATTAGATATAAATCTAATTTATATGCAATACATTCTTAATAGCTGTATAAGCAAAGAGAGAAGGGCACTGATATTTTATATATATTGGATTTTGTTAACAGTAAGAACAGTAAAAAGGGGCTCTTTAAATCCCCGGGCACCGACATTCCCAATATCCTTTGTGGACACATGCAGTTAAAAACTTAAGAATTGAAAAAAGCCCTGGAAACTTAAATTTGAGTTTTGTTTTTAATAAGTATTTGCCCTCTGTGTTTTATAAATAACTTTCTAGAGTTTAATAACTGTCTGCTGTATTCTGCCAGTGTTGTTCCCCTGTCAATGTAAAATGGATGGCCCAAAAAGTTTCTAGGCTGCTGTCAGCTTTTTCTGATCTATCTCATGGCTAATATAGCGCGCCCTCTCTCGAGTCTGAGCGACCTAGTGTGTTTAAACTTAGTAAGCATTTTAGTAAGCCAGCTGGCTATCCAACTACTCATCTATCCAACCAGCTACCCAACTGTCCATCTATCTAGTCGCAAGAAGTCTGTCCTGCAGGCCAAAGTATTTCCAGTTTCAATCGCATTAAAGTCTAGACTTGTTGATTAGATCTCGACAAGGAGAGCTCTACCTTGGGAATTCAGTTGGCTGCGCCGTGATACGGACTGGGTACCACTCGCCACCATTCGGGACATACAGAAATATGTGACATCAGACTATGTTATGACATCAGACTATTGGTGGCTGTTTAAGGATAAAAGTCACTGCAGACTTTGGAGGAGACAAAGAAAGGGAGTGTGCGCGCGCGCATGTGTGTGTGTTGTCGGGCATTTAATCATTGATTTGTGGTGTACTCTGAGCTCAGGGAACGCATTTGGTCCCTGGCAGCCACTTTAAAAGGTTTTGGCTGCCCACCAACTGCACTTGTCCGTCAATGACTGTTCTGCTCCAAGTAATCTCTCCATTCTTAGCCTGTCATCTTGATTTAGCTTCGTTTAGCTCCGAGAGAAATTAATGGCAAGCTTGAGAATTCATCCTGGCTCTGTAGCGAGTTGGGACAGATGTGTGACATTTAAAACTTTGCAGTGTTAAATTTGTAAGCAAAATATGTCCTGCCTGTTTGCCCGTCGCACACTGTGAGGAGCCACCAGTAACTTCGTCTTTGCTCCGCATTGGCTGCTGGTTGCTATGACACTGGGTTGCTATGCTACCTTGGCTCCATAAACAGATAAAGTGATACGTTTCATGTCACATACCAGACAGACGTGCAACTCTTCATGAAGTGTGCCCTGACCGCCTTCTCTGCACTTCTGCTCGTGTTAATGTACAATAGGGCAAATCAGGCATTAGGCAGAGAGAGCAGGTGCGAGTTTACCTTCATTTGGCATGAGATGCTCCGTGGATGAATGATTGCACTCTTGTCTACCCACGCAGGATAGCTGTGTGAGGTCTGTGCTTTCTTGTCTGTGGGACGCAGCTACACAGTGTAGTACAATGGTTCATTAACAGCTCCAGTTTCACTCATTATCCTCTCGTCTCTGGTAGCGATAGCCATTTTAACCATGTTTGACAGTGGAATGTCCTCATTTTTAAACCAATAGTATTGCCACATATGAAGGGGATGCCCGTAAATATCCACCTTATAGTAGCTCTATGGAAGTCAGTGGAGTTCTCTGGGTGTTCACTGTGTTAACAGGAAATACAAACAACAAGTTCTGGTTTTCTTTCATGTCACAGGTGCCTCTGGCCAGCTTTATTAAAATGGGATCACGTCATTTATACAATTGTTTGCTTTTAAGGTATCAACACATACAAATTGAATAAGTTGTTTGTTTACAGCACAGTTGTACACAAGGCCAGCTTCAGTAACTCCACTCAGAAGGCTAATAGTTATAGCAAACCCTTAGCCTGAAGGCTGTAGCTGAACCTGCTCTACCTCTTCTCTCGGATGTACAACAGAACCTGCACTCACAACAGGAGTATCTAGATTTTATCCATAATCTGTATTTTTGCCTGTTGTTTTAATTCTACCAAACAAGTACGAGTCAGCGATAAAGGGAGGAGTCAGTGATAGAGAGAGGAGTCAGTAGGCGTGTTCGCAGTCCGATCGGCGCCTGGCTTGGTGCGGTGCATGCTGGTTAGTTTTTTTGTCTGACTTGAATCGGCACCACCGTCGCTTCACGTCGCTTCACCATCGCTTCACGATTACATACGACGTTAACATCTCGTGATGCGAGGCAGCTGCAGGCTTCACACACAGTCACTGCAGTTGCTCTCCACGAACTGCACAAGCCGAAAAACGGCTTGATGACGACAGAGCTTAAACTCTTTTCCCTAAATTTACACTAATACTATAATATCTAGTAGCATGACAGTTCATCTTTATGCAGTATTTTCATATACTCTTATGATTTGTGATTGTCTTTAAAAGCACTACATCACTATTGCGTTTGTATCTATTTTTCTTTCTACTCTTTCTAATTAGTTTCTTTGTTTTTACTATTTTTTATTGCGTCTATTTCATCAGCTGTAAGGAGAGCAAACACCACCAAGTGTGCAGGTGCAGCCTTATCTCGAACATGCCTATTGATAGAGGGCGAGTCAGTGATAAAGGGAGGAGTCAGTGATAGAGGGAGGAGTCAGGGATAAAGGGGTGAGTCAGTGATAAAGGGACATCAATGAAGAGGCTGAGTCAGTCGATATTATATTTTTTATAATTTGTTTTCAGGGGCTTTAATTTTTTTTGCATTCCAAACTACACAAATCTTATTCAATACCCTCGAAAATTAAATCAATGAATTAAGATAACTATGCCCTTCACTAACCCCCTACTAATCTCCACTAATTCCTGCACAGAAAGACCCTCATAACAACCGCCCAATGCAGAGAAGTGAAAACAGCGAGATGGGAGGGTTGCACTCCTGTTTCATCTGCTGTACGTGCTGTGGGTTAGATCATAATCTCTATTGTGGGATTGCTTTTCCTGAAGCCATCGCCAAGAGCATTAAGCAGTTACCCAATATGGACTTGACTGTTATAGCTCAGGCCAGAGCAAGTGCACTTGAGATGGAGTGATTCTGCAGAGCAGGCCAGAGAAAAACAGAGAGAGCATTTCTGGGACTACAGTAGAGATACTCTGCCTGTCATACGGGACACAACTTTCCGGAATGTTTACAATATTTGAGTGTTTGAAAAAAGCAGGTTTGTTTTGATAACAGTGCCACTGTAAATAACTTTGGGAATAATGCCAACGTTAGTAATGTCCGCTCTCATCAGCACTCAAACCTGTCAACTATTTAAACTATTACACCATTAAAAGAATCTGTAATTCTACCACAGAGTTGTGAACAAAGTCCTTCAGAGAGGTTTGATGTGAAGTGGTTCATTGTAGAGACAATTACTGACACTTTACTGATACTGAGTGCTTTAAAGTGAATCTGAGAGTATGATAGTGTAGTATGATGGTAAATAGTGCTAAATCTGAAAAAAATCAGGGGCTATTGTTCCTTAAAACTGCCTGCATAAATATCTCTGCTTTGAAATGGCCTACACTTTAGGCCAAAAGCTTAAATCAAAACTATTACAGAGCAAAGTCTTAGACATCAGCATGCTCCTTACTATTTAATATAATAACTTTCTGTGAGGGAACTTTTAAAAGCATTGAATTTTCAGGCAACTGGGCTGTCTGGGTCCCATCATCACCGCCACTGTGAATGATTCTGACTTTCTCAAGCACTGAATAATCCAATCCTAATCAGTTTTTATTCTCTGATTTCTTAGATCAGATTACTGTCTAGACGTGCAAAGAGAACCTGGATTTTAGCTCAGTAATAGGTGCAGGTACGCTCTTCAGGTTTTTCAGTCTGTATGTTTGGAGTGATACTGAAGCAAACTACACGCTTTATGAGTTTGAGGATTGACAAATTCTTTATCTAGATGAGTCATGTTTATGTTTTTCACTAAATCGACCTTGAGCCATGAAGTTGAGTTTTATGTTACATTTATGTCACTTCTTTTTCTGGAAGTTTATTGGTGGGTTGGTGAGCAAAGACCTGATTTCTATCTGATTTAGGTAGACCAAGAGTATTTCCATTATCTCTAGTGCATTATACTTGTTATCAAGGTCAGTAATTTAGTAATACAAATATATCTAATAAATGGTGGAATTCCCCTTTAAACTACCTTTATACTGTGTTCCATACTGTGTTAAAGCTTGGCTGAGAAAAGGGGGTTCTCAGTAGGACTGTTCTGCGAAGTCTCCTCATTCGTGTTCCATTATGCTTAACAGACACTTTATGAAGAAGCACACTGTATCATTTGCTGTACCTTTTACTAACAACATGTAGTAGTTGGTTCCATCTTCCAGCATTTCTTTTTAACTTTTTGGTTTTTTTTAAACGGATTATGGACGAGAGAAGACTGTTCCTGACTGCAGACTACATTTCTCATGTATGTTTGAAGGATCCTTCTGATTTTGATGTTTATAGTGGTCTAGCATTGCTAGATGCCCTTGTACACTGAAGCCTAACTACAGCTAACTACATGTGCTTTTAAGTATTGTTAAAAACGGTCTTTAGACAAAACCTACTTTACTCATACCCAGAAGCCGGTCTGATAAACATGAGGATGAGTGTTGCAGAATATACTCCATATATAATATATTTTATTACTGAATTAAGAAAGCAACAGTAAAAATCTATCAATGTAGAAAATGAGAAGAAAATGTCCCCATAGTTTAGAATTTTTAAATAAAAAAATGATAAAAACAAAGTTTTCTGCTGCAGTTCTGGATGCAGTCATTACACACATGCATACACGTCCATACCCTTGAGTGCAAGAGCATAAACAGGCAGACGCATACAGACACAAACAGAAGGCCATCTGTTTTTGAAGCTCGCTCTCGCACAGTGTAGCAGATCTTCTGGCCTAGCAGTAAGCTTTAAGTGGTGGAAGCCTGGTTTTTTCATGCTGCTCACTGGCTTGATGACATGTGGCACAACCCCAGTGATACTTTGCGCCTCGAGCCGAGATGGCTGCACTAGTACTCTATCTTCAACCTGCCAAGTTAACACAGTTTGCCCTGCCTTGAGCCAGAATGCGTCTTAGTCTCTGAGATCTACACACCAAAGTCTATAGACCTCTACTGTGTATTCTTGGTACTTCTTGGTATTCTTTTACCTCTGTATCAGTGCCAGATACTTGTCCTAGGCCTGGATGACCATGGAAGTGTGTGTGTGTGTGTGTGTGTGAGAGCACCTCTTAACCACATTTGTTTACAAGAGCCTTAAAAGGAAATTCTGGCGATTTTTCAAATTGTCTGAATTTAGTGGTTGGGATGTAAACAATGTCTCTGTTAGGGGTTTGCTGTGAAATATATTGTGATACAGGTAATGCCATTTTATTGCATATCCAGAATGACCAGTAACCTGAAACATGTCTTCTATGTGTAAAGTCAATAATGGTAAACTGTTTTATATCATGACTATTTAGCCCCATCAACTGTTTGACCATCTGGTGCTCTTCGCAACAACATTGAACAATTCTGAAGTTTCTCTAGAGCAAGACATCTCACACCAAACCTCTCCGAATCACTTTGTTTACATCTAAACAGTTTAATTTAGAAGAAAATGTTTAAAGCCCCTGTAATGTTACAGTTATTCGTAGCTTTTAGAATACAGACATTGTTATTGATATGTATATTTACCATTAGCTCAGTGTGTCAGCTTGATCTACTGTGGTATCAGAGCATATACAGGCTGGTGTTGGAGTTGGTGTGATGGTCAGAGTTTAGCATTTGTCTTTATGACCTGTATTGTCAGCTGTTCAAGCGGAACCTCTTTGTGGTAAACTCTGACCTCTGACGAGTTTATGAGTTTACGAGGGTCATCCAAACACATCAAGTTTAGGATCGCCTGCACCTGTTTCTAGTGCCTTGTATACTTCTGCCGCTGGGTTAGTACTTAGCTCAGTCTTGCTCCGAATATAGCAGTTCTGCATTTGTTAAATGTCTGGTTTGGAATTCTGTTGGTTTCTAGTAAGAATAGTGTGAAATATGCACATCTGGAACTTGCTGGAAAATTGGAATGAACAAGAACGATTTAGCGAATGTGTTGTGATTTACAGGCCAACTGTCAGAAATAGAAACTGATAAGAAAAAAAGAGAAGTCTCCTTTTTTCTTGTGTTTTTATAATGACTTTTACCGTCTGTAGTCTCTTGAAACAATAGTGCTTCTACTTATTTTTATCAGGCTCCCTCAGTCACACAGTCATGTTTGTTCTTTTCATTTCTAAACTTTCATGGGCAAAGCACTCGGAGCCAACAGCATGGCTCCGTCGCAATGTCTGCTTAGCCAGAAGCTCCTTCCCTGCTCTTTTTCACGACTGCATCCTAATGAGATGAGATGAGATTAATTTGAAGTAGACTGTGTAAAGCAGGCTGTTTCACAGGGAGCCAAGTAAATGTGCCAATTAATGTAGCGTGCTTGCATATGTGTGCTGTTCAGTTTGTCTATAGATCATTGTGTTTGTATTCATTAGTGCTGCACACTTGTATTGTTTTTGAATTGTTACAGAATTAGTCTTTGCAGTAGTGGTACTGTAGGCTACAGTATAAGCATAATAAGCAAACATTTTGTTTCTGTGGGTGTTTTGAGAAGGTACATTATGGTTGAACAGTACTGAAGCAACAGAACACAGGATATGTTGTGAAGAACATAATGGCTGAGATTCAGCTACAATAGATACCTGATGTTACTCCCAGCAACAGAATACTTCCACTTTGAGTATTCTGTTGGTTTTAAACAAAAAGTAAAGAAGCCCTTAACAAATATATGATAAGTTCTGTATCACTGTTTTTATATTG